>OX459049.1:24232964-24832964 GCA_949775005.1 Orthosia gothica
TTTTACCCGACTGCCGAAGGTATGTTTTTTTGTTCCTATATGGCGTTCCAGAGACCAAACGCGTTGGCCGATTTTGATGATTCATACGTAAATCGATTCGTCTTAACCCTGCGAGTGTCATAGGCTACATTAAAATTGGACAATAGAAAAATTGCGGGTTTTGGGCGCCATATTGCTAAATCATGCTGTGCAGGCGGAGGATACACCAGATTTTGGTCAACCAGCCCCCGAATATGTATCCTCCGACTGCACAGCATGAGTTTTTCCTTGTTTACGACTTTTTACTTCGCTTTTGAAGCAGTCGGGTTTTTTGATTTAACTTTATTTTAAAGTTATTTGTACATGCAGAAAAGAAGTCTGAATTTCCGGATTTTTAACTGTTTGATCCGGAATGACAGTAGGTATTTTAGTTTTAAGTTAGGTATCATTAATCCGTGTTATTTTAATGTGAAACACATCTTTGCCAGTAAAAAAGCCAAGTGCGAGTCGGACTCGCGCACGAAGGGTACCGTACCATTATCGCTACAAAACGGCAAAAATATCACGTTTGTTGTATGGGAGCCCACTTAAATATTTATTTTATTCTGTTTTTAGTATTTTTGTTATAGCGGCAACAGAAATACATGATCAGTGAAAATTCAACTGTCTAGCTATCACAGCTCACGAGATACAGCCTGGTGACAGACAGACAGACGGACCGTGGAGTCTTAATAATAGGGTCCCGTTTTTACCCTTTGGGTACATCATTCATCATCATTTCAGCCGAAAGACGTCCACTGCTGGACATAGGCCTCCCCCTGGCGTCGCCACATTGACCGATCCCGTGCGTCTCGCATCCGGCGCCTACCTGCAACCTTAACCCGGTCATGGGTCCACCTAGTGGGAGGCCTTCCAACGTATCGTCTTCCGGTTCGCGGTCGCCATTCCAGAACTTCTTGGCCCCATCGGCCATCCGCAGCCTAATTGTGTAAGTAAATTCGGCAACGGAAACAATCTGTTTCTTTTCCAAAAACACACACATACACAAAAAAGTTGAATAAAGATTCAACTTTTTAACAACACAATTAGGCTGCCGTTCTGCGAGCAATGTGCCCTGCCCACTGCCACTAAAGTTTGGCAAGTCTACGGTCTCTCTTGCGGATATCCTCATTTCTGACGTGACCACGCAAGTAAACTCCGAGCATAGCCCTCTCCATTGACCTTTTGGTTGACTTTAAACTTTCTGATAAGGCCCATTGTGAGCGACCACGTCTCGGTCCCTTATGGGATCACTGGCAACACACACTGGTCATAGACTTTTGTCTTACACTGCGGTAAATTGGACGAGAAGATACCATGCACTTCCCGAACGCCGCCCAGCCGAGTCGGCTTCGACGGTTGACCTCTTTCTCGAAGTTAGACCTACCCAACTGGACAGTTTGTCCCAGGTAGACATATTCGTCTACAACTTCGTAAAGTATAATGACTATGTAAAGTCTCTGATCTTGATAGGAGTGGGTGTTACATGGGCATTCACCATGACCTTGGTTTTGTCTATGTTATTTTTAAGACCCACTCTTTCGAAAGCTCTACTGAGGTCATCGAGCATTGTACTGAGGCTCTCCATGGTCTCATCCATGACCACTATGTCGTCGGCAAACCGAAGGTGACAGATGTACTCGCCATTAACGTTGATGCCGAGCCCCCTCCAGTCCAGAACCTTAAAGACATCCTCCAGCGCAGCAGTGAACAGTTTCGAAGAAATGACGTCACCCTGTCTCACGCCGCGTCGGAGAAGGATTGGTTTCGAGGTCTGATCCTGAAGACGGACTGAAATGGTGGCGTTTTTGTACAAACACTTCAACACCTCAATGTACCGATAGTCGATCTGACACCGTTGGAAAGACTGCAGCAAAGTCCAAGTCTCTATCGAATCGAAGACTCTCGTAGTCCACAAACGCTAAACAGAGAGGCAGGTTATACTCTTCGGTCTTCTGTATAACCTGCCGCAGCGTATGTATGTGGTCTACGGTGCTAAAGCCTTTTCGGAATCCGGCTTGTTCGGGAGGCTGGAATTCGCCAAACCTGCGCGCGAGACGATTCGTGATGACTCTTGAAAACAACTTGTAGACATGGCTAAGAAGTGAGATGGGCCTATAGTTCTTCAGCCGGGTATTGTCGCTCTTCTTGAAGAAGAGTACCACCACACCCCTGCATCATGCCTGTGGCGTTTTGCCTTCGAGTATGACGGAATTAAACAGATTCTGAAGAGCCTTAAGGACCGTTTTACCACCCGCCTTCAAGAGTTCGGCCGTGATTCCGTCATCAGCCGGCGCCTTGTTGTTTTTTTCGGGTGTCTCAGAGCCATCCTAATCTCGTACAGGCTGACGGTGACGGTGACGTGGTTCGGTATAGTGTCGTGTCGGGTCAAACTAGCTCTTGGGTCGTTTGCTTGACTCGCAACGGGCTTGCTGATTGATGTGTTCAACTGCCCATAGAATGTCTCGATCTCCCTCAGAAGCTCTGGTTTGGCGAATACGATCCTGCCATCGTCGGTCTTCAGTTTCGTGAGCTGGCTCTGCCCAATAGCCAAATCCCTTAAAAACACCTTGGTGCCTTTATTTCGCTCAATCGCGTTAAAGACGCTCGATATTAAAGCGGCGGAGGTATCTTTTCAAGGATTTAGAGATCTGTCTATTGAGCTGCCGGTATTTGCACGCCTCATCTGAAGACTGCAGGATCATCTCACGCCTCACCTTCATAAGCTTGTGAGTAGGATCAGAGAGCTTTTTGTTTCTATCTGTACGACGGGTCTTGAAAAACTTAGACCCGACCGTATGGACAGCTACCACGAACCCATCGCTGTATTCGTCCACGGAGCTCCCTAGGCACTCGAAACGATTCTAGAGTTCGAGCTGAAAGCTCGTAGTTTTGGACTTGGATCTCTGCTGGACGGAGCGTGGACTTCATCAGTCGAGACCTTTCAAGCTTAAGAGGAAACGGGGGTGGTCTTTTGTCCATACAAACGCTCTCGTCTGTTTTCTCTCTGGTTTATGAACTTAAAGCAATGATTTTTTACAGTAAAATAAATATCAACTTCTTCTATGTCCCTATGTTTTCCTTTTTGGTGATATATTATCCGTATAAGAACTAGAACTCTCTCAAAATGCTCAAAATTGTCTGTATTGAGTCGCTGTCTTCAGAGCCTTAGTGTACAAATTTGACAACTATTAATGAAAAAAGGAAAACACAGGGACATCGTAAATATCCTTCTTATTCAGTTTATGAAATATCTTCTAAATCGGTCCAATATTGGAGGAGAAAACAGACGAGAGCCAAACCTCGAATTATGACTTTTTACTTAAGAAAATTTGTCGAATCTGCAGTTGTCCTTATCGCACGAATTTGTGGGCGGGGTGAGACGCAAGGGGTCTGCATAATACGTACACAGACGGAAAGGTGACGCGTAGTAGTTGAAAATAATATCGATATACTAGTGTTGTAAACAGTTATCGATAAACACATTTATATTGTTTACATGTGCTGTTCGTGAGAAATACAAATAGAAGTATTAAAAAGTATTGGATACAAAATAAAATAAAGTGCATGTCTATAAATGTTTGTTACGAAAAGTGTTCAATACAAAACAGTAAACTATATATCGGATAGGTATCCGCAATCTCTAGATCGCCTACTCGAAATTAAACTTATTTCAACGACAAGGGTCAATCGATCAGGTTAAGCTTTGCTTGCCGTGGTTGGTCCGTGGATGGGTGACCATCTTTACATACCAAGACCCGTCCGTGTCTCGCCAAGCACGTTAAGCCGTTGGTCCCGGCTGTTATTTTCGGCTTTGACAGCCCGAAAGTCTGTCCCGTTTTACCAAGGGGTTGCATATTACCCAGTAACTGGTTGTGGAGGTCAGATAGGCAGTCGATCCATCAAAATACTGGTATTCAGCTGCATCCGACTCTAACGTAGATGGGAAAAGGCTAGGCAGATTATGACGACGTGCTTTCTCTCACTGCTTTATTCTTTGGTATCCAGCCGTCAATTATTTCTGGTAAAAGGCTAATGCCTTAGGCTTGCACTAATGTGGTAGAACTTTTCAAATCAAATCAAATCTATCGAACTTTTCTAATAAAGGTTCCATTTTTTATGCCATAATGCAGCTTTTGGGACTACCTAAATAAAATAACAGAATTCTCGACGAGTTATGTGTAGTTGGCCTTGTACTTGGTAGAAGTAATTGTGATTCTGTTTTAATTGTAACATTTTGCCTTTAAACATACATAAATCTATTTCATCATCATCATCGTCATCATATCAGCCACTGCTGGACATAGGGCTCCCCCAAGGGTCACCACATTGATCGGTCCCGTGCGTCTCGCATCCAGCGGATCCCCGGAACCTTCACCAAGTCATCGGTCCACCTGGTGGGAGGCCTTCCAATGCAACGTCTTCCGGTTCGCGGTCGCCACTCCAGATCCTTTCTGCCCCATTGGCCATCCGTTCTGCGAGCAATGTGCCCTGCCCACTGCCACTTAAGTTTGGCAATTCTCGGGCTTGCCAAATTCTATTGCTCGGGCTATGTTGGTATCACTGGTTTTCTTGCGGATTTCTACATTTCTGATTCGACCACGCAAGGAAACTTCATGCATAGCCCTCTCCATTGCCCTTTGGGTGACTGTAAGCTTTCTGGTGAGGCCCATAGTAAGCGACCATGTCTGAGAGCCATATGTCTGGCAACACACACTGGTCATAGACTTTCGTCTTGAGACACTGTGATAAGTTGGACGAGAAGATACCGCAACTTCCCGAACACTGCCCAGCCAAGTCGGATTCGACGGTTGACCTCTTTCTCGAAGTTGGCCCTACCCAATTGGATCGTTTGTCCCAGGTAGACATAGTCACCCACAACTTCGAGTGTAGAGTATCCGACCTTGATTGGAGTGAGTGTAACATGGACATTCAACATCACCTTGGTTTTGTGCATGTTCATCCTAAGTCCCACTCTTTAGGAAGCTCTACTGAGGTCATCGAGCATTGTACTGAGGTCCTCCATAGTCAAAGCCATGACCACTATATCGTCGGCAAACCGAAGGTGAGTGATGTATTCGCCATTGACATTTATGCCTAGCTCTTTCCAGTCCAGAACCCTGAAGACATCCTCCAGTGCAGCGGTGAACAGTTTTGGAGATATTACGTCTCCTTGTCGAACACCTCGCTGCATAAGGACGGGTTCCGAGGTCTGATCCTGAAGTCGAACTGACACGGTAGCGTTTTTATACAAACATTTCAACACTTCAATGTACCGGTAGTCAATTTGGTACCGTTGGAGAGACTGCAGTACAGTCCAAGTGTCGATCGAATCGAAGGCTTTCTCGTATTCCACAAACGCTAAACAGAGAGGCAGGTTGTACTCTTCGTTCTTCTGTATTTAAACCTGCCGCAGCGTATGTGTGTGGTCTACGGAGACGATTAGTGATGACCCTTGAAAACAGCTCTAAATCCATTTATTTTTGATGAATTCCGTCTTCAGGTGTCATACTTGCAATTTCATAAGGACAGTTTACTTCTATTATCGAGTCTTCACCTACCAGACCATCCGGGCTTGCCGCTAAAAAGGGTTTGTTTTCATCGATAAACATTCCACACTCTAATACCTGTAGCCCTGTGTGCTTGATAAATTGATCGATCGCTTCAGATTCCTTTTCCTTGCCATAATTGGTAGCCACGGTTCCTTTAAATTTGTTATATAATAACGTTTCTCATATTTTGCGAACCGATGTTTTCGGTCGCATTTACATATTCGCCCAAAATTCGATGCCGTAAGCCTCTTTAGTCTTTCAATTTCCCATAAGCTATTATCGCTTTGGCCCCCACTATTTTTCTTTGAACATCCTTAGTTGAGAGCAATCTTTCAAGAAATTTATTTTTCTTTTAATTTATATAAATCCAAAGGCAGGAAGAAGATATTTCTTCCAACTCTAAGCGACCGTAGTTTTACTAGGTTATGTAGTTTTTTTTTTTTTGTTCGTTCCGTCTTTGGGATACGTCAGTTTCCTTTTTCGCTAAATCTCTGTGATTTTTTTCGAACGCTGCTTTTGTTCTATTTTTTTTTGTATATTGGCCCGGACTGCAGCCCTGTATTTTTTTTTAATGCGTGTATGAATAGCCCTTCGCTATTCCATGAAGTTAGTACTCCATAACATCTTGTCTGATGTGATATGAGCCACTTCCTGCAAAGTTAATTCTTTTTCCGCCAATAAATTTAGCAATTACATTATTAAATTGCACTACAGTATTATTAGTTACGTCCAAAAAAAGATTTTCTGCGTTTGCTGTTAAGAATAACATATTATATTGTTGGATATCTGTCCACAATCCACAACAACAAAAGTAACGAGTGACTGGGGCGATTACAAGAAATGCGCGAGCCGCGGCCGGGAGCGTTTTGGAGGCACGCACACACTGTCAACTTACTCACACATGGATAAGGTGGCCGGGCGCCACGCGCTCGTAGTTCTTAGAGCGACAGCGATAGTTATTTCAAATACCTATTTTTCAAAAGTCTCTCCGCCCGTATTTCCTCTTAATATTAATGTTCAATGTGTCTCTTACCATGCGGTGATCGCTCCCGGTTTTCACCGAATTGATCACAGAGACATCACTGAACATTTGCTTCCTGGTTGACAGGATGAAGTCGATCTCATTTTTTGTTGCACCATCGGGTCTCTGCCAGGTCCTCTTTCTGTGTTCACGCTTTCTGAAGAAGGAAGGTTCGTCTTTGGGTACGGAACCCTAAAAATATGATGTAAAAAACTGAAGCGTTAATTAACTGTCGTTGCTGACCGTACTTTGATTTCAGAGTAAAACCCGAATCGTTTGACATCCTAAAAGACCTGCACGAGCGCAAAGACCTGGATTATCTTCTCATCGACCTTCTAAATGTTCTGACTAAAGATTACGAGGTCACCTGCGTGGCAATCATTTGCGATGAAGTTTATCTCAATGTGTTTGCTGGACCCCTGTTTAAAAGAACTGCCCGTGTGCCGTACGTTATGGTAGGTATTGTGAACTTAATATAACATCACGCTTGTATGTTTGGAAAGTTTAGACAGAGTTGTGTCCACCGCACATTTCGCTGCGGATCAAGGGATCCCGGTTCTAAAAAGCTATGGGTTTTCTGCTTAAAAGTATCAGTAAGAGCTGGCAATCAGAATGTTGGCGGTGACACCCTGGACAAGCTACAGGTGCCTGCGCCTGATCTATTGCCGATCCATCAGACTAAAAGTGATTTAACATTAATATTAGAATCGGGATATTTGTATGTTTGTTGCGAGTTTCCGATATTTCGGTGCTGTTAATAATATAATATAATAATAAAATCGTTTATTTCTCACCACAAACCAATTACAAAACAGAAAAAAAATTATGTTAAATTGTAATTTACAAATTTGGTTGTGGATCGCTGGTGCCTGTGGTAGGTAAATAAAACCTGTGTTACAGGTCACCAGGCCTCCACCTCACATCGCTTCTTATAAACAATTACAATTGCAGATAATAGTAGCATAGACGAGTATACAATGACAAGAATAGAGATCAGAAAACGGTTGGTGAGTAAGCTAGGGTTACAATATTTAAAAAACATAAATTAGGAAAAACAGAAGTACCTGTGTATAAGTATGTGTGTGTGTGTGTGTGTGTGTGTGTATGGGGAGTGTGTATGAGTGGTGTTGGGGTGGTGTGTGTGTGTGCAATTACATAGCGTAAAATTTCTTAACGATTTAATCATTCAAAATATAGGAGAGATTACTGGAGGACCTCCAAGAGGCCTTCTGTTTCTGAGTAGGATTGTGAAAGAAGCCAATTTTGTAGCGTAGTTTTGTATAAACAACGATTTAATTTATGTATGGATAACAATTTATGGAGTTTGTTATATAAGTATGGCCCAAGGAAGACAAAGAATCTGCGGCTAAAGGATGTTTTTATTGCGGTAGATTTTGCTACCAGACGGTTACGAGTAGTGGAATCCGGGTCGAAAGGTGTTAGAGAATGTTGTTTCATTGCAGTAACTAGAATAAATAGTTGCCTGACAGTGAGAACTTGACAGTACTCGTATAATAGTTTAGTAGGAAAAAGACGGGGCTTAAAACAGCACACCTTAAGCACGGCCCTTTGCGCACGCTCAACCTTTATCAGGTTGGATTTGGCTGCACCACCCCACGTGATTGAGCAGTAGCTCAAGATAGACTGGCACAATGCTAGATACACCATTTTCATGACATCTGCGTCAGCTGATTGACGCAATTGTTTAAAAATGTTGCAAGCACCATGATTACAGATAAACTGAAGTTATTGCGGGTGGGTGTTTATGAGGCGACAAATCGGTCTACTCTCTTTCTTGTTCGTTTTTTGCACTCAGTACCGCTACCACTGTCACTCACAACTCGATTCTGTTCACGACACACGAAACTCACTGTGCCCGCTTGCGAATTTTTTCGGTTTTTTATGGTAAATATCCCGCTTCTAATGTTAGTGTTATAGGTCTACCAGAATCTCATGGCATTTTTTTTTTTTTTAAATTGTGATTTTCATAAAGCAATGTCAATTGTCACCTGTCGAATCAAAGTACTTGATGTGTCAACCGCTGCTGAAATTTTTTGATATTATCTTGAAAGTTTGTTATTTTTGTGAAAATGTCGAAAAACCCACTTCGATCTCAAGCGAGACATATTGTTTTCAATGTGTATCATAAAATAAGGGAAGAAGAAGGCGTAAATCAAACTCAATCTTTGATTTTAAAGTGCGTCGTAGAGTGGACCGGTGAGTTGGACTGACTTGTTTTGATACTTTTAGTTTATTTTATATTTTTCTTTCTTAATTTTTATTTCTTTCCATTACTATTATATGGTAAATCGTAGGTCAGGGCTCATCGAATGATGGCCGGAAGGAAATGGTAACAGTAATGTAACTGTTACTAATTCTTCGACAAGATATTGATTTTAACGGAGATTGAGAATCTTTGACGTAAGAAAAATATTAAGTAATAATCTGCGCCCTGCAGTGGGACGTGTATATAGACGGGAGTTTTTGGCGGGATTTTGTCGAGTGAAGTTCAGTGGCTGTTAATATTATTTGCAAATTGATTCCTAGTGGATATTGTGATATATTATTGGTGTAGTTTTGTGTTTCAACTGTCTACGCAACTGGACAATTTGTAAAATCATTGACAGAAGCGATCTCGGGATAGTAGAGCGGAGTATTTTATTATAGTATTGACTGCCTCTGCAAAGCTTACTGGGAAGACTGACTCGATACAATTTGCTGCCAAATACTCTAAAAAACATTAGAATCTGTTACATCCGCATTCTAAAGCATAAAAAATAAATGTAAGAGCCAAAACTCTTTCCAAAGACGTGGCTAAAAGGTCCTAGCAACCAGGCCATAAAACTTACATAAAAAAGTATATATAGACTGATGATGATGAACAAAGACCTTATACTTCTTACTACTAGACTGTGCACTATGGCGCAAAAACCGGTCCGAGCGAGATGGCTCCCGTTGGTAGTGTGTCTCTTTCTAATGAGGTGACCATGACCAAATATAACACGGGACAAATTGATTGTAAAAAAAATAGTGTAAGTATCCCAATATATGTATTTATGCTACCTAACTACGCTACGTAACATACAAAATTCATTGAAAAAAAAAAAGTGTATTTTTTGGAATCTACGTCTCTTACCGAGTCGGTGTCGAGCGTACAGAATTTCGACATCCCATGTTTTTCCATTGGTGTCGTAAGAGGCGACTAAGGGACAAACCAGAGAATGATCAGCAGCTTTCTCTGTGCATTTGTAACAACCATACTGGGATCGCCTACCCGCCTGCACAGCACTCCCCATGAATAGCACAAATAAAACATAGCCCCTAGTGCCCGGCAGCCTGCCTAACCTCGACTACGGTAGCGGTCTAGGTTACGGTATGGCAAGGAGTGCAAAGAATCCCGGACGAGATCCGGCTACCCCAACAAATACCGACGACAGGACCTGGCAACGTACAACACGCGCACACTCCGGACTCCGGACCGACGATAAGATGACCGAACTCGAAGAGGAATTGAGCATTTTTCAGTTTACGATGGTGTATTCGGGGAGGACTCGATAATCCTCAAATCCCAAGTCTGCATAAGTCTTATTCTTCAAGACCCGTCGTATAGATAGGAAAAAAACTCTCTGATCTTACTCTCAAGCTCATGAAGAGGCGTTAGATGATCCTGCAGTCTTCAGACGATGAATTGAAATACCCCAAAGGATCTCAATGATTTCACATATTGTCCAGTTGCGTAGACAGTTGAGACACAAAACTACACCAATTTTATATCACAATATCCACTAGGAATCAATTTGCAAATAATATTCACAGCCGCTGAACTTCACTCGAAAAAATCCCGCTAAAAACTCCAACCTGGTGGTCTTACATTTTGTATTACCAGGCCCAAACATTTAAAAGTACTACTCTTACTCAGTATTAATGTTTTTTTTTTAAATACAATGAATTGATTAATTATAGGAGCTGTAAAAATATTTAAATACGTTTCAAAGTTTCATAGACTTTGAAATATATTTAAATATATTTTTTTATTCGTTCGTTTTAGTATAGCATAAAAAAGAAAATATTTTTTTTTTTACCATTTCTACCAAACCCAATGATTAGTTGAGCTGGCAAGATGTCAGACAAGGACACACTACCAGCGGGCACCCTCTCGCTCAGGACCGCTTTTGGTTAACTACCGCTTATAAGGGAATAGCTAACCTAGATGTATGGTAATAGATTTCATTTTAGCTATACAAAAATTTTTGGTGCACAGTCTAGTAGTAAGAAATACGTATAAGGTCTTTGATGATGAATGACTAGAGTGCGCGCAAGATAAGTCTGCGCGTGGCCAAAAACGGAACTAATCGTTTGTCATTTATGTCAGGTGTCAAGAGAGTGTGTTGTATTCCGTGTTTTTATTCGTTTTCGAAGTAAATAATCGCCATCATTATGCTAAAAGTAATTTAAAGTGATGGCAGGGATGTTTTCTTGAAGTGAACAAGACAATAACGGGCCTACGGTACCGTTTGTAGGTAAGTAACTTTTAGGGATACCACAATACTAAAATTTCCCTAAATTTTCGTACTACCGGTGCCCGACAGTATTGGTTTTTGGGTGGTACATAAATATACCAGCGGGACAGGACCGGCATCATGTAATAATAATAATGCATCATTGTTATTTTGTTTTAAGCGTTTCTGAATGCACCGTTACCCAAATAACTCGAGAAGGTTATGTGGCAGCAGCTTCATCAAAAGTTGTTGAAGAATAAAATGAAATTGAAGGTACTCGTATTAGCCAATGCAGGATCATTGTTAGACCAAATTTAACAGTATGTACTACTAAGTATTCAATAAAAGATTTACAATAATTTCATGATGCTTTTTTCACCATATTCTATGCAAGTAGAAAAATCTAGTAATTAATTATGCTTAACTTAAAGTTTCGAGTAATGAAAAATTACTATTGATTAAATGAAGGAAATAAGATCAGTTACGCTGGCAACATTAAGCACGCCACCCGTCGCGCGCAGACTTATCGTGCGCGCACTCTAAAAGTAACATGATAATTTTATTATTTACACTTTATACATAAAGAGATTGGGTTTGAATATGTTATATGCCAATGAAAAAGAACCATTTTGATGGAGAGAGATGACATAAAACTACAAAGATACAAGTTTTTGAAATGCCAGTGGAGTTTATGCAATCGTATTCTAGTTTTCTAGTTCTGAATGAGGTTTTAAGTTATTAGTATGATTTAAATGATATATAATAAATTTGTACATAAATTAATATTCAATTGATTTATTTTTCCTATGTTAAGAACCCGATGTACCTATAACAACATTATTCATACACATACCTATAATACTCACAGTGGATCTTTGTGTCTCTGAATTGGTTGCAAGACCCCGCGCAGTAACTATTTTTGTGTCAATGTTGAAGGTGAAGATAGCATTGTATAACTGTCTCTTTCACTCGCTTATGTATGACACATCGTCCTATCTCGCTTACTCTATGCAGTATACTCGATGACAAACTATTTCTTACGCAATGGTTGGCAGGACCAAGTCCAAAGACACAAAGATCCGCTGTGACTACTATATATATATTTTTTTTTTTTTTTTTTTTTTTTTTCTTTTTTAAAAAACGTTGCCCCACACTAGAAATTTCTTCCTGTATCGTGGGTGCGTTTACAAACATATAAACTCACATACACAACACCCAGAGCCGGAACAACTATCTGTAGGTCATACAAATATTTGTTCCGTGCGGGAATCGAACCCGCGACACGCAGCGCAGCAGTCAATCGCTCAACCACTGCGCCAACCGTGCGCCCATATAATATAGGTACCTAATGTTCATTAATACTAAAGACATAAATAAAAATTAAATAGTATCAAGATCGTTTAAGGGCAGCCTAGCCGGGCCGTCTATCGCCAACGCGAGCACCGTCCAAAAGCTTGTTGTTTCATCCAGCGCAATGCTTGAAAAAGAGGCAAAGCGAAAAGAGAGAGATAGCGCCTGAACGCTCGGTTGTCATTCGGTAACTTCCGCCGCTCAGTCGCGGGCGCTCGCCGCCGCCGCCGGTCGGCCGGCCGCTCGTGTGAGTGAGTGAGTTCATTCATGAATTCATGATAATAATATCGCATCGCGCGCTACATTTAGTACGGACGTAGCCCTTGCATTGGCCCCGGGAATGCGTGTTTGTATTTTTACCAATCTAGGTACCGTACGTGCGCAATTTTTTACTGCATGTAAATTATTTAAAATATATTAGTTTTGTCGTAATTTATGTAGGATATCTACATAAAGTACGAAAAAGTAAAGGTACCTAAATCATTTATTCTGCTTATGGAATAGCACAAGCAGAACACATTATTATTATTTCATCTAACCAGGCAGTATTGAGGCAGCTAACATTAGTAGGTACAATTACAATGTACGTAGGTACCTACGACGTACAGGTGGTTGATTAAATAAAGTAGTCTGATTACAGTTTGGCATTTTTATTTATTATACTTATCGAAAAATTCATAACCAAATCGAGAAGACTCCGATTTCCGAAAACAGACTTTCAAACATCATTTTTTTTTTTTTATATTTTGAAGTCCTTATGGATGTCTTTCACCCTGGGGCAAACGGAGGGTTTTTTTTTAATCGATGTCGCACTCTATGTAGTTCTTCCTGTATCGTGGGTGCGTTTACAAACATCTCACATACACAACTACACAAGACACCCAGACCCGGAACATCTCATATTAGTTCCTTGCGGTAATCGAACCCGCGACACGCAGCACAGCAGTCGATCGATCAACCACTATGCCAACCGTGTCGTCAATTCGACATGTATTTATGTAATATTATTGGAACTGCACAATATTCACATAGCATTATTATATATTCTTTTAAAAATGTGTGCCAATTTTCATTGCATATTTGTATGTTTGTCCACGCATTTCTCCGAAACTAATTGTCGGATCGTGATTATTCTTTTATGCTAAGTATCTCCCAAATTAGGGAAAAGTGAGCATACAACCGTACTCCTTAGCGACAAACAGCAGGAATTTGTAAATTGAGTTATAGGTTTTTTATCAATCCTTTAGGTACCTTACTATAGAACTTACTCATTTTAGTGATGGTGTACTATAAATTTTAGCTTCCTCAATACCTGTGTCAATAACGACTGAGATAGACAAATAATAATGTGTTCTGCTTGTGCTACTCCATAAGCAGAATAAATTATTCAGGTACCTATACTTTTTCGTACTTTATGTAGGTTTCCCACATAAATTACGACACACATGGTTGTTTTGTTAGTTGGCGTTGTGGTTGAACGATCGGCTACTCTGCGTGTCGCGGGTTCTATTCCCGCAGGGAAAATATATTTGTATGGCCTATAGATAATAGTTCCGGATCTGGGTGTCATTGACAAAATATCTATAATAACTAAATGTACACATTCGTGCTGTTTGTTGCTTCGGAGTTCGGTTGTATGCTTCATATTTTGAAAAATGATGGACCGATTTTGAATAAACTTGCACTTATCCCTAAGTTGAGAAATACTTAATCCAACACAAAAAGAACGATCACGATCCGATAAGTAGTTTCGGAGAAATGCGTGGACGAACATACATACATACAAACATACATACACTTATGATATTTTGCACACGTGTTTAGAAGCCCAGATAGCGTAACTTATTATGTGAATATTGTGCAGTTCCAATAATATTACATCCATACGTGTCAAATTGATTATCTCTTTATTTTTGAAGTCGGTAAATAAATAAGTTCTGTTTATTTTTTGTTTGTTTTAGTGGTCTAAAACCATCTGTGCTTTATTAATGTCATAATGAAACCGGTTTGGGCATTGACATATATATTTGGGTTTCGGTCACAACGGTTGGATGGTTTCAAGCTCTGTAACGGACGTAGGAACAAACAATTTTTGTGTTTTATATATTAGGACAAATGGCTACCAAAACTTATTTTTTTATTCCTTTGGAAGTCCCCATGGATGTCCTCCGCCCTGGGGCAAGCGAAGGGATCTGTCAGAAACGAACTGAATAAAACCACACGGTGTTTTGCAGGTACCTTCGGCCGGGGCGCTGGAGTGCTTGCGCTTTTAGTCACGCTCCCTCGCTCCCCGGCCAGTTATTGGCCATGGTTACTTTTTGGTCTGGTTACTTCTGGTTGGCGTAACAAGTTTTCTTCTTCCATACCTCCCCGTCTTCGGTCACTCTATCACTAACTCCCTTTTCTTTCATATCACTCCTCATACAGTCCATCCATCTTTTCTGTTGCCGTCCCCTCTCTCTCTATATTTGTAATGACACGCACCAGGCTCAGATGGTGTCAGGTCGACCATGGGTCAGCAACAGTATAATTGCAGTATATAAGCGAAAAGTGCTAAAATCGTCAATTTGAGTATGCAGATGACAGCATAGTTGCATAGAGGTACTTGTCCAACGCAAGGGCTACTAGGGCGAGATCCGGTCTCTTCGTGAGACTATGGTGAAGCGCTTGAACCAGTCCTTGACGACGGGGAGGTCAACACGCAGGACCACATCGTATATCGCGAGATCCCACAAGAGATTTTGTAAAACCGACCCCTGCAGAACCCCACAACTAGAGGAGAGCCATAGCCAGAACTCATGCTTGGCCTGGGACTTCATCCGTGCCTGGTGTGTGTGCCGTGTGGTACGTATGTGAATTTTGGTTTGTAGTGATTGGTGTATCAAGATGGCTGTTTGTATTTTACCTAAAAAAGGTTTTTTTTTCGTTTGTTTCTGTTTGTTTTTTTATGAATATTATTAGTTAGTAGGTAGTTACCTATCAGAAATAGAGATATAACAAAACAGTAACATAAAATAAAAAAAGCAAAAATGTAAAGTAATGAACTTCGTCTAAATCGAGTGTAATCGCGTACTTTTTAAATGAAAATGGTTGTGTTTTGTAGATAGGTACTTACAAAACAAAACCATTTGTCTGTAACTCGGTGTAGTCAGATATAAATAATCATTCTAATTAGTCCGTCAGTTAGATTATCGAAAAATATTGTACACGTATTTTTTTATTTATTATATCATTAAAATTTGATAATGATAAAGCTCGTCAAAGCTTAGGAGTTGGGATCGAGATGACACTTTACGTGACGTCACGCGGAACTTCAACGCACGTAGCAAGAAACTTGCGAATGCGATGCTTTCTTTTGATTGATCAAATATACGCCGCACACTGTTGCCGTTCCGTCACACGCCAAATTGCGCGCCGTTCGGCCGCGCCGGTGATGAGCGATCTCGCAACGTTGCGTTGCAGCCTGATATACTTACCTAGTAATCAGTACTGAGTATCGATAAAAATATCAATAATTTTATACCTATACTCAAGGTAGTATTGCGAGCATCTGGCGGGTGTTTCGAGTGTCCCTACCTAGGTACATATCTACTCTACCTACCTATCTGCCCTTCTTACCTTACCTACACGACCTACCTACCTACTCACCCTATCTACCGGATAGGTAGAGTGAGTAGGTAGGTAGGACCTACCCACCCTATCTACTTATCTAACTACCTTACTCGTTACCTAGTTACCCAACCTAGGTACCTAACCTACCTACCTACTTACCTACCCTACCATCAAAACAAATTCGGTTTCTGTATTAACTAATGCCAGGTTCGTTTCTTATAAAAAAACAAAATCTATTTGAAAGCATAAACGTAAAAGGTAAAACAGAATTCTCTAAATAAATGAAATAGATACGATGCACACTCACCTACGCGCACAGTACTCAACAAATTCATTCATTACCTATACCTACTAGCCGAGCGAGCGAGGGGCCACGAGATCTTCATTCAACTCCCCCGTCTCACCTCGCCCGACCCCGCACTACTCGCCTCCCCGCGCCCCTCTTACCGCCTTGTTCACTAACAAGCAAGTGAGAACGCGATAGCATTGAACGAAAAATTGTGTTTGAAAATTTCATAAAACTTGTTCCAGGAAATACGTGTTTTTGAAAAAGCCTTACAAGTTTGTGAAATAATTATTGGTCATTTAGAATCTCTATTACTTGTGGAAGGTTTCTATCATGATGATTGCTTTACTTTTACAATTTTTGAGTACATTATGAACGGCCAAAGTTGAGGTAAAATTTGTGCAAAAAAGCAGATTTTTGGAGGCTGATACTGAATTGGTTTCTCCAAATTTTTATTTTCTGCTTTGATAGAAACCTAGATATAGTGCATAAGATACCTATTAGTTCAAAAAAATCAAAGATAGATGTGTTACAACGGCATAATCACGTACGAGCGTTTGTATGAAAATTATGTCGGCTTGACCGCTCTTAATCCAGTTTCCCCAGTATTGCACACAACAAATTTTTATTTACACATTTGCCATGAGATTCTGGTAGACCTATACTGACCATGACAGTTTAAAAACTTAAGAGTGATTTGTTCGACAAACTCCTCCTGTATTTGGTGCACAAACTTGTGCTCTATAATATCTCCCTAAGTAGTTCTTTGTTCTTTTAGACCGTTGTAGAAGATTATGATGACCTGCTATCTCCAAATTTTGTGACACTGGAATCATTGCGAGCGGCGCGGAAAGAAGGATGCAACGTCTACGTCATACTTCTGGCTAACGGCCTGCAAGCTTCAAGACTATTGAGGTTTGGGGACAGGTAAGAAATAGGTGAAATTATGGGTAGGTGACAGACTTTTGACCCATTCTATCACTTTTCTGCTGACCATGCGGTTCGATTAGCAATGGGTACGGTCGGCAGAAGAAATCAATATGAATAAATCTCTTTTTAAAGTCAGCTAACCCAATTTGTACTACCCTACAGACATCGCATCCTCGACACCAGAGCCAAATACATAATGCTCCACGATTTCCGACTATACCATAGCGAATTACACTATATTTGGCGAAGAATAGTCAACATTATTTTCATAAAATATCACAAGAAAATCACAGGGATCGCCAAAAGCAAGGCTTGGTTCGAATTATCCACCGTACCATTCCCAAACCCCATAAAAGGCGTTTTCGTACCAAGAAGAGTGGATATTTGGAAGAATGAGAACTTTCACTACAAAAGGCCTCTGTTTGGGGATAAGACCAGTAACTTGAATGGAGAAGTACTGAATGTTGTGTATTTGGATCACGTTCCGTCAATAGTGGTGACGAAGAACAATGGTAGCAATAAAATAGGCGGTGTTGAAGTCGAGGTAAGAATTTTTTATAGGTACCAACCTAAGGTAGTTAAATGTTCCAATAGATAATTAACATTAGGTGCATGACTATAAAATATTTTTTTTGGGTACTTGGACTACTCTTAGTCCTAACCTTTGTCAGTAGCTAACTAGCTTTTAAACTTAAATAATCAGGTCCAGTAATACCTAGTTTTTTTAATTTAATTAACTAAAGGTAATTTAAGTCAATTAACTAATGGTAAATTAATAAGTTGGAGAGTTAATAATTTGACCTTTTGTTAGCAATTGACAAAATAACGCATTTTACCGAAAATGTTAACCATTAGATAAATCAAAAAACTGGGTCTTATAAATGCAACTGGCCAAAAATTCTATGAGACGGGGTCCGCAAGGGGAAATGGGTAAGACCCATTCCCACAAACAGAGGGAAGGCCTGCGCCAAGTGAGAACGTTACTGACTGATTTTAACAAAATGGGTGCTTGATGTAGCTCAAGAAGAATAACATTGATGGCCCAGTGGTATCGGCCGCGACTTACAAGTTGTAGGTCGTGGGTTCGAACCCAGGCAGGCGCTTTATTTTTTGTAAATTATTTCATCACCACTGCTCTCAAAACGGTGAAGGAAACCGCCATGTTCTAGAACCAAAAAATCGAAGACATGTGACATCCACCAACCCGCACTGGGCACGCGTGGTGGATTACGGCCCATTCCCTTTCTTACAGAGAAGAGGCCTGTGCCCCTGCAGTAGGAACATTAATGTTAAATCCCTGCAGTGGGATGATAATGATGCACAAAATGGTTTGATGTACAAACCATATTTCAGATCCTGCATACACTAGCCGAGAAAATGAACTTCAAACCAAGACCCTACCAAGCTGCAAACGCCGAAACAAACAAATGGGGTCAGAAGCAGCCAAACGGCTCTTTCTCCGGCCTTTTAGGCGAGATGGTAAATGGAAGAGCTGACATAGCTTTAGGCAACCTGCAGTACACTCCGTACCATCTTGAATTGACCGACTTGAGTACGCCATACACGTCGCAATGCTGGACTTTCATGACTCCTGAAGCTCTTACTGATAACTCTTGGAAGACTTTGATTTTACCGTTCAAGTAAGAGAATACCTACTGTACCTAAGCTTGAATCTAAGCGCGAAGCAAGTAGAACCGTGAACTATTTTCTCAACATTCCATATAGTTTGACCTCGTACATGTGTTGATTAGTAGCAGACCAGTGGTTACAGCTCCGATTCGACATCGCGAGTTAGAACCGTGGTTAAATTGTACATACCTTTGAAATAATCCTACAACCAAAACTACGGCAGACATATGTCAAAATCCCAATGAAGTCGTCCATTCCCACTCAGAGAGAGGAGGCCTGTGTCCGAGCTGGTCTAAGCAGTGATAACAATAGAGGCTGAATATTTTTACTATTTCCAGATTGTACATGTGGGTTGCAGTGCTCCTAGTGTTACTGATAACTGGCACTATTTTCTATGGACTGGCCAAAAATCACATGAACCTTCAGGAATACAAGAAATTGCAAAGTTCTAGCAAATTGGACATTGACGAAATCGGTTTGTGTTCAATGTACCTATTTTTGTTAATTTATCGGACTGTAGGTACTAAAGGCTTACTTACAACTAACTATAATATAACTATCAAATAACTACTTTTTATTTTCTTGCAGATCAGAAGCCCGGCCTATACCTGTTTGGAGAAATAGTGAATAGTATCCTCTACACTTACGGCATGCTGCTCGTTGTGTCTTTACCCCGTTTGCCAATAGGTTGGTCGATCCGACTCCTGACAGGGTGGTACTGGCTTTACTGCATCCTCCTTGTAGTCTCCTACCGAGCCAGTATGACCGCAATCCTCGCGAACCCAGCCCCAAGGGTGACTATTGATACGCTCAAAGAGCTTGTCGACAGCAAGGTAACTTGTGGCGGCTGGGGAACACAAGCCAAAATGTTTTTCGAAGAATCACTAGACGAGTACACCCAGAAAATCGGCGAAAAATTCGAAACCATCGATGATCCTCTGGAAGCTGCTGATAAAGTCGCCCAAGGAGTGTACGCTTACTACGATAACTCGGACTTCTTGAAGTATATCAGTGTAACAAGGAAGAATGCCTTCAAAGACTCGAATCAGAATACGACAAACACAACTGAAGTTACTGCCAGAAAAGATGTGCAAAGGAATTTGCATATCATGACAGATTGTGTAGTAAACATACCAATATCGATAGGTTTCCATAAGAACTCGCCTCTGAAGCCATTAGCTGATATTTACATGTGGAGGGTTGTTGAAGTTGGACTTGTGGAAAAATGGCTGAATGATGCGATGTACTCTATACGAACTTTAGAAACTAATGAGAATGAAGTAAAGGCACTAATGAATCTGAAAAAACTGTATGGAGCATTCGTTGCATTGGCCATAGGATACTCGCTTAGCGCCATCTGCCTGATTGGTGAATTAATTCACTGGCAATACATTGTTAAAAAAGACCCTAACTTTGACAAATATGCTCTTCATTTGTATTACAAGAGTAAAAATAAAAAACACTAATTTATTTGCATCTAATGTATTTAAAAATTATTTACATTTAATAACATGATTGTCATTTAGTGAAATAAATATTTTGTTCAGTCATGCCTTTGTTAAGTCTTTAACATTTATTGGTACCTTAAAATTAACATTAATATCAATCATGATTATTGAGCTAGAATTTAAGTAAAATTGGAAAATAATATATTTTAAAGTCAAAACCATATTTTAGCAACTTCGCATAGAACAAGGTACTGAGTATTACAATGAAATGTAGAGCTTCAGTTACAAGGACCTACATGCAATTATTTATGTTTTTAACAGTTTTGACCAAACGCATCAACTGCTTAACTAACACACGAATTAAGCTATAATAAACATTGAATTTCATAATTATAATAAAGTTTTTTAATTAAATTCTATAGAATGAAATTTCTTTTATTTCTGTTCAGGGGCAAATGCAGGTGGTACAGCTCCTTCTGGGGCATTCTCTGTGATCCAAGGATGTTGCAGTACACTTGTCAGTGGCAGTCTTTGTTCTGGGTTGATGACCAGCAGTTTACCCATCAAATCCTTTGCTTTGTCAGATATAAAATCAGGATACTTAATTATGACATATCTTATTTTTCTGTATGTTTGGTGAGAGTCTTTAGCATCAAAGGGTGGTAAGCCCACTAATAACTCATAGCAAAGCACCCCGAGGCTCCATATGTCAACGGCATAGCTGTGTGGTTTCCCTTCAATCATCTCAGGGGATAAATAATCAAGTGTACCACATAATGTCATCCTCCTTGATGATGGTGAGTGCACAGACCAACCAAAGTCAGCTATCTTCAGCTCCCAGTTGTGACCAATGAGCAAGTTTTCAGGTTTAATATCACGGTGAATGACCTTCTTTGTGTGGCAATATACTAAAGCTTTTGTCAAGTCTCTGATATAAATAGCCACTGTTTTCTCATCAAAACGTTCACGCTCTTTCAACAATTTGTACAACGAACCTTGTTTAGCATATTCCAAAATTAAATAAATTCGTTTCTCGTCGTGGAAGTATCCGTACATGCGTAATATATTTGGATGACGAAGTCGGCACTGGATCTCCACCTCTCGACGCACCTGATGTTCAATTTCAGAATCCAAGATTTGGCTTTTAAAAAGTACCTTTAGGGCGACGACGTAGTGCGATTCCTTTTCGCGAGCTAAGTAAACATTGCCAAATTTACCTTTTCCCAGCGGACGCCCTAAGTCAAAATCTGAGAGCGACCACGACTTTTTCTTATCTTCGCCTTTAGCAGCTCCAATAATTTGGCTCGCAGGATGTTCTTTATTTTCGTTGAGTTTACCGCAAAGTGGTCTGGTGACTGGAGCAGCTGGCACTTTGAAACTGTCTATTGGCATTTTATTACCATTGTTACAACCGCAACCGGACCGACCAGCAGCTGGCGGGCGGTTTTCTTTACAGTTACACTTCTTATTAATGTTCATCTTCACAAATCCTTGGTTTGTTCGATATTTATAGTTGTATTTCCGACTTTCAGTTTCGTCAATTCAAAGTTTTAAATAACGTATTTTCGACAACTGTCAATGAAATGAAACAAGAGAGAACAGACTGAAAAGGACGTTTACACTTTACTGTTATTATTTAGAGTTTTGATACCCAGTCTTTATACTCATGGGAAACCTCAGATTTTAGGCTGGGCGTAAAAGTTCGGTAATTGAGATGTGTAAATGGGCCTTTGGTTTGGTAACTTGGCATGCCATGTTGCTTTGGTAACTTGAACGTTTGGCTAACATTTTAACAATGTTAATGATACACGGTAAGTGCAGTGTGTGTGGAACCGGCCTATTAAGCAAGTACATTTGCTTGACACGACACTGACAGATGACAGTTCTCATCTCATTCTTCATTGGTCGGTCATCCATCCTCAGCCCCAAACTCAGCCCTAATGTCATTTCGTCAGCATTCAGCTGTCTGTCATGTAAATTGTTGTCGAAAAAAATAGCGAAATGCATCAAACGCAAGGATAAAAACCAAGAAAACTGAAAAATCTGATAGATATTTAAACTTTTTGTCACAGTAAGTAACATAATTGATTCATTTTATGCAAGTTTTCGTTTGATTTTTTTTGAGTTGAGGTGAACATCTGCAATAAGCAAGTGAATGCTTACATATATTAATCAAATAAAAATGTGAATTAATTTGTCTGTTGTGAGACTTACAAGAGCAGTGTTCAAAGACCCAGGTAAAAAAATGCAAACTTGTTAGCTAGAAAGATAGACCAATTTTTTTATAGGTTATGTTTAGGTGAGAGCTCTACTACCTACTTGCACTTAGAATATTTCCGTAGAAAGTTATATGCCTCGCGTCGCACGTGTCGAATTCGGTTTATACTAATAATTGTAAGCTACTGGTATTTCGGTTTTCTTTAACTTTACAAATTATATAATTTATGTCTCGAACTCAATTTGCTTGCTAACTGTTTTGTGAGTGACAGTTTTAATAACTGCATTTGTGTGTTCTGCCAAACTTTGTATAGTAAAGGCCTCTTATATTGCGATCTGCTTAACTCATTCAGACAGTCATATTTTTTTTATGCTCAGTACAATTTGACTGTATCATTTTAACAATTAATTTTCATTTACTATATTATGATTGTTGTGTCGGTTAAATAATAAAGCTAGTAGAGCTTCTGCAGCTGTTTAAAATTATTCCGAGGGAACATATTCCTGGGATAAAAAGCATCCTATGTGCTATACCAGACTATAATCTATCTCTGTGCCAAATTTCATACAGATCTGTTGAGTTGTTTGAGCATGAAGAATTAAGAAACATACACACACACACTCACAAACTTTCACCTTTATAATATTATAGTGTGAAGTGTGAATAGTAAGATAAGATTCAACATAACATAACATCACTTCTGTGTTTCCGGAAGGGTTGGGCAGATGTGCACATACAAAATAGTACTCCCAGATTATGTTTTCTGTTCTGTTCTATTCACAGAGAAATCATCTACTTGTATGTATGTAAAGAAAGCTCAAAGACTAAATACTTCTAATTCCAGCAAACCATAAGTCACAATGTCTGATGACGCTGAGCAGCAGACTGAGGAGATAGAGGTGCTGAAATCAATCTATGAAGGCGATGATAATTTCAAACAGGTTGATACTAAAACCTATCAATACAAGGTTAGTTTCTTACTCCATTCAATATACCTGATTTAGGTTGAAGAAGTGACCCAGTGGCTAAACCCTCGCCTCTTGTGCTTAAGGTTGTGGGTTCAGATTCTTCAAAACATATGTATGTTTTAAGTTAATCTTGGACATTGCTGACAATGGTGAAGGAAAAGCTCATGAGTATACCTTTTTTTGTATGGAGAAATGCTCATGCATACTGCGCTACCACGGGGAGATAGTTCAATTATGTGGGACTCTAACCCACTAAAACTCCACGGTGTCCTCCTGTGCCGCTTATGGCGGGAACACGGGCACGCGTTAGCACTCACCGCGAACCCGCCGCGGTTGTCCGTCACCGGACTCGCCCTTTGGGTGTACCTCCTCATCACCGGCGCACCAGAACACAATTTGTACGCCGTGACCGCCCCAAACCAGCACATAGGTGCCAGTTGGCCCCATGTATGGCACTCTTGGGCACCCTGCGACGGGTCAGGTCAGTGGCTCCACCACCTACCACTTTTCGGCATCAGAGGATAGGGACCTCCCCAGGGCCCCACCAAGTCCGCCATCAGACGGTGGCGACCCCGTCAAGGCCGCGGAAGGTAGGGAGAGCGGCGCACCATTATACCGGCACTCCTCTCCCGCCGCGGCCTCCAACCCACAGTCGCGATATCGTATGGGACCTGGGATGCTCCACATGTCATCGCGGCCCGCCTTAGTTGCGATATCGCCTCTGCTACCAAGTGGCATCGCAACCTACTTGTTGGCCGCTACGTCGTTGGCTTAATCGTCAAAAGCTCTGACGAGCGGCCCCTCCTCGGGTTCCTCTTCGCTACACCGTGAGTGACCAAGCCACAGCTACTGAGCCCCCCCGCCTCGACAATGCGGGAACCCACCGCAGGGGGCATGCGGATACCTGTTTTTGTCACCATCATCATCAGCCTTTTAGTGGTCCCACTGCTGAAACACAGGCCTCTCTGTAAGAAGAAAAATTATAGTTTTTAATTATAATTTTTTAAATCGCCAAACTGCATTGTGGATGGTGATTAATGCTCATATCTTCTATGTATAAGAAGTGGCCTTTCCCTGCAGAGGGAAAGTCACTTCTTAAAATATATTATTGTAGGTAGTAGGTAGTATGACTGATTACTGGTGATCAGTTGCATCAGGTTGGACTGAAAGCCAAACCCACCAAAGCCTATGCAGAAGATTCATTCAATATGCTTCAGAATTTATACAATCCATTTCCACTTACTCAATTATCCATCTCAAAACTTTTTTTTAATGTTTCAGTACATAGAAGGAGAGAAGTCATTTATTCTGGAGATATTGTGGGGTCCTACATACCCGACAGACAAACCAAGCTTTAATTTGGATATTTTCTACAATCAGTCTTTGTAAGTATTATAGCAATAAACAAGATATTAGAAATGATTATTTGTGAATGTTGGTTGGTTAACTCTCATGTTAAGTAAATTGTATTCTTTTTGAGAAATAAATGTCTTATACCGTAATTTTATATTTTTTGACATTCCCGTGACTCATCTGTGTTGACAATCTCTATTTAGATCGATGTAATTGGGGGCCTGGAGTTCTGAAATACAGGCCTAGGCTTAGTTTAGACTCTAGATCTCCCACAAATTAAAACTTTTGTAAAAATATCTGTCAACGTAAATAGTTAATATAAGGATGTAAATTGTGGAGATGAATAAACGTTTTTATTATCTTACTGTGATTAATGCCATACTAAATGAGGGCCATATATCAATACATTCTGCTATATTTCGTTTGTGTTCGCCATGGTTATGATTTCCATACTAAGACTCTTGACCTTTGTTTACAGACTACAGTCCGTAAAAGAGAAAATAGTGAGCATATTGGACGCAGAAGCAGAGCAATGGCTCGGGTGTGCGATGACGTACACGCTGTTCGAGTGCCTCAAGGAGAAGGTCACTGAACTACTGGCCGAGCAGACTGAAGAGGCAGTGGTGGCTAGAGTAGAGAAGATAGTTATAGATGACCAGGTGAGTTCATGAGTATACAGAGTAGAGCAAGCCGCTCTGGCCCAGTGAATGTTGGATAAGAAATAAGAGCTTGCAAATTTTTATAGAGTTAAAATTTAAGCCACTGAGCTAGATAAGCTTGCTGCTCTATACTGTAAATAGAACTGCCATATGAGGCGTCTTTCACATGAAGAAAATTCCTCAACTGTTGAATGGGAATATCAGCTTGACGCTTGAGTGATTCTCATGTGTTTATTAAAGAGAACAGTGGTGACGGCTGTGACTTACAAGTTGTAGGTTGTGGGTTCGAAACCAGGCAGGTGCTTTCAATGTGTAAATTATTTCAACACCGCTGCTCGCAAAACGGTGAAGGAAAACATGGTGAGGAAACCGTGTTAGAACCAAAAATTCGAAGACATGTGACATCCACGAACCTGCACTGGGCCCGCGTGGTGGATTACGGTCCATTCCCTCTCACAGAGAGGAGGCCTGCACGCACAATGGACCAAATGGGAGTCTTTAAGTGCGGAAAAGAGGGTCCATCTAACCTATCCTATCCTGTGTTTATTAAACGCATGTAAAGTATTTTTTAAATACCAACATGGTTTATTACTGCCCATACCCACTCACAGAGAGGAGAGTGCCATTATAACAATGTTACAAACTGATATATACATACACTGTGCAATAGCAATTTTCGCCTTCGAATCTTTCGATAATTTACTGCCATAAATTCATGTTCATTTCATAAAGCTCAATTAAACAAATTCCAGACTGAAACGAAGAAACCTGTAGAAAAGAAGGAGCAATTAACGAAAGCACAGAAGAGAAGAGCGTGGGACAAAGCAGAGATCGGTAGAGCGGGAGAGAAGCCCCGCGGATTTGACTGGGTGGACATCGTCAAGCATTTATCTCAAGCACCGCACCAGCCAGCTTCATGACCCCCATAAAAGTAGCTCGTAAGCAATGGCGTGTCATGGAGGCAGTCATAAAATATCGCAATACCGACCTCTAATTCATGAACTGGCTTCGGCTGTTTAAAAAATAACTCAAGACTCAAGCATTACATAAAACAGTTGCTTAACGTACTGTGGGCGGCAGGGGTGGCCCATCCAGGGCGACCCTTTTTAACCGACTTACCAAAAAGGAGGAGGTTCTATGTTCGACTTTTTGTGTGTTATGTATGTTCACCGATATCTCCGTCAATTGTGGACCGATTTTGAAAATTATTTTTTTGTTTGAAAGAGTATGTTTCGAAATTGGTCCCATTTTAATTTGGTGAAGATCTGATGAAGAACTTCGGAGATATACAAAAGAACTCTTCAATAAATAACGGCAAAACTCTCGGGATTGCTGCAATCGCATGTCTGTTTATTGTATATACCATTTCATAACATAACATCACGCCAGTACGCACTAAAGGGGTACGCAGATCTCTCATTTCACTGGTTATTTTCAAGTTTCATGTTATTCGAGTGATCTATTCTGGCGTTATAGAGTACCTTACTAAACAACTTGCCTATTTTAGGTAGGTACAACTAAAAAGGGAAAAATAAAAAACTTTTTTGCAAAAAAGTTTTTTATGTATGTTTTTTTTGTATGCAATTTTTCATGTAGGTAAACATGAATAAACAGAATAATACCTTATAAAATCATTGTTCAGTATTGTATAATACAGTTGCCAATTAAATTACGGTATGCAGGTTCTTTGGAATGACTGTATATTTTTAAAATTGTAATAATAATTATTGTAAATTATAATACGTAAAGTGGGTTTCAGCCGCCCAAGCGCAAGAATTTTTGTGCCCCCTTTTTTATCTATGTATGTTACGTCACTGAAATTAACCTACATTTTTTTTTTAGTTAAGTTCATCTCTTTATCTCTTGCCTTCTACGGCGGCCAATCTGTGAAAAACTAGAATAAAATAATTTATTTGGTTCAGGTATGCTTGCGTCTTGAGTTTTGTTCAGTAATATGTCGTAATAACGCCATTCTTGGCAATCGTGGTGATTTGTAACACCACGGCTACCTACAAACGGGGTGAATAGGAATGCATGGGTGAATGGGAACAAAACTTTGATCAGGATTTTAACTTTGATAACACGTTATTGGTTTCAAAAAAAGCATCGTTTAAAAAAAAAAAAAAAAAAATATTTTAGGGTACCGACTAAAATGCTGTAAATAATTTTTAAATAACATGCAAATACCTTCAAAGTTTTGTTTATATTCACCCTTGCATTCCTATTCACCCTGTTTGACTGTACGTCGTTCAATATGCTATGTATGAAGCAAAGTGTGTAGCTATTATTTGGGATACTACCACACCACTATATTCAGCGATACGATATTGCAGAATTTAGCTTGTTCAGTTGCGCCATATCGCTTCAGGTTGCTTCCCTACTGAGGTAAATGTTGCCAGCAATAATAACTGGAAAAATCGCCTACGCGGTATGGTCAGGCTGACAATAACTATCACAATATGTATTTGTGACCCTCTCATTGACTAATATGTAAAAGCAATTTCATTGAAAATATAGGTATAATGCAGTATCATTGATAAAATAATATTGAGGTCGGTATCACGATAACTATTGACTGTCCGTCTTTAAAAACCGGCGCATACGCAACGCAGTGCAGCGCGGTGGTTAATGCCAAACAAATATCAACTTTGTGCTCTTTAAAAATAAAGTTGAAAATAGATAACCTGACACGCATTGACGCGCGGACTAAAGAATATTATTTATTTTGACCTTTATTTGTACTATTTCAAAGTTGATATTTATTTAGCAGTGAATGCCTAGCTTTGACTGGTTTTCGCCGGCCCTACACATTGTACACAGTTATTCCCCGCAATATTTGTTTTAAAAGGTGCTCGATCTGAAAGGGGTTGTAAAGTTATCTTATACTGTATTACTATCATTTTAACTAGATAATTCAAATGAAACTGGGGCCTTACTCTGACATATCAAAATTATCGTGGCTCCACTGTGGAAGAGAGACAGAGCTATACAGGACGAATAACACTATACCTTTTTCTCAACGGAATCAAAATGTCTTTGACACGTTTTAGTAAGGGCCCTGTTATTAGTAAATTATATACATTGAGTTACATTGTGAAGTTTTTCTGTTGCATTTTATCAATTTAGTCCAAATGTTTTTTATGCTCTTTTGATGAGATTAAAGAACTGAATTTTATTTCGTAGACTAAACTGACATTTGGGGTTGCCACTTAATCGTTTCATATAAATAGTGTCATATTCTGAGTGATCGAAAATTGAAGTAGATCGAAAATGGAACTAACTACAAAAACATTTGTTAAGAAACTAGCGGTCCTTATTTAATTTCCTCTCATTTGTGTAAGACTTTATTCTAACGATCGCATTTATTTTATTCTTGATTTCTTATTTATTACAATAAAAGTGTATGTACTATGTATATGAATACTGTTATATTTAAATATATTACCTTTATATTCATAAAACATTTATTTACACCAATTACTATAATTAAGTGGAGGCGTCATGTCACATCGGTTCGATGAATAGCTTATGATTGAGCATTACCTACATCGCTATGCTCCGCGCTTGCAACATTTAAAAAAAATAAGGTGGCAGTTTATTCTACGAAATTTAAAATCACAGTATAGATGAATTACTATCAAAGTTTCTATCAACAATTTGTAGATACATAATTATTTTTTATCTGTAAATGTTAGCATAGCTTCCACCATGCCCTGTGTAATTTATGCATATGTTTTCTCTACTTCAAGCGACACCTAACAGAATGGCTAAATATTAATGCTCTGTTGGATTTTCAACTCTCTGCGCTTAACCGAGTGTTGAAAGTCTAACAACGTTAATTTAGAAGACGCGTAGTGAACGTGAAAACGGGAATTAAATTAATTATCTTTATACTTGTTTTGTCGAAAACTTCTTTAAATCAAATTGCATGGTCATCTCAAAGCTAAACTCAAGAGTGTGCGTCTGTTATTATTTCACATAAATTGTAATAGTTACATTTAATTGTAATATATTTACATTATTATACAAATATAATGTCTTTAATTGAAATGTTTTATTATTTATTTAGAAGAAAAGTGAGTGGCCGTGAACCCATCTTCCTGAAGACAGGGGGATGACATGATCTACGGGTTGACACTGATAAATTCATAAATACGTCCACCAATACTGCTGAGCATGCCCGCCTACTTGCTGTGGGTGAGTGGGAGTCGGGCTTCTGGCTACAGGCACTACCGTCACCCAACATAGGTACTATGTTGAGCGACAACAGCTTCCGGATTGCTACATGTCTGCGTATTGCTCCTAGTGGAGCTCCACATCGTTGTCATTGTGGTGAAGCAGTCGACCGCTTCGGACACCATGGCCTATCCTGCAGTAGGAGAGCTGATCGGATAGCACGCCACACCAGCATTAGTCATCATGCGTCGAGCTCTTGTCACCACCGGGGTGCCAGCTGTTTTAGAACCCAATGGCTTGGCACGCGACGATGGGAAGAGACCAGACGGACATAATGCCTTGGAAGGCCTATGGTGTGGGATGCAACATGTGTCGACACCCTTGCTCATCCCATGTTCTTAGCACGGCGGGCTGTGCTGGGGCAGCTGCTGCTGGTGCAGAAAACCTCAAATGGCGCAAATATAACAACCTTATTGGAAGTTATATGTGTGAGCCGTTTGGGTTTGAAATATGGTCCATGGAGTCCGAGTGCGCATCGACTTTTACTAGTCATTAGCAAAAAGCTTGTAGACTCTTCATGTGACCATAGGGCTGACCTTTTCTTCGGCCAGAGAATCAGCATTGCCATTCACGTGGCAATGCTGCCTTCTGGGCACTTTTCCTATTGACATCGATGTGGACGAATTTCTGAGACGCAATGAGCCCTTTTGTCCCTCTCCCCTTTGTATCTAGGGTAGTTTGTTTTTTTTTCAGAATATTAATTTGTATGTGATAATAAAATCACACAAACACTACCACTACATAGAAGTATCTATACACAAAATAGTACGAAAAAAAACCTAGCAAATAAAAACTTCTTAAGAGCGCGGCGAACGAAGCTCGCAAATGCAATTCGAGGCGAGTGCAAAATTCGTTCGGAGTATTGCTATCTCGCTTTGCACACACACGCGGTGCGCCGTGCGCAGCCGTGTGTGCGCGAGTAGATAGGCTACCATTCATAACGTTAACGACTCGAAACCGAAAGCCGGCAAGCCGGCCGACGCGAACGGCGCCGGCGTTCTTTTGTCTTATTTATGTAGGGTAACTTTTACGAAACCTCAAATATGCACTCGTTCCACTAGAATCCCCTATTTCAGTCCCCCAGGGGATTCTACAGCACTCAATGTTCCACTACGATCCCCTATGCAGGGGATTCTTTAACTACTAATAAGTTATTTTCCTTTAAAGTCCCTTCTAAATAAAAAAGCCACCTATAAAATAACAATATGTAATACATAGAATTAAAAATTGGTCTACAGAGAGGATTACAATGACGTAAATAAATATTTCTAAAACAAGTTAGATGTTGAAAAAAAAGCACCAAAAGCGTTGAAGAATTTCGCAAGTTCGACTAGCGCAGCATCTCGGTGACGTTGGGTTCGAGTCCCACCTAAGGCGTACGGTTTTTTTCAATGTTTAACTTTTTCTACTTAAAAAAAAAAAAACTAGGTCATTGGTCCTTTTAGTGGTAGGCCTTCAAACGCATCATCTTCCGGTTCGCGGTCATCATTCCAAAACTTTTCGGCCCCATCGGCCATCCGTTCTGCGAGCAGCAATGTGTCCTGCCAATGCGAACCGGAAGACGATGCGTTGGAAGGCTTCCCACTAAAAGGACCGATGACCTAGTTTTTTAAGTAGAAAAGGTTTTTTTTTTATATTTTGCGTTTATCTTAAAAAAGTTAAACATTGAAAAAAATCGAAAGCCTTTAAAAAAAAAAAAATCTTCATTGGCCCTCTGTGGACCGATTTTAAATTCTATGTATTCCATTTTGTTATTTTATAGGTGGCTTTTTTATTTAGAACGGACTTTAAGGGAATATAACTAATTAGTATTTATAGAATCCCCTGCATAGGGGATCGTAGTGGAACATTGAGTGCTGTAGAATCCCCTGGGGGACTGAAATAGGGGATTCTAGTGGAACGAGTGCAAATATGTATTGTTATAATAAATAATGAATGCAAGTAAAATAATACAAGTTATATTTAGGCAAAGTATTAGTAAAAGACAAATATTCCAATAATTTATGCCTATTTACGCATAAGTAGGTACAGACAAATAACAGCGCTCTGATCTAAGAATATTAAAAATAAACACAAGGATTTTGAATAAACATTTATTTTGTTATGTTTTACTTTATAGATTCATCTATTTAAAAAATATAAATCGTAACGTGATAAAGTCGTGTAGGGTGACCATAAATATTATCGACTGAACGAAATACAAAAAAACCGGCCAAGTGTGAGTCGGACTCGCACACGAAGGGTTCCGTACCATTATCGCCAAAAACGGCAAAAAAATCACGTTTGTTGTATGGGAGCCCCACTTAAATATTTATTTTATTCTGTTTTTAGTATTTGTTGTTATAGCGGCAACAGAAATACATCAACTGTGAAAATTTGAACTGTCTAGCTATCACGGTTCATGAGATACAGCCTGGTGACAGACAGACGGACCGCGGAGTCTTAGTAATAGGGTCCCGTTTTTACCCTTTGGGTACGGAACCCTAAAAATACAATAATAGTAATCAGAAAACATTTTACGCACTGCTTTTTAGGGTTCCGTAGCCAAATGGCAAAAAACGGCAAAAAACGTTCATAGCATATGTCAATAGTGTCAGAAATATTACAATAAGTACTTAGAAAATAAATAAATACGCACGAACAGCACAGTAAAGTAATCGTCTAACACTGACAAAAAAACACAAAAAAAAAATACAATACAACAAACAATAAACAACCCCGAAGAGCCCCGATCAAACGCCGCGCCGCCGTACGAGCGATACTCAACCGTGTGAAGCACGATCACACACACATTGACATGACGTGCTTGACGCGATAGCAATAGCTACTATTGAAAATGTATGATTATTTTGATGTGTGCCGTAATACCAAAAATTATGCATGAAAACTTAATGTTTTTTAAAAAAAAAACGATGTTTTTAACTTGATAATATGAGCTATGTTGTTGCGACGGAAATTTTATAGATATTGTATTTTTAATGCAGAAAAATCAATAGGAAAACATGTCATTTACGCTGTAAAAAGGTACGAAATTAAATTCGCTTATACTTTTTTTTAGGTAAGTATTTTGAAAAAAAGAAGACGTAGGAACCTAGATAAATACTGTCTAAATCCGATATCAGCATAATATGGTGGAAATATGCTCAACCTACAAATGATTTTGGTATTACGTTTGTATGGACAATTCATGCTTCGCCGCGCTCTTAAAGGTTGAAACAGCCACTGTTTAATATAGATGATAAAAAAGCATTAATTTGCCAGATTAAATGTTAAAAACCTGCATGAAATATTAAAAATCTACCAGTATCGCGAATTCCAGATCAATTCACAGATTATGGTTTGAATAATTTAATATTATATGAAATATTTCTAATTTGATTAGTTTACACTGGATAAAATTTATAAAATCGTCAATTTATGTCGAATTTCTTCGAAACGGTTCACGACAATATATTAGCCTTGAAGCATCCCTCTGGTCTCTTCATCACACAAACAGCATCTTCGCAGAAACAGTCTTGTCTCGGCGGGTCTGGAAATTAAATGTTACTTTATCAATAGCTAAACGTGGCCATGAGGTCGTTTCCCAGGTTGGGCAGTGTTACCACACTAAACAATCGACCTTCGATGGATGGTAGACAGGATAAGTCAACGTCGATTAACAGTTCCCACTTCACCAATCGATCGTCGTCGATCCAGGATCGATTGATTCGTGGTAGGCACCTTTATAAAGGTTTTTAATTCTCAGTAGCAGCCGAGAATTGGGTCGGGACTTGTAGTTTATGGCAATAGACTTATTCACTATGTATGTATTGCATGGCATGAAATTAAAACAAAATTGGCGAAATGTGATTTGCATGTGGGTAACGAAACAATACAGTGACAGTTCCTATAGAACACTGACAGTGTACAAAAAGAACAAGATGTTACAATCGTAGCACTTAGAGTCCTGTAGTTCCTGCCTACCCCAAAGTGAAAATAGCTTGAATGTTATACACATTCATATTAATTCATATTTACCTTGTGTTAAGTCATCGTTGTAATAGATCAAAATGGCGGGTATGTGCACGTTTTCGGCCAGCGCTACATTGCTGAACCTATCCCGTTCGTCGGGTATGCCGTTTTCTTCCAAAGTCTTCTTGAGTTTAAGCTCTTTGCCCATGTAGCGCCAAGTGTACGACATCAGATGACTGTTGTGCGGAAAATATCTCATCATGATCTCGTAGATGGTTTCTTCTGAACATACTTCTAGAGTCACTGTGGAACCTATCAAAATCAAAATTTATTTATTCAATTAGGCCATTAAGGTTTCAGGTGCTGGCGTACACTCCCAGTTCGATATTTCAATCAAGACTGTAGACAGTCCAAAAATGGCTTTGCCAAACGTACACCCGCGTCTTACTAAAAATCTCATCCGCCTGAGTAAATAATTATAGGGACAATAACGGGCCCACACCCTTCTTAACAAACATCTATTCAACATAGGTTCCACGGACATCCCACTTTGCAGGGGCTGTTTTAACGCCGAAGAATCAGCCGCCCACGTAATCCTGGAATGCGAGGCCGTGGCTTCTCAACGCGAAGAAATCCTCGGAACAGTGAGGTCGCTCCGTGAAGCCTGTGAAGCTCCCAGGAAGCTTCTGTGCTTTTGGACGGAGCTAGGCTGGCTATGTTAGCCAGTACCCCCACGTAAAACGGACCAAATGGGAGTAGTAAGTGCGGAAAAGAGAATCCCTACCACTACCACTAGGCGGCACTTTTTCTTAAGAAGAGAAAATTTTAAGGATTATGTTGGATTGGAAGTCTTAAATGAGATTGGGCTGTTCACGAGACGTCACGGACCGCATGAACAAGGACCGCTAGGCAATTAGCCTCGACAAAGCATACGCTCCAAATTACTTGCCTGTCAAAGTGTTAGTGATCCTGATAGGCCGACTTTTAGCTGTAGCCTTGCCCACCACGTATTTGTCGCCACTCCACCACGGTTCATCTAGGGGGCGCCACCTCGGAGAAGGGCCTATGGGGTCCCGGAAACCATGGCCATGCTTGCGGTACGTTACCTGGGTACCGGTGATAGGATGGACCTGTTGCACCCATTCCCCGTCTTTAAACCAGTAGCTCAAGTCTTTGCCGGCGTGCGCCAGTATAGTCATTGCTAACTGCAAATGAAAGAATAATTTATACTCTCCTTGTTTCTTTGTTTTGTAACAACACACTCCCCCGATGAACTTTGCTTAATACGAGTAAGCCAACATCACATATCAACAGCCAGACTCGGCACAACTAGCTCGTAGTATCTGTAGGCCATGCAAATATTTGCTCCGTGCGGGAATCTAATCATCGACACGCAGCGCAGCAGCCAATCGCTCAGCCGCTGCACCAACCTTGCCGTCAAATATCTTAATACTTGGTTTTCAACCAGGCGTCGTGGATGCAATGCCATACGGTGCCGTAACGTAACACTGACCGTCACTCACAGTATGTCAAATCCAAGGTCGCTCAGGGTACTTGAAGTAAGCTATTCTCAGGGTTTCTGAAGATCCAAAAGATCTGGCATTGAGTCCACCATTGTGCCTTTTTACCTCAATCCAAATATGGTCTGAGCTTTGTGCATGAAGTTCTGAATAAATAAATCTGAGATCTGATAAGTATCGAATAAAAACTGGAGTCACCGACATAGCTTGCTGAACAGTGAGCAAGCTTAGATGGCAGTAGGCCGACTAGAAAAGTCGGAAGGCCGATAGCTGGTGGAGCAGACATTTCTTAGAGTGGGACCGCGAATCGGCAGACAAATCATGGTACACCTGCCCCGCTAGTGCACCGGCGAATTTGAAATGGTGGCTGGGTCCGACTAGGAGCGGCAGAGGTGGGACCAAGTGTTATAGTTCAGCTTGGAAAAGGGCCAGCAGCCTTATTGCGTAATTAATTCAACAGGGCAAAGGCAAGGGCGTCTTTCATATCGCGTGGGATTGGCAGTTTTTTCATACTCTTTGCCCTTGCTTAGCCGAATTCACCTTGCCTTTACGAAATAACGCCGCAGGTGTTGCGGCGCAGCTTGAAAAAGGCCTAATTTTGTCCAGACTGAATAAAAGCACGTTAAACCGTTGGTCCCGGCTGACACTTGTAGATTCTTGACAGTCGTTGCGGGTAGTCAGAAGGCAGAAAATCAGACAACAGGCTTGCAAAAGGTTATCGTGTTAACCAGTTACTGGGTTGTGGAGGTCAGATGGGCAGTTGCGCCAAGTAAAATACTGGTACCCAGCTGCAACCAGTTAAACTGGAAGCTGACCCAACATAGGAAAAGGCTACGCAGATTGACTTACCCTTTTCCCGTCACAATAGAAAAAACCTTGCTTAAAACAAGCGCAATACTCCACGCAGTTGTTACAATACCAGTTCTTATTGGGACAAGAACAGTCTTTCTTACATCTGCAGATCCTGAACTGTTCTTCGAGCCACCTCGTCACATCATACACCACCCCGTTGGCTGACACCCAGCAGTCGGTAGCTGTATTATGTACAGCCACCTCTGCTGGGGTGTACCATTGCTGTTTCGTATATCTCATTTATCAAAATATTGCTTCAGTTCCTATAAAAATAGATTACTGACATGTCATTTTTTTATTCGTATATAAGACGTTTACCTAATGTCGTTAAGTTTCGTAGTTTTGTTTTACATTGAAATGAAATCTTTTTGATTATGGTAATGTTAACACATTTAAGTATTTATCAAAAGATTCCTGTAATTCCTTTAAAAATAGATTACTGACATGTAATTTTTTTGTCGTTTACGAGACGTTTACCTAAATAAATGTGTTTCGTACATAGTTTTATTTATATTGAAATAAAACCTTTTTACCCATGGTTTTCCTTTATTCGACACCGACTTCGTAAAATAAAGTTATTTTTCCCTTTGTAATGTCTTGTTTTGGAAGTCGGTTATATTTTTTGTTAAAAAGTTTTTTATTTTCCTCTTTTTAGTTTTGGTAGGTACCTCCAATTAATATGAAAATCATGACGATTCCAATAAGCTCAAACACGACTAGGATACATTGTTTTATTTCAGAGTTCCACTGGCCATTCTGCAGCCTATATAATTGTGTAAGTAAATTCGGCAACGGAAACAATCTGTTTCTTTCCCAAAAACACACACATACACAAAAAAGTTGAATAAAGATTGAACTTTTTTGTGTATGTGTGTGTTTTTGGGAAAGAAACAGATTGTTTCGTTTGCCGAATTTACTTACACAATTAGGCTGCTGGTCTTCTTAATCAGTTCCACTTCACCAAATGGTACTTTCTGAGTGCAAATGATTGCATTATTGATGAAAATACCAAAATTACTATATTTATGCCTATAATATTTGAGAAGTTCCCTCGATTTCTATAGGACCCCATCATCAGATCCTGGTTTCCACATGGTACCACACCCTTGGGATATCTTCTTTTTAACAAAAAGCAAATCATCATAATCCTAGGACACAGGACATCTCTCTTTTAATGGCCGGGAGGGTTTTCATTTGCCAGGGCCTTCAATTTGGTTGAATACATCATCTTTCCAGTCAACAAGCATTGTCACTAGCGCATGTCTTCCTTTCTATGCAGAGAGCGCTCTTGTCTTAATAAATAAACATATTTTTTTTCAAATTAATAAATGATAGCAAGTGCATTCCTAATAGCACTTTTCTACTGAAGAAACTATAATAAAAACGACATCGTTCCGCTTTATAATTGTGAAGCGTGCTCTATTTTAATAGTAGAGTAGTTAGAAGTGTATTCATGATCCATAAATACCTAAAGTCTATGAACTCTTGAACTTTAACACCCCTTATAACCATTTTTGTAGTAGTCATGATTTAAAAAATCAAAGATTTTAGAACACAGGGTGTTTGGTGTTTTACACATAACCATACCCAATCCAATGCCCCTGTGCCAGTGCCCTAAAAAGAGAAAGACTGCATTTAAACTGCTCCATGCACGGCTGCTGCCACTTGTTTGCAGTTGATATAATGGTGACTACCGTTTTATTTCCCACCAGTTAGCACCACTGTTGAGTAAGGTCCTTAAATATAGCTGTTAAACGTTGTTACTACGCGCACGGAAGCAAAATTTGAATTCAAATCATTTCTAATGCCGTAGAAGTGCGATTATATATAAAATCGAGCTCCTGTTTTTCGAAAAAAAAGGAGGATTAAACTTTGTTAATGCAGTGGTTGGTAAACCCCGTAGATACCTATCTTAATCTGCCTTATTTGGAAAATATTCACAATAATAAAAAAATAACGTTAACTCGCGCTAAAAGCCAAAAGATTATGAAATTAGACAGTTTGAGGACCTCACTCTACTCCAGCGCCCCTAGTGGAAAATTCAAACGCTGTAGCACTCAAGTTCCAGTCAATGAACTGGCTCTATACCTATAACTATTTTATCAGGTTAGATCCAGTAATAACGATGTCTAGCTGTATGGTAGTCAAACTCATTTAGGAAGATTTTTGGCGGGTGTTAAATATCGGAACTAATATCTTGTTTAGGTTCTCAATTCGATTCGACTGAATGTTTTTTAAGAGATTTTTTTTCTGACTTGTGTTTGTGTTCATCACCAGCGCTCTGGACCTGGCAATGTCATTCAAAGCCGAAAAGTCCTCCTTGAGCATAATAGCTACTTATATAAATCTGTAGAAACAACACTCTGTATATTATGGTAATCTTGTTGTATCCAGCATTATGTAGAGCAATTTTATGTTTTAATATAGAATGCCATAAGTCCCTACGTCTGCGGTGGCCACAACTCTAGCAGCATGCTCGGCCGAGCACACATCCTGCCCGAAACGAAGTTACAAACGTCATAAGAAGGTATACCAGGTACCTGTACACCTACATAGTAAAGGTACAAAGGCTAATCTAAATTAAATGCTCAGTACATTGGTATTTGGTAAGCGCATCACTTGAGAACAGCTGAACCGATTTAGTTACGGTTCATCTAGGGGGCGCCACCGCGGAGAAGGGCCTATGGGGTCCCGGAAACCATGGCCATGCTTGCGGTACGTTACCTGGGTACCGGTGATAGGATGGACCTGTTGCACCCATTCCCCGTCTTTAAACCAGTAGCTCAAGTCTTTGCCGGCGTGCGCCAGTATAGTCATTGCTAACTGCAAATGAAAGAATAATTTATACTCTCCTTGTTTCTTTGTTTTGTAACAACACACTCCCCCGATGAACTTTGCTTAATACGAGTAAGCCAACATCACATATCAACAGCCAGACTCGGCACAACTAGCTAGGTATCTGTAGGCCATGCAAATATTTGCTCCGTGCGGGAATCTAATCATCGACACGCAGCGCAGCAGCCAATCGCTCAGCCGCTGCACCAACCTTGCCGTCAAATATCTTAATACTTGGTTTTCAACCAGGCGTCGTGGATGCTATGCCATACGGTGCCGTAACGTAACACTGACCGTCACTCACAGTGTGTCAAATCCCAGGTCGCTCAGGGTACTTGAAGTAAGCTATTCTCAGGGTTTCTGAAGATCCAAAAGATCTGGCATTGAGTCCACCATTGTGCCTTTTTACCTCAATCCAAAAAAATAAAAACTGGAGTCACCGACATAGCTTGCTGAACAGTGAGCAAGCTTAGATGGCAGTAGGCCGACTAGAAAAGTCGGAAGGCCGATAGCTGGTGGAGCAGACATTTCTTAGAGTGGGACCGCGAATCGGCAGGCAAATCTTGGTACACCTGCCCCGCTAGTGCACCGGCGAATTTGAAATGGTGGCTGAGTCCGACTAGGAGCGGCAGAGGTGGGACCAAGTGTTATAGTTCAGCTTGGAAAAGGGCCAGCAGCCTTATTGCGTAATTAATTCAACAGGGCAAAGGCAAGGGCGTCTTTCATATCGCGTGGGATTGGCAGTTTTTTCATACTCTTTGCCCTTGCTTAGCCGAATTCACCTTGCCTTTACGAAATAACGCCGCAGGTGTTGCGGCGCAGCTTGAAAAAGGCCTAATTTTGTCCAGACTGAATAAAAGCACGTTAAACCGTTGGTCCCGGCTGTCACTTGTAGATTCTTGACAGTCGTTGCGGGTAGTCAGAAGGCAGAAAATCAGACAACAGGCTTGCAAAAGGTTAGCGTGTTAACCAGTTACTGGGTTGTGGAGGTCAGATGGGCAGTATACTGGTACCCAGCTGCAACCAGTTAAACTGGAAGCTGACCCAACATAGGAAAAGGCTACGCAGATTGACTTACCCTTTTCCCGTCACAATAGAAAAAACCTTGCTTAAAACAAGCGCAATACTCCACGCAGTTGTTACAATACCAGTTCTTATTGGTACAAGAACAGTCTTTCTTACATCTGCAGATCCTGAACTGTTCTTCGAGCCACCTCGTCACATCATACACCACCCCGTTGGCTGACACCCAGCAGTCGGTAGCTGTATTATGTACAGCCACCTCTGCTGGGGTGTACCATTGCTGTTTCGTATATCTCATTTATCAAAATATTGCTTCAGTTCCTATTAAAATAGATTACTGACATGTCATTTTTTTTTTCGTTTAAAAGACGTTTACCTAATGTCGTTAAGTTTCGTAGTTTTGTTTTACATTGAAATGAAACCTTTTTGGTTATGGTAATGTTAACTCATTTAAGTATTTATCAAAAGATTCCTGTAATTCCTTTAAAAATAGATTACTGGGGTGAATTTCAACAAATGCCATTTTTCTTATCATATCGGTGAACTTTTTCATTTATATTTATTTTTTATTTTTTTCATGTTTAATGTAATATTTAGGATACTAAATACTCCCTTATTGGTAACCATCAACGTATCTTTTAAGACTATGGAGAAAATTCAGTTTGAATTCTGGTTTCCACCGATGTGACAATCCGGCACCGATTATCTTTTCTGTACACCGATATGATAAATTTATTCACCGATGTGATATACATATACAGCGATATGATAATCTATCCACCTTTGAACATCAAAAAAGAAATAGTAGGCTTATACATTTTTGAAGGAGTGACTAAGAACTGAATACCTGAACTAAGGGTATTATTTTCTTAGAATAAAAAATAATGTTTTTTTTTATTATCATTGTGTTTATTTAAAAGAAGTATAAAAAACAAAAATTTCTTGTACGTTATTGTACAATACACATTTATTAATGTGGCGATCAAGCTAATTGTTTTGCCATGTGTACACTTAAAACATTGTGGCGTTCTAGGTTCAACAATACTAAGAATAGAAACTTTATATAAGAAAACTTTATATACCTAATTAATCAGCCTTTTAAGTTTAACCTTAATCATAACAACACTACAATAATCACAGCTTTAATTATCACTTAATTTAATATTTTTAAAATCTTTGTTCTCAGTGCGTAAGTATCATAGATTACATAGAGATCGCTTATATCTTACATCTAGCAAATAATCTTTACCCTTAAAAAAAAAACTTAAATTAAATCTGTCAGTATAATTTGGTTATTATGTTAATCAGCCTTTAAGTTCAACATGCGTGATTTCACTACAGAACTTGAACCGTCTTCGTACTCCACTTTTATTAAATTGCACCATAATTAGACTTTTAAGTCATAGAAGACTATGTAGTATACCTATAGTTAATCACAGCACTTAATTACGTACTTTTATAATTATTATCTGTTACAACAATTAAACCTTTTTTTTTCAATTAAAACTAAAAACAATAAAAATAAAAATTTTAAAAACAAATCAGCCCAGATCAAAATAAGTCATCATCAGTGTCACTGCAACCAAATATATAATTAAATCTCTGTTTGATGTCAGGAGTTGGTTTACGTGGCTCATTTTTTTCTTTTTTAAAGTTAATTTTAGATTTTATTCTAAATATTTCCTCATCGGTGTCACTGTCTTCCACGGTAGGACTTGAAAATCTATTAGATGCTTTTACCGTATCCTCTTTATTTACGAATTGAGTTGATTCCTCTAAACCAACTAAAATGTTCGTGTCAATTTTCTCTAAAAATGAACAGGCAGGAGTACTTTGATCAAGATCTACATAGTTCAATAGCAAATTTTCAGACATTTTTGTCGAAGAGGATGATCTGGGTGCCGCATTTTCCGAGATTTTTAATGTATTTGATGGTGTAAAATACTTTGAATGTGATGGCTGTGGGAACAAAATTAATTTGTCAGTTAACTTTACTGGTCGCATTTTAGTGATATCTATTTTCGATTTAGTTCTGGATTTTTTATTACTCGAAGTAGAAAGTTGAGGTTTAGACTTAATTTCGTGTTCGGTTGACAAATTGTGGAAGTCTAGATGTTTGCCATGTGGACATTTAACAACATATTTCATACATTCATCTTCTATACAAGAAAGTCGACGTAAAACTATACGATTTTTAGCTTCTTTAGTCCAAATGACTTGTTTGACTTGCAATGTTCCACGAAATGTGTTCAAATTTGTAGGGAGAAGCCAGTCCTTTTCTTCAACTTCATATTCTTCTACAGTACTAATTTTTACGCCTTGGACAGCAGATTTTAAATAGTTTACAAAAGAGTCTATATTATTCATATCACCATCGTGTGCAACAAATCGATCCGCCGTTCGCTTCAGTAGCCCACCTACTCCATCTGGCGCACCTTTTCCATGACCACATTCACTATAGTTCCATATTATGTTAGTCAGAGAAGAGCAGTAAATACTGAGTTGGGACATAATATAAAAAATTTTCTTATTCCGATACTGGCCTGATGGAGAATCAGAAATAATAATAAGATTCTGAACAATTGGAGCTTCCTGTTTAATTTCTTCTAATATTGGAACAAGGTGAGCCCAAACGGCGGCAGCATCATGGCGCAGTGAAGAACTAATAGTGCAGAAACATTGAGTTATTATATTCTCTTCCTTATTTTTATAGTAAATTACAGCAGTGTGTAATGTGAATTGTTGACGACTGCCACCAAAGTGCATAGATTGTATTTCGGACCCGTACTTGGAGCTATAGTTCTCACTAAAGTCAATGTGAACGACACAATCCTTTTCAGTCATGTTTTGTTTGTAGTGCTTAAAAGCTTGACTTTGATTTCGTATATTACTACAATGTGTTAAGAACGGTTTCAGATTGTTTTCAAATATTTTGATTAGTTGTAATGGTTTAACGGTTATTTTTACTTTTTCTACATTAACGGCTATTTTATCGACTCCATTTTTTTTGTAATTCTTTTTTATCTTCTTCCAATTCCAATAAATAACATCTTTGGAGTTATCAAATTCTTGATAATTTAAATGACGATTCTTACAGACAGGACATGTTCTTTGCAGGCATTCTACCTTAAAAATATCACAGCAAATACTACTTAGAATTTCAGTCGTGGTGTTTTCTTTTATGATACGATTTCTTTTTAAAGATGATATAACAAGATCCATGTTCTCATGTTTCTCACATAGGCATGTATTTCTCAAGTTTAATTTTGGCTGCGTGACCCAAAACGGCCTCATTCTTGTAAAAGTGACGTAACTGATTGGAGGGTAGCCCGAAGTCAAATACTTTTTGTGTAAATTTTTAATTGTGTCTTTCATCAGCCTTTTCTGTTTTTTTACTCCATTTTGTGTGACAGTATCCTTTTTACCTGGGCAAAGATTTGAATTTTCATCATCCTCAAAAAACTGAACAACAATCTTACGGATACGTTTTTGCAGGTCTATATTTTTTGGCTTCGTTGGGATTCGTCTCACTTCTAAATTACTCTGTTTTAATTTCTTAAATTCTTGATGTAGTCTCATGTATCTCTTTTTGTACATTAGTTTCTCTTTATTAGCCTTTGCCAATTGTTTTCTTAAATCGTGTATTTGCTGAGTTTTAACGTTTTGATATTTACGAAATTTCATTTTAATGTCTTGTTTGAATTTAACAGTATTAAAGGATGTGTCTAAGTTAGGACTATTTGGGCGTAATGTTGATTCTTCTGAATTTATAGAACTAATACTTGGCGTTCGTAAAGGAGATGCTATTGATAAATCTAGGGGACTGCTTGTACGTAAATAGTGGGAACTACTCGCTACTATGGCATCAATACGCAAATTAGGACTATTACATCGAACATTCTGTCGCAATAGCCGTGGGCTATGAGGTCCTATTAGTTCTTGAGAAATACCGGGCTCATTATCTTGATTTTTCGGTAGCGATTCTGCGTCATTGGTCTCTGAAACACTTGTTGGGTTGTTGCGGGCACCATTTGCCTTATTTTTTTTCCGCTGATAATATGCACGGGCACTGATTCGGTTTTTCTTTTGTGCATTGCGACGTGCATGTGCAGTCATTTGGCTTCGGGTTAGGATAAGTCCAGCTGCCTTTCTTTTAGCTAAGCGTTCTCTGTCTTTTCTTAAATGCTGCTCTCTTAACACAGGATCACTTTTGATTTTAGCTTTTCTTATTCTTTCCATCAACCTCTTTCTCTCTTTTTTCTCCTCCTCGTTTAGTTTTGATTTCAGCATTCTTAAACAAAATTAATCTTAAACAAAATTACTCGAACGAATTGTGTGCGGCACGAGCTGCACACAAGTTAATATTTATGAAAGTTAAAAAATATAATATGTGTATATGTATGTATATAATGTATGGTTGTAGGTATGCTCCATTGTTTTTTTGTTTACTTTAATGAAATGACACTATGTCTACCAATATGATAAAATTACACCGAGGTGATAATATGATCTACCGATGTGATAAAACAATCCACCGATGTGACAAAACTATGCGTCGATCATGAATCAAAACACCGATATGATATTTAAGACACCGATTGATTTTTCTTATCACATCGGTGTAAATTATCACATCGGTGGTAAAAAAGACCACCGATTACAGCGATATGAGAACAGCGACGTGAGAAATTATCGACTTTTTTGAAAATTATGAAAAATGTATAATATTTAGGCTAAATTCAAGTACCTATAATGATGCTAATTTACTTACTATGTCTGTTAGAACCAAACAATCGTAATAAAACTTCACATTACACTAGAAAAATGCAACCACCGATAATATAAAATAATTGCTTGGAAGTAACTGAAATGTCGTACTTACGTAATTGGCGGGAATATGCAGCGATTTGACACACGTCCGTCCTGACTGCGCACTAGCACACACTAACGAGGGAAATAAAATTGGGGTGGGGACACTGTCGGACTCATCGATGCAAAGTTAGGTTTAAATTACTTTTGTGCAGCGATATGACAAAATTTTGCGAGACAAGTACATTTATGCCTCTCAGTAATAAATATTATGAATTACGTAATAAAATATGCTACATATTAATAATAAAACTAATATTCTATGAAATAGAATAAGTTATATTCTTAAGTTACTTATTTTTATAACGATATAAGCGTTTTTGCTTGTAAAAAAAGTAGAGGGACAGCACCGATGTGACAAAAATAGACGTTTATGTATTTATTTCTACCTTTGTAAATAGACTTAGACAAATAATATTTTATGCCACAACCCAATAAATACCTAATGAATACAAAAAAAAATAGTACAGAACAATATTCCTTTTTTCAAATACTAATTTCAATGAAGACAAAAAAAAAAGTCGTTTGGGAAATTCACCCACTGACATGTAATTTTTTTGTCGTTTACGAGACGTTTACCTAATTAAATGTGTTTCGTACATAGTTTTATTTATATTGAAATAAAACCTTTTTACCCATGGTTTTCCTTTATTCGACACCGACTTCGGAAAATAAAGTAATTTTTCCCTTTGTAGTGTCTTGTTTTGGAAGTCGGTTAGATTTTTTGTTAAAAAGTTTTTTATTTTCCTCTTTTTAGTTTTGGTAGGTACCTACCTCCAATTAATATGAAAATCATGACGATTCCAATAAGCTCAAACACGACTAGGATCATTGAGATAATATGTAGTGCGTAGTACATTATTACCTCAATGACTAGGATACATTGTTTTATTTCAGAGTTTCACTGGCCATTCTGGTCTTCTTAATCAGATCCACTTCACCAAATGGTACTTTCTGAGTGCAAATGATTGCATTATTGATGAAAATACCAAAATTATTATATTTATGCCTATAATATTTGAGAAGTTCCCTCGATTTCTATAGGACCGCATCATCAGATCCTGGTTTCCACATGGTACCACCCTTGGGCTATCTTCTTTTTAACAAAAAGCAAATCATCATAATCCTAGGACACAGGCTTAGAGCATTTAACCTAAATGCTCTAAGGACACAGGACATCTCTCTTTGAATGGCCGGGAGGGTGTTCATTTGCCAGTGCCAGTGCTGCCAACTTAGCGCTTTCAGCGCCAGATCTAGCGCTTTTTTTGGACAATAGCGCGTTCTAGCGCCTAGCGCTAAATCTAGCGCTTTTTGAAACTCTGTACTTTCTTTAAAAAAAGAGTAACTGCGCAAACTTTCAACTTCCCAACGACGTGTTGAGGACAATTTCATCCACAGATAAATATAAATTGAAGTCCAAAACTGATCAAGACCAACCTTATTAATTTAATCCCCCTATTAAAAACGTCACTTCTTTTTTATTATTACTAAACAAGTACTCTAATCTCTTCTAACCCTCAGTTTCCCAGCTTAAAATTATCGGAGAATTAATGTGACAAATTGTCAAACACGCGTTATCTGTTGTGATTGGTTGAATGAATTTTCAACAGCCAATCACAGCAGATAACGCGTGCTTAATAATTTGTCACATTAATTCTTCGATAATTTTGAGCTGGGAAACTGAGGGTTAATGACATAATTTGATTGAATAAAAATAAAAATCTGCGTTTATACATTTATAGTCGCAAATAATTGGGCGTTTTGTTTGAATTTGGCGCCGCATTTGACCGATTTTGGAGCGATTTTTTGACGCTCTAGCGCTTTTTTAAAGAGCTAACAGCGCGTTTTTGCTGAAACGAGTTGGCAGCACTGGCCAGGGCCTTCAATTTGGTTGAATACATCATCTTTCTAGTCCACAAGCATTGTCACTAGCGCATGTCTTCCTTTCTATGCAGAGAGCGCTCTTGTCTTAATAAATGAACATTATTTTTTTCAAATTAATAAATGATAGCAAGTGCATTCTTAATAGCACTTTTCTACTGAAGAGACTATGATAAAAACGCCATCGTTCCGCTTTATAATTGTGAAGCGTGCTCTATTTTAATAGTAGAGTAGTTAGAAGTGTATTCATGATCCATAAATACCTAAAGTCTATGAACTCTTGAACTTTAACACCCCTTATAACCATTTTTGTAGTAGTCATGATTTTAAAATAAAAGATTTTAGAATACAGGGTGTTTGGTGTTTTACCCATAACCATACCCAATCCAATGCCCCTGTGCCAGTGCCCTAAAAAGAGAAAGACTGCATTTAAACAGCTCATGCACGGCTGCTTCCACTTGTCTGCAGTTGGTATAATAATGGGGACTACCGTTTTATTGCCCACCAGTTAGCACCACTGTTGAGTAAGGTCCTTAAATATAACTGTTAAACGTTGTTACTACATGCTCGGAAGCAAAGTTTGAATTAAAATCATTACTAATGCCGTAGAAGTACGACTCAATATAAAATCGAGTAGATATGCCGCAGTTTTGCAAAGCTCCTGTTTTTCGAAAAAAAAGAGAGGATTAAACTATCTTAAATTCAAATTCAAATTCAAATGTTTATTGCTCAACACAGTACATAATTATACAATTCCAGGTGTCAAGTGAATGCGCAGTCCACTGTGTTGTACCAATTCAGGCATGCAAAAATTATCATTAAATTATACAATTTCATGACTTCCAATTAATACCCTGTACAATGTCAATATTTCCAACAAATATCCTGTATAATGTCATAAACTCAAAAATTAGTACCCCATACCTACAATATCATAAAATCAAATAAGTACATTATACAATGTCATAAAACAAATGAATAAGTAAGTTATGTCACAGATTCAAATCAATAAGTACAATAAGTAATGTCAGAGTATACTATTTCATAATAATTAAGTGGATTATTATAATATTTAATAAAATTTAGTCAAAAACATTTGTCATTTAGGAATTCATTCATTGTGTAATATACTTTCTGTATCAGTAATTCTTTGAGTTTGTATTTAAATGTAGTTAGTCTTTCAATATTTTTAATACAGTCTGGTAATTTATTATAAATTTTAACACCCATACCAAATATACTGGATTGAAACTTAACTGTTCTGCATTTAACTGACCTAAGTTCATTTTTATGTCTTGTACTTCTCATTGTTTCGAAATTACTGATATCGCGTTTTGTGATTGATGCTGCTTCCAAGATATAAATTGACGTTAGGGTTAAGATTTTTAACCTTCTGAAGTGCTCTCTGCATGAATCGGTTTGTTTAAGCCCACAAATGCTTCTGATGCATTTTTTTTGGGCTTTGAATGCAAATTCTCTGTTAGTAGAGTTACCCCAGCACAAAATACCATACTTAAGTGCAGAACCTACATATGCATGATAAACATTTAGCAGTACGCCTTCATTAACGACTTTCCGAAGTACGTAGAGAGCATATGAAAACTGGTTAAGTTTTTTACATACTTCATCCACATGCAATTTCCAATTTAGTTCCGAGTCAATATGGATCCCCAGAAACTTTGTGTTATTGACCTGTTTTATTGTTTTGCCATTATAGCTTAGATTGATTTTATTTGACTTCGTATTTTTATTAGTGAAGATCATATAATTTGTTTTGTCAATGTTTATTTTTAAATTATTCACTGTCAACCAGTTTATAATATTCTCTAGGGATTTATTCACCTGTATTTCAAAACCTTCTTGACCACTATCAGCAAAAATAGCCGTGCTGTCATCGGCGAATAATATAATTTCCTGGTCTATAGACCTTGGTAGGTCATTAATGTATATAATGAACAAAAGAGGTCCAAGGATACTCCCCTGGGGAACTCCAAATTTAACAAGTTTAGGGTCTGACATATATATATGTTCAAATTTTGTGTCTTTATGTAGTCTCGTTATTTGAGTAATTTGAAACCTATTTGATAAGTATGATTTAATAAGATTTAAGGCATTCCCTCGTATCCCATATCTCTCTAATTTGTTTAGTAGGATATTATGATCCACATAATCAAACGCTTTCGTCATATCCATAAAAATAGCTGTTATTTTTTGCTTATTGTCTAATCCTGTCATTACTTTCTTAAGAAAGTTAAAGAAAGCATCGCTGGTGGATCTTCCTTTACGAAAACCAAATTGTTCATTAGTAAATAAGTTATTCACCTCAAAGTAGTTGTATAAATTGTTATATATAACCCTTTCGAAAATTTTTGCCATCACTGGTATTAACGCAATGGGTCTGTAAAAACGCATATCCTCCCTATCTTCTTTTTTAAATAATGGATTTATAATAGTTGTTTTTAGTTTTGAAGGAAAAACTCCACCTTCTAGACATTGATTGATAATGTTACTAATGACTGGAGCTATGTATCTAGATACTCGTTTTATTATTCTTGTACTTATTTCGTCATATCCTGTACTATTAGTGTTGTTTAGTCCTTTTATAATTTGATCTATTTCGTAAGGATTTGTTGGTTTTAAAAAAATGGAATTGGAACTTTTATTAAGGGTTGTTGTATTTGTAACTGAGCCTTTGGAGATAGACTGTATGTCATCAACGAAGTAGTTGTTGAATGATTGTGCTATTTCCTTTGGCCGTGTAATGAGTTGGTCATGTACTCTTATTTGCTTTATATTTTCTTTTGGAGTTACTGTTTTATAATTATTTACTATTTTCCATATAGCCTTTCCCTTGTTTGTAGATGAATTAATATAATAATTATTTTGGGCTTTTTGGGTTTTTTTAATTATAATCCTGAGCCTTTTTGAATAGTCTTTAAATTTTGTTTTATCATTTGGATTCGAAGTTAGCCTATACTTCCATAATAATTGGCGTTTGCGTTTCGAACATATCCGTATACCCTTACTTAACCATGCGGGCTTCTTGGCAATCGGTATTTTTACGCGTATTTCAGGGAAACATAAGTCATAAAATAGTTTAAATAAACTATGAAATGTGTCAAAGCTTTTTTCAGGGTCATCAAAGGTGTAACATTCAGCAAAGCTGAGATTTTTAATGCATTCTATAAATTTTAATATGTTTCCTTCAGAATAGTCACGTTTGGTTTTAAACCAGTGTGTTATGTAGTAACTTTTCTTCACTGGACAAGTCAAAAATTGCGCTGTATGGTCAGAGAGTGAAAGTTCCAGTACTTTAGTTTTTGAACCTCTAATATTATGTGCTATATTATCAATACAAGTCATGCTTTTCAGTCTAGTGGGTTCATTTATTGTTAATGTCAGGTTAAAGCTTGATAATAATTGTTCAAATTGTCTGGATATATTGTTTTTGTCCAATCTATTAATATTAAAGTCACCACATACTATAATTTTTTTGTTTGTGTATGCTAATCTACTTAATGATTCTGTTAGCCTAGAAAAAAATTGATCTATACAGTCACGTCTATTATTAGGTGGTCTATAAATGCACAATATTACAATTTTGTGGTCCGTCAGCTCGATCCCACTACATTCGAAAATATTTTTGATACTCAAACCTCTGGCTTCTGAAATAACTTTAAATCTGTGGTTCGACCTGATCATTATACACGACCCCCCATTCCGAGTTTTACGTGAGAAAAAGTCTCCTAATATATAATTTTGTAATTTAAGTATTTTAGTATCTTCTGCGGTCATATTATGTTCGGTAATGCATAAAATGTCAACAGGATTTTTGTTAGTGTTTTCACATAATGAATACAAGTGTACATTTTGCTCATCTAATTTAGTAATCAAACCATTTATATTTTGGTGAAGAATGTTTAAATGTTTAAATTCGAAAAAAACCGTTACTGGTTTCAGAACTTTTAATTTGTAGATTTGAATTTTCATGATTATCTGTTTGAGTACATTTGTCAGTATACGTTGGAGCAGAATCAATGCTAAGCTTCTCTATCGAATACTTACTAAAGTTCTGTTTATAAACAATCCGTAAAATTTCCCTAAGGGTCAACTGAGATATATGTAATGCTAAAGAGCTATAATCTGGTATAAATATTGAGTAATTCATTCCTAAATATGTTGAGTGACTGTATTGAGAACAAATAAGTTTAAATTCACAATTTAACTTTTTCACATTCAAGTGGATATTAAACAACACTTCGGAAACGATGACATTAGTATTTTGTGTATTGTTTAGGAAATTTATGAGACCAATTTGAGTTTCCACTGGATTTTTATCGTTTACTCCTCCTAGAACAATAACAAAGTCATTTTTGTCCAATAGACTTATTTCTGATTTTTCGGAGTTTAAAACTTGTTTTAGAGTCGCCCCTCGCTTCCAGAAACATATAATTAAAAATGTATCCCCTAATAGTTTTTGAAGGATTCTCTGCACGTAGCGTCCCTGCTGATCAGCAATAATAACCACTTTCTTCTTTATATTGTAGCATTTCATGTTTGCAGATTGATTTTTGTTGGTTTGTAATGATGCTTTATTTTCTACAGTCTTCTGCTTTCTAATATAGGATTCGGCTTCGGTAAATATCTGATGATTTCTTGATGATATACTAGCCTCCAAGAAGTTCTGGTTTCGGTTATCTGATCCTGTTACTACGGTACATTCTGACTGGGTAATATTTTCGGTAGTCGTTACAGTTTTTGCAATGCTTACCTGTTCATTGTAGTTTGTTTCTTGTGTAGCTAACTCGTCCAATTGCTTGTATTTTGTAACAGGCATTTTATTTGTTTTCTGCGGTGATATGCGTAGTTGCTCTTTATTTGTAACAGGCGTTTCATTTATTCTCTGTGGGGTTATGCGTAATTGCTTTTTATTTTTAGCAGGCGTTATATTCTTGCCCTGGCTAGATATTCGTTTGTGTTCTGGGCGTGGAGTCAAATGTCGTGTATCTGTAGAACTTATTTCTTTGTAGGCATTTATTATTTTTATGTATTTTTGCACGTCTGTTTTTAATCTAAAATTTTCGGAATTTAGATTTTCTATTTCTTGGTGGGCGCTCTGTAAATCGTTAGATAATGTTTTGACTTTTTCTTGAAGATCAATAATCGTCTGACTGCAGTTTAGTGATGTATTAGGCAGACTCATCATGGTCGTGTCAAAAAGAGCTGAATTTTCTCGACTGATGTCGTTCATAGAGCTTGATTTAAATAATTTTTGGTTTCGGAAAGTAATGTTTTCATCCATTGTTATATTGGTCACAAATAAACTTCCAAAAAGAGTAAATTTTAGCAGGATTCGAACTCGAGGCAATCCGTGCACCGGGTCTTTAAAGTCGAATGGTATTACCCCTGAGCCATTTGGACGATTAAGTATTTAGTTGAATGTATGGCTCCTAATGTAAGTACTCTTTCTTTTAAAAATTGAGTGGCGGTTAGTATGATTCATGCGTTAGGAATTTTTTGCACTATTCCTTTGTTCGTCTTGCTTCACAATATCACACTTTTTATGTTTTTTTTTTGAGATTTGTTTCTTCACTTTTTGTGTTTATTGATTAGTTTAACTTGTTTATGTCACTGGTTTGTTGTTATAAACGCTTAGTTCACATTTGTTTTTGTAGTTTGTTTATATAATTATTGCACTGATGTTCAAGTCAATAAAATACAAGTGTTTTTTATTAGACTCCAGTAAATGTCACATTCACAAGATAACAATGTCACTGATAGATTTTGACTTTTAACACAAATTAGTCACACATTGAACTCAATATTTGTAACATAAATAATTTTAAATATTTTTTTGAGCGGAGACGACCTTATTCTCGCTGCGGCGCGCGCGCGAATCTGCAATCTGCTTAATCTGCCTTATTTGGAAAATATTTACAACATTAAAAAAAAAAAAACAAATTCGCGCTAAAAGCCACAAAACTATGAAATTTGACAGTTTGAGGACCTCACTCTACTCCAGCGTCCCTAGTGAAAAATTCTAACGCTACTCAACTTCCAGCCAATGAACTGGCTCTATATAGATCTACCAGAATCTCATGGCATTTTTTATTTTTTTTAAATTGTGATTTTCATATGGCAATGTCAATTGTCACCTGTTAAATCAAAGTACTTGATGTGTCAACCGCTGCTGAAATTTTTAGATATTATCTTGAAAATTTGTTATTTTTGTGAAAATGTCGAAAAACCCACTTCGATCTCAAGCGAGACATATTGTTTTCAATGTGTATCATAAAATAAGGGCAAAAGAAGGCGTAAATCAAACTCAATCTTTGATTTTAAAGTGCGTCGTAGAGTGGACCGGTAAGTTGGACTGACTTGTTTTGATACTTTTAGTTTATTTTATATTTTTCTTACTTAATTTTTATTTCTTTCCATTACTATTATATGGTAAATCGTAGGTCAGGGCACATCGAATGATGGCTGGAAGGAAATGGCAACAGTAATGTAACTGTTACTAATTCTTCGACAAAATATTGATTTTAACGGAGATTGAGAATCTTTGACGTAAGAAAAATAATCTATACATATAATAAATCTGTAGAAAAGTCATTTTTGTACATTGAAGAAATTGAAACAAAAAATAGCCAGCGTGTGAAAAGATAAGTAACAGAACCCATTTCCATCATTTTTGAAATTTTTGTCTGTTTGTCTGTTTGTCTGTTTGTCTGTTTGTTTGTGCGCACATCACGTAAAATCTACGAATTCAATGCTGACAATGTTTATATACAAAAATTATACGCAACTTGAGGTTTAACTTAGTTTTTGTTTCATCGAAATCGGTTCACTCTATCAAAAGATATGATTAATTTAGTGAGTTCAAGAAGTAAAATATTACGTTACGCAATTAAGTATAGTACTTGCAACGACATCTTAAGACTAAAAATAGAACTAATGTTGATAGTTGAAATCTAAATCCGATAGATGGCGTTGTGCAAATGACGTCATTTTCTGAATCGCGGTGTTAAGATTTTCCGCGCGAGGATGACGTCCACCGTGTTTACTAGGCAAATTGGGTTTCGTTAGGTGTCTTAAAAGTTCTTGCGTGTGTCGTAAAAGTTCTTTGGTTGCTTGGTTTATCGATTTTCTAAATTGGTCGAAAAAAAAGTATTTGCTTATCTTATTGGTTTCGTTTGGTCAACTTTGGTCATTGGTTTGAAGTACGAAGTTAAGATTGTATTTGATTTACTTCGTAGTTTGAATCCAATAGTGCCAATCGTTATACAGTAAGTTAGTGTTGCCAATTCGTTGAGTCACGACCACGAACAGACGATACGTTGTCACACTAGACTGTTCGACGCACCGTTCTTTTAAGTTTGTAGGCTATTCAGTCATAAGTGTTGTTAGTTTTGTTTATTGCTTTAATTTTCCTTGAAAATGCCTCAAAGAAAAAAAACTAACCTTTCGCTGCGTAGCCGAAATGCGAAAAGGATGAGACTTTGTAGGTCTCAGGAATCGGAAGAAGATCGTGAAGCACGGTTATCTGCTAACCGAGAGCACATCGCTCTTTCACGTGAATCGGAAACGTTCACCGAAAGGGAGTCACGTTTAAGTTCACAAAGAACACGGACCGCGACTTTGCGGTCTCAAGAGAGTATCCAGGAACGCGAAGACCGGCTGTCTGCTGATCGGGAGCGCCACTCTCTCTCACGTGAGTCAGAGACATTCACAGAAAGGGAGTCGCGCTTAAGTTCGCAAAGAACTCGGACCGCGACTTTGCGTTCTCAAGAGAATATCCAGGAACGCGAAGTTCGGCTGTCTGCTGATCGGGAGCGCCACTCTCTCTCACGTGAGTCAGAGACATTCACAGAAAGGGAGTCGCGCTTAAGTTCGCAAAGAACTCGGACCGCGACTTTGCGTTCTCAAGAGAATATCCAGGAACGCGAAGTTCGGCTGTCTGCTGATCGGGAGCGCCAGTCTCTCTCACGCGAGTCAGAGACTTTCACAGAAAGGGAGTCGCGCTTAAGTTCGCAAAGAACTCGGACCGCGACTTTGCGTTCTCAAGAGAGTATCGAGGAACGCCAAGCACGTCTGTCATCTGACCGAGAGCGACACGCTCTCTCGCGCGAGTCTGAATCTCTCTCCCAAAGAGAAGAACGATTAGAAATAGCTAGACATAACTATGTAGGTGTACAAAGAAACAATGAAAGTTATCTTGCATCTGAAAGGGAAAGAATAGATGAACTAAGACGAGCAGAAACAGCAGAACAACGTCAATCTCGCCTAGAAATAGAACGAGCTCGATACCATATGAATAGAGAAACAAATAGCGGAGCTGATGAGTCCATGGAAAATGACGATGCAAATATTTTATTACCTTGGGACAATAGGGAAAAATCAGGGTTCACATATTCGTCTAGAATTAATTATGCTGGCTTTACTTTCGTGGGTGACATGAGAGAAATTTGTAATTTTTGTCATGCTTTGAAATGGAGGAAAGAGACAGATGGAATGTGCTGCTCAAATGGAAAAATTGTTCTTCCAAATTTCCAAGATCCACCACACTTACTTATAAGTCTCCTGAATGGCGATCATCCCCAGTCGAACCGTTTTTTGGATAATATTCGTTTATATAACAGTGCTTTCCAAATGACTTCCTTTGGGGCAAAACAAATAACGGAAGGACCGTTCATGCCAACCTTCAAAGTACAAGGTCAAGTTTATCACCTTATTGGATCTTTGCTGCCAGAAAATGAACCCAAATTTCTCCAAATTTATTTTGTATCCGATTACACGCAACAGCTCAATGTTAGAAATCACAATTTTCCCCAGCTCAATGCTGAGCTTTTGGGTCAACTTCAAGAATTGCTGCATCGCGTTAACCAGTACGTTCGTGAATTCAAAGCTGCATTGGAGTCAATTCCACAAGGCAGCAATGATTTCAAAATTGTTATAAGTGCCGATAGACGTCCTGTGGGTGAACACCGTGGAAGACACAATGCACCCGTCGCAGATGAAGTTGCAGTTGTTTTAGTCGACCAGGAGTGTGAGAGACGTGATATCGTGTTGCGTACACGCGACGATCGCCTTCAACGCATTTTGGAAACCCACCGAGCTTACGACGCCCTGCAATATCCACTAATCTATTGTCATGGTGAAGATGGGTACAATTTTGGGCTGTACCAAGTGAACCCTACTACGAGAGTCACTAATTATCAAAAAAAAATATCTGCTCAACAATACTATTCCTACCTTTTACAAATAAGGCAAAACAGTTTCGTATATTTGCAACGATTTCGTGGTTTGTTCAGCCAATTTATTGTGGACATGTACGCAAAAATAGAAACTGAACGTTTAGTGTATATTCGCACTAACCAGCGACGGTTACGCGCTGAAGAATACGTGCACTTGCGGGACGCCATGCAATCAGATAATAACGTCGAAAACTTGGGTCGATTGGTTATTTTGCCATCCAGTTTCACAGGCGGTCCGCGGTATATGCACGAACGAACGCAAGATGCTTTTTGTTACGTCCGTAAATACGGCCGGCCGGACCTTTTTATAACATTTACAACAAATCCAAAGTGGACGGAGATTTGCCAGGCACTTCTCACAGGACAGGCGTCATACGACAGACATGACATTATTGCTAGGATTTTTCATTTAAAACTCAAAGTCTTGATTAATCTACTTACAAAGGAGAAAGTTTTCGGTTCAACTCTTTGTTTTATGTATAGCGTCGAGTGGCAAAAGCGTGGTTTACCCCACGCGCACATTCTTCTGTGGCTGGAAGAAAAAATTCGTCCCGATGCTATAGACAGTGTCATAAGTGCAGAATTTCCGGACTATAATGCAGATCCGATTTTGCATGACATAGTAAAAACACATATGGTTCACGGGCCATGTGGCCTCTTAAACAGGGAATCACCGTGCATGAAAGATGGTCAATGCTCAAAAAAATACCCCAGAGCACTGAAAGAACTAACTATGGCTGGGGAAAATGGGTATCCGCAATACCGGCGAAGATCACCGTCACAAGGTGGTTTCACAGCTACTGTCAGATTCCGTGGACAAGAAATAATTCTAAATAATAGTTGGGTGGTACCGTATTCTCCAGTTTTGTCAAACGCTTTTCAAGCACACCTTAATGTTGAAATTTGTAATAGCGTCGAATCTATAAAATATATATGTAAATATGTTAATAAAGGTAGTGATCAAGCCATGATAGCACTAAGAAATAACAACCAATTTGATGAAGTGACAAGGTATCAATCTGGCCGATACATAAGCTCTTCGGAGGCAGTTTGGCGCATTTTGAGTTTCCCTATTCATGAAAGGTATCCGCCAGTCATCCATCTTGACGTGCACCTGGAAGGCGGGCAGCGAGTTTACTTTCAGCCAGAAAATGTGGCAGAAAGAATGAACAACCCAAGACAAACCACCTTGCTCGCATTCTTTCGCCTTTGCGAAAGAGACAATTTCGCTAAGTCTCTGTTGTACAATGAAGTGCCACATTATTATACTTATAACAAGCAGCAAGGTGTTTTTAATCGCAGGAGACGTGGAACTGCTGTAGAAGGCGAGTCCGGCATTTTTAAAGAACACGTGATTGGAAGAGTATACACGGTGCACCCAAATAATGCAGAGTGTTATTATTTACGCCTTCTTCTTCACACAGTGCGAGGACCTACTTCTTTTGCTGAGCTCCGCAAAGTGGACGATATAGAATATCCCACATTTCAAGCTGCTTGCCGCGCACGGCATTTATTAGATGGCGATCAGCATTGGGATGATGCTTTAGCCGAAGCATGCGTCAGTGATAGTCCACATCGTTTGCGCCATTTATTTGCCATTTTGTTGACATTTTGTGGCCTATCGGACGCTGGGCAGTTGTGGCAAAAATATAAAGACGCGTTTGCCGAAGATTTTTTGAGACAGCAAAATATAAATAGTGAAACTTCTGACCAAGTACGTGAAAGCTGCCATAATAGGGCTTTGCTGGCTATACAAGATATAGTTACAAGTATAGGAGGGAACCCCCTCAGTCAATACGGCTTGCCGACACCGACAGTTGGTGGGGAACGAATTAATAGGGAGTATACATCTGAAATAAATTACAACCCCGAAGAGTTAGCAGAAATATTGCGAAATGGCTGTTCAAATTTGACGTCAGAACAACGTCAAATCTTTGATAGAGTATGCTGTAGTGTAGAACATTCATTAGGAGAAATGCTGTTTTTAGATGCACCTGGTGGAACAGGTAAAACTTTCCTCACTAAAGTTATCTTGGCTCAAATAAGGAGCCAAAACAAAATTGCCCTTGCCGTCGCTTCCTCAGGAATAGCTGCCACTTTATTACCAGGAGGAAAAACTGCACATACAACATTTAAAATACCAATCGACTTGGACCGCACAGAAAACCCTGTTTGCAACGTGTCTCGCAATAGTGATAAAGCAAGGGTTTTACGCGATTGCGCCCTTATCGTTTGGGACGAGTGTACGATGGCAAATCGTAAAGCTGTGGAAGCTGTAGATAGAACGTTGCGAGATATAAGACAAAATGACCGACCGATGGGAGGCTTAACGGTGCTATTCTGTGGAGACTTCAGGCAGACACTCCCTATAATACCCAGAGGAACGAGGGCCGATGAAATAGGTGCCTGTTTAAAGAGCTCTATTTTATGGCGTAGTGTCATATTAACTAATTTGAGCTTTAATATGCGAGCATATTTGGGAGGTGACGCAAACGCGCAGGTTTTCTCAAATTTACTACTTCAAATTGGTAACGGCACATACCCGACTCAAGAAGGAGGTAAAGTAACTTTAGTCGAAAGCCTGTGTTCTTCTGTTGCCTCACAGCAGGAACTCATTTCCTCTGTATACGGAGATCCATCAGAGATCTCGAACCATGACGCTGCTTGGCTATGCCAACGAGCTATTTTGGCACCTCGCAACGACCAAGCAGCAGCAATAAATTCTCAAATATTGGTACATGTTTCTGGAGAAAGTAGGGAATATTTATCTATTAACACGGTTTTAGAAGAAGGAGATGCCACCCACTATCCAGTAGAGTTTTTAGACTCTCTAAATACACCAGGTCTTCCAGCACACAAAATTTATTTAAAAGTCGGAGTACCAATCATTCTACTCAGAAATTTAAGCCCACCAAAACTATGCAATGGAACTCGGTTGAGAGTAACAAATCTCCAACGAAATGTCATCGAAGCCGAAATCTTAACAGGTTGCGGCTCCGGTGATGTTGTTTTCATTCCCAGGATACCCATTATCCCCAATAATTTTCCGTTTACTTTCAAACGTGTGCAATTTCCTGTAAGCCTCTGTTACGCTATGACTATTAATAAAGCCCAAGGCCAGACGTTATCCGTTGCGGGTGTAGACCTTACTTTTGATTGTTTTTCACACGGCCAACTCTATGTTTCTCTATCACGTGTTAGCAACCCAAACAACCTTTTTGTATATGCTCCGGGTAATTCCACCGCTAACATAGTATATAGAGAAGCATTAACGTAATCAACTATACCAAAGTCAGGACTCTTATCTAAATCATCAAAAAGGTGATATACTCTTATCTAAACGACGTTGTTTTGCTCTCGACAACCACGCGAACGAAGTCGCGGGCACAGCTAGTAAGTAATAATCTGCGCCCTGCAGTGGGACGTGTATATAGATGGGAGTTTTTGGCGGGATTTTGTCGAGTGAAGTTCAGTGGCTGTTAATATTATTTGCAAATTGATTCCTAGTGAATATTGTGATATATTATTGGTGTAGTTTTGTGTCTCAACTGTCTTCGCAACTGGACAATTTGTAAAATCATTGACAGAAGCGATCTCGGGATAGTGGTGCAGAGTATTTTATTGTAGTATTGACTGCCTCTCCAAAACTTACTGGGAAGACTGACTCGATACAGTTTGCTGCCAAATACTCCAAAAAACATTAGAATCTGTTACATCCGCGTTCTAATGCATACTTAAGAATAAATATAAGATCCAAAACTCTTTCCAAAGACGTGGCTAAAAGCTCCTAGCAACCAGGCCATAAAACTTACATAAAAAAAGTATATATAGACAGATGATGATGAATGACTATAAGTAACATGATACATTTTATTATTTTTTACAGACTTTATACATAAAGAGATTGGTTTTGAATATGTTAAATGCCAATGAAAAAGAACCATTTTCATGGAGAGAGATGTCATAAAACTACAAAGATACAAGTTTTTGAAATGCCAGTGGAGTTCATGGAATCGTATTCTAGTTCTGAATGAGGTTTTAAGTTATTAGTATGATTTAAATGATATATAATAAATTAGTACATAAATTAATATTCAATTGATTTATTTTTCCTATGTTAAGAACCCGATGTATAACAACATTATTCATACACATACCTATAATACTCACAGTGGATCTTTGTGTCTCTTAATTGGTTGCAAGACCCCGCGCAGTACCTATTTTTGTGTCAATGTTGAAGGTGAAGATAGCATTGTATAACTGTTTCTTTCACTCGCTTATGTATGTCACATCGTCTTATCTCGCTTACTCTATGCAGTATACTCGATGACAAACTGTTTCTTACGCAATGGTTGGCAGGACCAAGTTCAAAGAGACAAAGATCCGCTGTGACTACTATAATATAGGTACCTCATGTTCATTAATACTAAAGACATAAATAAAAATTAAACAGTATCAAGATCGTTTAATCCAATTTCCCCAGTATTGCACACAACAAATTTTTATTTCCACATTTGCCATGAGATTCTGGTAAACCTATACCTATAACCATTTTATAAGGTTAGATCCAGTAATAACGATGTCTTGCTGTATGGTAGTCAAACTCATTTAGAAAGATTTTTGGCGGGTGTTAAATATCGGAACTAATATCTTGTTTAGGTTCTCAATTATTATTATTTTCCTTTATTTATCAATTAAACAACATAGTACAGGATTATTAGTATTAAATAGCAACCAAAAACCACTACTTAGAGCAGGGGCCACCACTTAGAGCAGTGGTGGTCCAGTGGTATCGGCCGCGACTTACAATTTGTAGGTCGTGGGTTCGAGCCCAGGCAGGCGCTTTAAATTATTTCTTCACCACTGCTCTCAAAACGGTGAAGGAAAACATCGTGAGGAAACCGGCATGTCCTAGAACAAAAAATTCGAAGACATGTGACAACCACCAATCCGCACTGGGCCCGCGTGGTGGATTACGGCCCATTGCCTCTCACACAGAGGAGGCCTGTGTCCCAGCAGTGGGAACATTAATAGGCTGATGATGTGATGTGTGTGAAAAACCACTAATGTTTAAACTGGCGCTATGATGAGTCTATCAATAAAAATAATTCGATTCGACTGAATGTTTTTTAAAGAGATGTTTTTTCTGACTTGTGTTTGTGTTTATCAACATTTCTCTGGACCTGGCAATGTCATTCATAGCCAAAAAGTCCTCCTTGAGCATAATAGCTACATATATAAATCTGTAGAAACAACACTCTGTATATTATGGTAATCTTGTAGTATCCAGCATTATGTAGAGCAATTTTATTTTTTATATAGAATGCCATAAGTCCCTACGTCTGCGGTGGCCATAACTCTAGCAGCATGCTCGGCCGAGCACACATCCTGCCCGAAACGAAGTTACAAACGTCATAAGAAGTAAGAAGGCATACAAGGTACCTACCTGTACACCAACATAGTAAAGGTACATTGGTATTTGGTAAGCGCATCACTTGAGAACGGCTGAACCGATTTAGATAAGTTTTAAATGTATGTCATTGATCGAATTACGTTTTTAGGGAAAAAAAACCGAAATAAAGAAGGATTACTTTTTGCTATGGGTTTTGTATGAAGTCAGCACTAAAGGACAATACAAATCATATAAAAAATTGCATTGCTTCAAAAGTCAGTTTTAATAATTTCATTACATCTTGCTAGAAAAGCGTAACCCCCGCGGTTACGCTTTTCATTTATACTCTTCAAAGGAAACCGTGCAATTACGCGGTGACATTGCCATACAATTTTGCATCCCCCACGCGATATCGCTATTTCTAGTGCACAATAAACCCGCTTATTTGCGTACTTACGCGCCGAGACCACCACGCATGCGCGGATCCGATAATTCTATCCACTTGTTGCCCTAAATTATAGCGACCGCAACCCCATGCAAAGAGCTTCAATAAAAATAAACTGCCGCGCTTTTTGTCCATAGAGTAGCGACGAGCCCTCTATGACGCGCGCGCGTTTGACGTATCTACTGTTTTTTTTAATTTATTCAGCTTTTTAGCAAAGGACTGTAATCACATAGGTGGTAAAGTTAGGAATATGTTACATGAAATAGAGTTCATGTTCAATGTGATTAGGTGACTATGTGAAAGTAATCTTACAATGTTTGTATTTCGTTTTGGTGAAGTGTGAGTGTGTTTCAGTGTACGATCTTTGGAAACATTAAAAAGTAAGTTTGTTGTTGTTTTGACGCTGATTGATTTTGATTTAAGTAATTAAAAAAGTTGTTACGTTTAGTTTAAATTTATAGTTAGTTTAGTTCTTTATTTATGTTACTACATATTTATCTCTATTGTAATCTAAACGTAAAGTAATACAAAAATGTTTATAAAATTATTACCCAAACTAAAGAGCTTACCGAAATGAAGGTTTGAAAAAGCGCCGATCGAATCCCCACCGAATTAGAAACAAAGACATCAAAAACAACCTATTGTGTTATCTGAATCGGAACAGAGATAAGGTGCTTATCGAATTGCTCTATTGTCTATGCCTGCCATAGATACCGCATCCGGTAGACCAAATTGTAAAAGGGGTTGAAAAAAATATTTCAAAAGTTTTTTTTGTCTTTTGTTTTGGATTATTGTTGATCGTCACGCATCGGTCGAGTGGCTGTAAATACCGAGTATGTGAACGTGGATCTGAGTTCGATCCCCAGGTCAAGCATTTACTACGGACTGTAATGGCGATAAGGGTTTTGTGTTTTCCTACGGACCCTAATGTGACAACAACAATCACACTTTTATAATTACCAATGTATTATTCATATTTCTAAATTATTCTTAATTTCAGGTAACTTAACAACAAAATGGCAACGCTCCCGATTTTCGTGTCTCTCAGCAGGTAATCATAGAGTATTGGTATTTATATTCTCTAATTTGGTTTGCATAAATTAATTTAGGGCACTGGCACAGGGGCGTTGGATTGGGTATGGTTATGTGTAAAACACCAAACACCCTGTATTCTAAAATCTTTTATTTTAAAATCATGACTACTACAAAAAAGGTTATAAGGGGCGTTAAAGTTCAACCCTCTTACAAATAAACGCAGAATAAAGTTATACCAGGTATAAACCTATGAAAATGTATGGGTATACCTTAGTTATACCTGGTATAACTTTATTCCGTGTTTATTAGTAAGAGTTCATAGACTAGGTATTTATGGATCATGAATACACTTCTAACTACTCTACTATTAAAATACAGCACGCTTCACAATTATAAAGCGGAATAATGGCGTTTTTACATAGTATCTTCAGTAGAAAAGTGCTATTAGGAATGCACTTGCTATCATTTATTAATTTGAAAAAAATAATGTTTCTTTTATTAAGACAAGAGCGCTCTCTGCATAGAAAGGAAGACATGCAAAATGGCAACGCTCCCGATTTTCGTGTCTCTCAGCAGGTAATCATAGAGTATTGGTATTTCTATTATCTAATTTGGTTTGTCGATATTGCACTAATTCGTAATGAAGAGGCCTAGTGGTCGCAAAAAGCTACTGCAGAGCATGAGACCCCGGGTTCAATGCCCGTCGGGAATTGGGTTTTTCATTCGGTCTGGGACTTGTCAGTTGGCCTGGAGTTGAGATGCGTGTCCTGTTATTTGTATTGGATTCACCTCCTATTACATGGGACTTCAAACTGGTGAAATATGAACGAGCCCTATAGTCTACTCTATAGGTACCCTTCGGGGGATCAAGGCGTATGCTAGGTTATCTTCATTAGAGTTTTGGCCCCATCAATAGACCAAACACATGCGAGATAAAAGACGCCATGTTGGATTTCCGTCTGTGATTGATCAATTGATGTGGTCAAACCTTTTGCCTTGTGAATTCAATTACGCAATTCTGCTGCATCAGTACGTAAGCTATTGTTTTTCTGTTGTGTTTGTAATTGTAGACACTCAATGGGTTATGTAGTCAGTTATGAGTTTATTACCTGACTTAGAAAAGTGTAACACCGAATAACACGTCTCCAAAATTAAGCGGCACTTTTGAACGTCAACAATTAAAATTTACATACCAACCATTCGAAAAAGCAGCTTATCAGCACTAAAAACTATTTAAGGGACAGTATCACTAACTTTTTATGTGTTTTTAACGACTATAACAGAATCTTTGGCCCCCTTTCATTAAACAATCCCCCTGAGGGCAAGGGAAGTAAATTATAAACACAGATGACGGTAGTTTGTTGAAATTATCTCATAGGCATGTCATTAACGAACTTAACGACATTTTGCCAGCACCTTTGTGCTTTGAATAATAGCTTCAAACTACTTAGGTAATAATTTTAAAGAGAGAGAGAGATATTACGTCGTTGTGGCCCAGTGGCTAAGACCTCGCATCTCGTGCATGAGGTCGTGGGCTCAAATCCTGGCAAGTACTAATGTGATTTTTTCAAATTAAAATTATGTACTTTCTAAGTTTACCTTGGACATTACAGGCAACGGTGAAAGAAAACATCGTGAGCAAACCTGAGGCCTTAGTGCGAGTTTTTACGTGCGTAAACGATCTCTTATGTCAAAATGTATACAAAAAAAGAGGTTTCTCCATATTGTGCCCAGACGGCGCTTATCCAGTTTCAATACAAATTCATGTTTACGTTTACGCGATTGAGCGTGAGCAAAAACTCGCACTAAGGCCTCTGGATCTGAAATCGCCAACCCGCATTGAACAAGCGTGGATTGAATCAATGCTCGTGCCTTCTCTGTATAAGAAGTAAGAAGAGGCCTTTGCCCTGCGTATTGTTAGGTATATTTAAACGAGCAATTCTTGTATATATTTATAATCTGAATCTCGGAAACGGCTCCAACGATTGTCATGAAATGTAGTATGCAGGGGTTTTCGAGGGCGATACATCGATCTAGCTGGGTTAAATTTTTAGAAAACGTCGTTTTTTCTATTTTCACCCGAGCAGAACTCGATCACCCAGGTACTGATTATAAGAGGAGAGGATCAAATAAACGATGGATGAGCGGAAGCTATGAAAGCGTAGAAAGAAGGAGATTTGATTTGAAAATGACGACTAATGGAGGAGTATGGATAAAGAAGATATGCTACGCTGACCCCTAATTAATTGGGTCAAGCAGGAGCCTATAATAAAAAAAGCACTGGATTGTAATAGCGAATGATAATCACCAGCAAGCGCCAATTGATTGTGATGATGATGACGATTTGATATTATCATCATCAGCCTATTAATGTTCCCTCTGTTGGGACACAGGCCTCTTCTCACTGTGAGAGGGACCATCAGTGCGGGTTGGTGGAAGTCACATGTCTTCGAATTTTTGGTTCTAGGTCATGCCGGTTTTCTCACGATGATTTCCTTTCACGTTTTTGAGAGCAGTGGTGACGAAATAATTTACACGAAGTAAAGCGCCTATCTGTGTTCAAACCCACGACCCACAATTAGTCGCGGCCGAATGGCCGACACCACTGGGCCACTACTGCTCCTGCTATTGATTTACTAATAAATAAACAAAGTGTTTAGGGCTTTTTCAACCGACTTCATAAAGGAAGAGGTTCTCAATTCGACTGTATGTTTGTTACGCGATTACTCCGTCAATAATGAACCGATTTTGATGATCAAGTGTTTCCCATGTGGTGCCTTTTGATCAAGATCAGACGAGTAGTTTTTAAGTTATCCCTAATAATGCGTTAATATTATAAGGTACCTACCGAACCTATAAAGAGAAAATAAAAAAAGGTTTTAGCAAAAAAAAAAAAAAAAACTGGTTTCCAAAACAAAACCCTCATCATCATCTGCCTAGCCTTTTCCCAATTGTTGATGGGGTCGGCTTCCAGTCTAACCGGATTCAGCTGAGTACCAGTGCGTTACATGGAGCGACTGCCTATCTGACCTCCACAACCCAGTAACTGGGTAACACGGTAAACAAAACACTAAAACACGAAAATAACTTTATTTTCGGCAGTAGTTGTCAAACACTAAAAAAAAAATAGGCAACAAAGACACCGATATCCGAAAAGAAAGTTATTTTTCGCTTTTTTGGTTTTGTTTTGTAAGTCTAGACTAAGTAAGTTGCAGTAGCAGTTGTTGTTCAAGGCTTACTGATTTTCTTCCCCTTCTTGCCCCTCTCACTCAATTTGATAAGACGTCAAGTCATAATATAACAAAAACGATTGTGTTCGATGAACTTTGCAATAAATGCTATGTCGTAATGTGCTTGTAAATAAAATGCCTGCTGTGTGCTTAAAGTTTGGGCCGCCGGCCGAGACATCCGGCTGCCAAAGCGCGCTTCCTGTGTCCGTATTAGGAAGTAAATACCAAGACGTGCCCAAACCTAGGGCTACCAAGTATTATGGATAGAATATTCCACATCAACAATTACCTATCTTAGAACTATACAAAATCCGTTTCCGTTGAAGCAACTTTGATTATTTCATTAACTGGATTGAGGACCATGCAGGAAGAACCAGTGTTCTCCACACTACTACCTACATTGTGTGGTGTAGATTTCAGACTATTCGTCGTATAAATTTTTAAATTGTTTCATTGATCTGATATAATCCAGTGAATTCCAGTGAGTGTTAACATTGGGTCGATATTTCACCCTATTGGTTGAAATACCGAACCCAACAATAAATAGTTTTTAATCCAGAACCCAGTCAAGCATCCAGTATCCAGATTTAAATAGAGCAGCAGCTAACTTGTCGGTTGTCGATAACAATATAAAAATTGGTTCTAAATTACTGATGTAAGTCAAAGTCACAGACATAAATATAACTAGATGACGCGATTGTATGTACTTCACGTGCCAAAAAAAAGACTAAAGTTACCATCAATGATCGTAATCTGAGCTTTTCATTTAGCATTATCTCCACAGGAAATCCACCGGAGAATAAAATGGCATAAAATGCCATATTGAGCTGTAAAGAATGTATAGAAAAAGTTAGCTGAGGCATTGGAAATGTTTTCTTTCATTGGTAAGTCAATCTGTTTTTAAATTGTTTGAGAAAAAGTGGCACGTTTGGTTTTCGTACAGAAGGAGGGACTTGCGTTATCAAGTTAGATTTATGTCTGTGGTAAAATGTAAAACAAAATCGTACAGAATGAAAATTTTTGTCGAGAAAAGTGCTTGCCGACCCTATAGCAATTGACATTAATTCAAAACAGTACAGCGGCCTTATTATCAGTATTATTTCGTACGGCCAACATTTCCCACATACAAATTGCAAACATATTCATTGGTATAACATAAAAGCTTTGACACGTGTCGTCGTCTTCCTTGCATGGAAGTAGCTACATTAATTGCATAATATCTATAGCATTGCATTCAATTTTTTCTTTAATAGCCTTTGGCTCCTTCTTTTCTTAACAATGGCAAGGTAGCTAGCTTTAAATATTGGCATTAACACTACAACAAAGTTGGCCAAACCAAGCCGTTGACTTCGAACTGACGCGATACTCGGTGGTGGTGACTCTGCGAGTGTTACACTGCTGAAGGAGCTTCGGCCTTTTCTGAGGTAGATCCTATAATCGTGTCAAATATTGCTGGACTGGAAATTTTCAGAAGCCAGTCTTTCGGTTATTGGTCAAAGATTAATCATACTAGAAGGGTGCAGGGTTGTTAGTAACAAGTTTTTTTTTTATAGTTGGCAAATGTAAACATTTGTCTACGTGTTAAGACTAGCCGTTAGATGTTGATAAACATAAATTCTAGAATCAGTTATGCTAACAGGTCCCCTACTACGAAGTGTCAATGCCATCATTATTCCGTTGTGAACTTGTGAACATGGTATAGTGTTAGTGTTAGTGGTCCTTTATGGTTCCGTGTCTCCCTGATACCGGAATCGTGAAAGTTTTAAGACGTCATAGTGGGGTTCCAGATAAGAAAGTTTTTAAGTTTTTTTTTTAAATACACATGGATAGGTAATTGCAATACTAAACACTAATAAATAAGCAGCCATTTTATTAGCCTTGACACTATACCGGTCGGCGCCTGCACTTCTGCGCTTGCGCACCTTGCCGTCTGTCACTGTCAAAATGAATCGCACGTGACAGGAGTCACACATGCACTGCACATGGCTCCTGGCTGACTAATAGTTATCAGCATAACACGTGGTAATTGCTTAGCTAGATAACCTTACCGGGCGTTAAAATATGACACATCGGGCATTATTAAAAGATTTATTTACATACTATTTGCAGGTTTATATTTACCGATAGCCAAATTAACATCGGTCGCGGAAGAATCGACACTCTCACACGTGATCTGACGGGATCATCGACTAGTGATTATTACAGTGTGCTAACCATACATAGATATTAGTGATGTTCCGACTAGTCGGCGACTATCCGACGAGAAAGCCCTATTCGGCCACTTTCGTAATCGGCGACCATTCGGCATAGAGCGCCGATCCGGCTTCTTACTTTGTATGTATTTCTCAATAAAATATTTTTAGGAGGAATGACATTAAATAAAAAGCTTGATTGTTATTTGGCACTGATTACACTTGACTAGATGGGAATCATTTCTCAATTAGTAAAAAAAAAGCACAACATACACCAGACAGACAGAAAGTTTTTTTTTTTTTTTACAGAAGCAATATAGGAGGCGGCGCGCGGCGGTTGTGCTTGCGCTTTGCTCGCTAATCCGCTGTAAACGAAGAGTTTCAAACTGCCGACTGCCAAATACCTCCGAAACCGTGATCAGCTTGGCCGACTAGTCGACCTTTTACACCCACTAATCGGCTAGTCGGTCAAAGTAGTAGTCGGCACATCTCTAATATCTATTGTACCAACCTTTTGCAATCGTACACTGTACTTACTTTCAACCTAAAATCAAGAAAAATGCGCTATTCCCTACATTTTGTTGAGTAATGCGAGTTTTAAGGGAGTGATATGAAGTTTCGAATGACGTTATTGCGACGCACGCTATAATTCTAATTTAATAAATCGTTTTATTAAAGGTCGTTGCAAATGTAACGTGTTTTATTCCGGACGATATACAAGCATTTTAGTTGGCCGTGCATTGTCATCTAAACAAAAACTCAATCAGTTAATAATAACTGTTGTAAAATTCAGTTGCAAAATTTGTCCCACACATAGTTACTAACCCACTAACTAACTAGGCAAGTTAAATATAAACTTGTAGGTAAATACATTTACTCATAAGTAAAAACTTATACCCATACACCGCGTCTCTCAAGGTCAAGGCGGTCAAACGCACCCACACTAAATTAACCATGATCCAGAACGGTAAATGTTTAGCATCGCATAGACACTAGACAGCTAGAGTTGCGCCGGAGCACATCCGGTTACGGCTGCCATTATCAAGTTCCGGCTGCAACTGGTTTGGCAGCCCTGTGTTTGATACCGTTAATTCTAAGATGTCCTTTACATGGTCACAGATAATATAAATATTAACATAACATGGTGAATGGCGGTGAAAAATGATAAGGATGTTTTTTAAACGTATAATGTCCTGGAGGGGTAAACAGAGGTCAATAAAACACCAGTCCCATGATAGTGCGCCTATTGTCAGATAAAAAGTACTCTTGTAGATATAAAGATAATACGAGCACAACTGCCGCTAACAAACTATTACGCAGTAGTGCGTTAAACTAAATGTTAACAAGTGTTTGGTCCAAAATAAACTAGCGAATAACGACTTGACCAACCTTAAGAATGGAACCGACTCGCAGGACCCCATGTTCCCCTCCCGATGGGGCATTGTCGAGGCGGGCGGCTCAGTAGCCGTGGCTTGGTCTCCCATGGTAAAGCGAAGAGGAACCCGAGGAGAGAACGCTCGTTAGGACGACGTAGCATCCAACAATGTAGGATGCGGTGCCGCTTGGATGACATCGCATCAGAGGCGGGCCGCGATGTCGTATGGGAAGCAGGGTCGGAGGGCTGCGGGGCGCCGCTTTACCTACGTTCCGCGGCCTGGACTGGGTTGCCGCCGTCTGATGGCGGACGCGGTGAGGCCGCATGGGAGGAGGAGTGTTGGTATAGCCGCTCTCCCTATCCCCTGCGGTCGAAAAGTGGTGGGTGGTGGGGCCACTGACCTAGTAGCGCAGAATGCATGAGCATTCATCCACGTAAAAAAAAGAAGGACCCTATGCTCAGCAGGGTTACCATTCGACCGAGGCGTGGCTGTCAAGGCATTAATTAATTGTCTGATGAATAAATGTATTTAATTGTAAGGCATTAAAAAAATTATAATACTTGAGTCAATGCACTTGATACGATGCCCCTCCACCTACGCGTTCAAGACATTTTTTTTTTTTTTTTTTTTTATAAAAAACGTTGCCCCACACTAGGAATTTCTTCCTGTATCGTGGGTGCGTTTACAAACATATAAACTCACATACACAACACCCAGAGCCGGAACAACTATCTGTAGGTCATACAAATATTTGTTCCGTGCGGGAATCGAACCCGCGACACGTAGCGCAGCAGTCAATCGCTCAACCACTGCGCCAACCGTGCGCCCAAACACACTTATTATACGCCCAGACATACTTATTATTTATACTAATGACAAGAAATCCTTCCGTATTTTCTGGGAATTTTTCGCCTTTGATGTAATAATAGACTGCAGAATAATGGATATGGTATCAAATATTAGACATTACATATGATCGCTGTATTATAATAAATTGAATAGGATTTCCCTAGGAGCTATACTGCCAACCAAATGTGAATTGCAACGGAAAATAGGTCGCTAGACATAATTTGGCAAATTGAGGTATTACCGTCCTATAGTTCCGTTCGAACCCCTTGCAAGTACAGTGAGAATCAATAGAGATCACCAAACTATGGCCTACACCACTTGTTAGAGTGTTCCTAGTGTTGTTACCCTTGACGAACTTAACAACACACATGGTGCCTCGCTAAATAGATCCACAATGCCTGCAATGCAATTTTGAAGAACTGAAGAAACCGACTGATGCCACAATGACCTAAGTGACCACTTACTGGCCCAAACAATATAAGAAATTACTCTCAATAACCAAAGAAGCACATTTTCGCCAAGATCTCGTGTCACGAATAGCGTGTCGCAGCATCTAGGTTACAATCAGCATTCCGCCGACGATAATTGACGTATTTCCACCGATAATAATTACTCATTACTGCGGTATTGTTTCTTTGGCATCAAATACGGATATATAGATTAAGTAACGAGTCTATAGAAAGTGATTTACTCGTAAAGAACGTTCTGAATAGAGTTATGGGCTTCAAAATTATGTAAAGAACGACACGAACTATCTCCCTAATTGGGAGTTACGTTCACTAGTGTTCAATATTATATTATCTGTGTCGTTAGCGTTACTGAGAAAACTCTATATCTTATAATTCTAATCCACAGACATAAATCTAACTAGATAACGCAAGTCTCTGTATGAAAACCAAGCGTGCCACGTTTTCACAAACAATTTAAAAACAAATTTACTTACAAATGAAAGAAAATATTTCCAATGCCTCGGCCAACTTTTTCTATACAGTCTTTACAGCTCAATATGACATAAAAAGGCATTTTTCTAGATTTCGGTGGATTTCCGGTGCCGATAATGCTAAAAAACTCAAATTACGATCATTGATCGAAATTTTACTCCGTTTTTTGACACATACAATCGCGTCATCTAGTTAGATTTTAGCCGTGTTCTAATCTTTGTTAAGTTTCGTGGTCCAAATATTTTGCCGGCAAAAAGAATGGTGTGCGTTCGTCTACGACTATCGAGCAAAATCGAAGGGCAGGTCTGACGTGCACACTCATCGAAACCACATCCAATTTCAAAATTAATAATTATTTTCTTAGTTCGATGAAACGATATCCTTCTCAATTCTTGTTCCCACCGTCCAAAATGTGCGCCTACGCATTTACTTCGAACACATTAGGTCTGCCCTTGTACGGTGAGCTGGATTACTGCATTCATTAATCGTTTATTGCTAAATATATTTTTTAAGTTCTTTGGGTATTTCTTTGTCTCTTGTTGACCAACGAAGCATGTGAAAAATGAATAAAGAATCACGGCTGTTATAAATGATCATGATGACGATTGACTCTCAGAAAGAGCTCGACTTTGGAGAGACCCATCACCTATTGACCGTCGCAGCTGTGACAGTCATTCTAGCTATATCATTCTTTATTGCACACAAGAACATACAAATTGTATTTGTATTACAAACAGCTACAAATACAATAGGATATTTATTTCTACAACTCGATGTGCTACCAGGCCCCTCAGAAAGTATTGCGAAAAAAAGTTTTTATATATGGGAGACTGGCCAGTTATAATGTTTTTCGAAAATATGATTATTTATAAGTAAAAATAAGTAAGTTCCAATTTCAAAATTTCCCTCCACATTTTTTGCGAGTTAATTCAAAGTATTGTGTCTCACTGAAATATGGATCTGCGCCGGGAACATTTTAGAGCTATGATTTTATACGATTTCAAGTGTCGCCTGAAACCGGATGAATCGTACGATAGACTTCAAATGGCATTCATGGATGAAGGCCCTTCCAAGGCAACCGTGTATCGTTGGTATAACGAATTCAAGCGCGGTCGACCAACTTTGGGGGATGACGAAAGAAGCGGTCGCCCTTTGACGGCTGTTACCGAAGAAAACGTGCTAGCAGTGAAAAATTTAATCCAAGACAATAGGCGAATTACATATCAGGAGATTCAACACATATTGAAGATTGGATCGGGAAGCGTTCACGAGATTCTACACAGCCATCTTCGCGTGAGGAGGATAGTATCACGCTGGGTGCCGCACAACCTCACCGATGCTCAGAAGCAGGCCCGGGTGGAATGGTGCCGTGATATGCTTAACAAATTTGAAGCAGGCTCGTCTCGGCGTGTTTACGACATCGTTACAGGTGATGAGTCCTGGATTTATCAATACGACCCAGAAACCAAGCGCCAGTCGACTGTTTGGGTGTTTCAAAATGAGCCAACGCCTACCAAAGTGAAGCGATCTAGAAGCGGGGGTAAGATTTTGATCGCTAGCTTTTTTAATTTGACTGGCCACTTGGTATCAATTCCCTTACGGGATCAAAGAAGCATTAATGCCGAATGGTATACTACCAAATGTTTGCCAGAAGTTTTCTCTGTTATAAGCAACAAGCGACCAAACACAGGGCTCCGCGGGCTACTGCTCCACCACGACAATGCACCTGCGCACACCGCACTCAAAACGAGGGACTTCCTGGACAGCACGCCAGTCAAACTCCTGGGTCACCCTCCTTACAGCCCTGATCTAGCACCGTGTGACTTCTTTTTATTCCCAAAAATAAAAAATCAGCTCAAAGGGATACAATTTTCGTCGCCGGAAGATGCGCTGGCTGCGTTCGAGCAGGCTGTAAACGAGGTGTCTGCGGCGGACTGGAAAAAGTGTTTTGAAAACTGGTTTAGGCGCATGAATCTTTGTATAGAGGCTGGTGGAAAGTACTTTGAAAAGATTTAATAAAAATATATGTACGTATAGAACAATTTTTTTTAGTTTCGCAAAACTTTCTGAGTGTCCCACGTATAATGACAAATCTGACACCAGCCTCGCCAAGGAGTATCGTGATACCCAATTACAGGATAGTAAAATTCATATAGGCCCATGCAACATACTCTCAGCTGCGTCCAGTAAGGCTAAGTGGACTCAAAAATAGTTAGGAAAAAGCTGGGGAAGTTGATTTTGTTTACCAACTTCACCCCAATAGATCCTTGTAGAACTCTAACTTCACCAACAGCTGTAAAGTTCTACCAGACGCCAATAAGAGCTGCCATCTTAAATACTATAATTTCATGGTCTGACGATTTTTAGGAATAAGCCTACTGTAATAAATAATGGTGTGGGATGTTCTGAAAATGTTAGAACATAGTGTCTATCATCGAATGATTAAGAGATGATTTCATACGGATGCTTGCATTTCGTATAATTCTTGCAATAGCTTTGTGTACTCGTCTATGTTTGTTATCTGTTCCTAGCTGATTTGTTGGGCTTTCAGTCTGATATGGCTCCACTTGGAAGGCCTTCCACAACGTGGACTGATGATCTGGTGAGAGCCGCGGGTGTCCGCTGGATGCGAATAGCGCATGGACCGGTCAATGCATTGCACATTTGGGGAAGGCCTATGTGCCGCAAATGATTATGATGATGACGACATTACAGAACTAGGGCACTACCATAATCTTTTGTAAAACAGTTAATTTTAAGGGCAAGTCCAGATGGATGAGTTATTTACCTTGGTATAATCATTTGTCCGTCAGCTAGGAAGAATACCTAATTTGCGAAACCGAACGGTCCACGGTACACCCGGGATTGAGAAGGATATTCTGGTCGCCACTAATTCCCATAGGTAGGTACACTCATTCTTGCTGCAGGCACTCCAACGACAATGTTTAGTGCAGTTGACCGTGACGACAACCTATGTATTACCGCATAGTTCCCTAGGAACCTACGGTCAGCAGGTACCCAGGCATATAATGGTCATGGAACGTCCGCTCATTTGGAATTATGACTGGGAAAATTGTAAGAAATCTGCTGCTGTACTATTACGAAACGAGGTTTAACTGTAGTCCGAGAGTACCTAAATGATTGACATTTTTCTTAAATTTTTTGTTTGCGCTTGTCGGGGGCGGAAAAACAAATCTGTGGCCCCCACCTGGTCATGCAAAATCTTTGAGAGACCAGAGAATGATAGATGCAAGGGCGAGCAAACCGAGTTCGAAAATTTGAACTCCTCGGCTCAAAAGGCATTGTGTCCGCCAAGTTCGCGAAACAAAAGTGTGAAATCAGAATATCAGCGCAGCGTTATTTCCTTTTTTGGATTCGCTGCACATGCTGAGATAGGCCTTTTTGGTCTCGCACGGGGTTTTTATTTTATTATTGTTTAATTGTATGCTTATTTCTCGTGTCTCATGTGCAGGTATCAAATAAATATTTTTCTTTATTTCTTTCTAAACATCGGCAGTGGGCTATATAGTACTATTAGTATAAGTAAGTAACATGAAGCCATGTTTAGTAACCTGTAGTATCATATCACAGTAAATGTAGAAGCCAAGACAAAGACACATTCAATCTACAACTAAAACAAACGCGATCGGATTCTCCAAACAAAACGTTTGCACAAAGATATTAAAAGCCGTGCGAATTCGCTACAATCTAAACGAACATCACACAATTGAATTCTCAATTAGCAAAAAAATCTATCCGCAATGTTTATTTAGAGAAAATAACTTAAGTATTTACATAAAACAGAATGTATGCAGAAATCTTACAACAATATCAAAGAAAATTGTTATGGCTGGCTTTGCACAGATGTGTTCGAGGTAGATAACTAAATGGTGAAACTATGCTACAAAAGTATGTCCAACAGATATACCACAATATAAAGCTAGTTTCATTTAATATTTTTCCGGAGCAAAGCCACGCACGCTACGCTTTTACAAATTAAATTATCCTGTTGGTTTATACGTATATAGCCGGGAGAGCACGGCCTCCGCGATAGGCTTGAGTCACCCATTTTATCACGGTTTTGTTCCCAAACTGTGATAAAAATGTGTAACTCAAGCCTGTTACAGTAGGCCGTGCTCGCCCGGCAGCTTAGCACATGGTGGAAAGAAAAGACAGTCTTATTGTGGCGATATCGACATTTGTATTGCTTGATATATTTTTTAAATGCATTATTCGTTTCGTTGATCGCTTGAGATCGCAAGCGTGACTAACAATTTTCTTATTCTCAATAGTAGGCCAAAATTCAGATATGTGCTCGATTTATATATTGTAGACTGCTTCGGTAATACAAGTTGTGTTTTATGAGTACCATAACCCCAGAAAATTTTCCTATACGTTGATATAAGTGTGCCTACTGCATATTTTTACATTTTGACTTCGTTTAGTATGCATTTGTATGGTAATTTGCTTCACACGCCCATTGTTAAATTGAAACATGTCTAAGTATAAAAGCTTAGTTTTAATTTTAGTGAAGAATTTCTATTAGTTTGTGGTTTAAACAAGACATACCTCTGGGGACTTGGAACAAGTTCTCTTGTGTCTTCTGAAGGTTAATCCCTAGTGTAATAGTCGTAATGTTTCATAAACTGTGGCTCCTCAGGCACCCCCATCCAGCTGACTATGTTAAGCACCTATGGCATGCTCCCTGCAGGCCACCAACTGCCATAGCCCATCTGTAAATCTCTAAATCAACTACGAAGTCCTGACATGGGGGACATGCAGCCTAATTGTGTAAGTAAATTCGGCAAACGAAACAATCTGTTTCTTTCCCAAAAACACACACATACACAAAAAAGTTGAATAAAGATTGAACTTTTTTGTGTATGTGTGTGTTTATTGTTTGTCAGATTGTTTCTGTTGCCGAATTTACTTACACAATTAGGCTACTGAACCCCAGTGCGATAGCGGAGCTACATTCAAAACAATACCTCACTTCGTGTCGTGCTCTCTGTGCAACAACATCTGCACCCTAAAAGACCTTTACGAGGCAAACACTAACGCTGCTGACGTAGCAAAATTTTGGTCGAAATACATTTAATATGCAAAAAAATAAAACTACTTAAAAAAAACTTTATTTGGCAACAACAGTGATAGACTTGTCACTATATCTTGTTGTCAATGTTGTTGTCAGTTGTCAATTAATTGGAATCTGTTGTTAATGACAGTAGCTTCGACGATCACTAAATGGTTAAAGGTGTGTGTGTATCTAGGTAACTTAGTTCTCTGCCTATTCCTTCAGGTAACGCAGTTGAGATGTCATGTAGTTTCTAGCACCTATCTCCGCCAATTCTCACGGGTTTCTCTCCTCGGCACTTGTCATAGTTATGGGTACATGTGGCGATTTTCCCCGTTAACAATGGTGTTGTATATTGTATTGTTTATTGTCATCCATGGGATTGCTATCGGCAAGTCTTTTGTCTGCAATTATGTTGGGAATCTATACAACGACGTGAAAGAAAGTTCCTTTTTATTGTACTTTACTAGTAGCAATCACCTTGAGGTTCGATGTTTTGACTGTTCAGTTCATCAATCGACCAATCACATAGACGGATATCCACATCGCGTCTATCATCTCGCCATGTGATTGGTCGATTGTTCTTACTCTTTGCCCATTGCCTTGCCGAATTACGCAATAAGGCTGCAGTTAACGAATAGAGCGCTATGCCCAGCATTGGACGTCTTTCGGCTGAAATGATAATGACGATCAAACGTCGATTCAGATCGATGTATTTTGTATACAAATCCGATCAAAAATATAATGTGTAAAAATATACCGATTGAGCGCTAATTTTACTTACACTATTTTGGTTGACAATGCACGGTTAGTCCAGTACGCAAAAAAATATGAGATCGAATTTAAACTAAGACGGATAATTTATTCAGTAGGTACCTTAATAATTAGGTACCAAACATTACATACCTGGTTTTACATATATGTAATTAAAATTAGAGTAGAACGTGCTTTGATCGTTGAAACCGGTACCGAAAAATACTTTTCTAACTCTAGTCACTTCTCATAGTTTCATATCGATAGCCATCTCAGAAACCACCCTACGTTTTTTAAACAGGACCACATTAAAGCAATTCCTAAGAATGACAGCTGGTACATTCTGATTGATCGTCGGAATACAAAAAAAGCTAAGTTACTAAACTACATTGAACATCATCTCCTGACAAGGTCGCAGGCATACCTAGGAGTTTAACAAGTGTCTATAAATGGCGGTCGTCCACAGGTGCTGATCTGGTTGTAAGCTTTTTGCTTTGTAATTTCGAAAATAATTGCTGGATGAAGTTATTTATTTCTGTAATATAGTTGGCTCTTGTCTACGATTTTGTTTGTATATAAAATCTTCAACCATTATTACACTTGCACAGAAGTGTAGTGGTGAAAATAGAAAATAACAAAATCCCAAAATAAAATCCTCCCGAGTAATTTATTAACTCAACAACTAAACTCAACTTGAAGAAAATTAAATAAAATAATATTTTCATTCTGCAAGTCGTCCTCCGCCTAAACTCTTCATTTCTTCATCGTTCGGTATAGGTAGTTTGTAAGACAAGATATAACAATATTTTAGGTTTTTTCTTTAGTTTTGTTCATAGATTATTTAATATTAAAAAACCGGCCAAGTGCGTGTCGGACTTGCACATTAAGGGTTCCGTATCGAAACGCAAAATTAAGTTTGTTGTAAAAGGAAAAATGTGGGCATTCAAAGAAAAATCTGATTTATTTATTTATTTATTATATACTTTATTGTACACCACTTAAATAATTACAGGACATAGAATAGAATAGAATAGAATATTTATTTGCTAGAAACATGGTGTTTACAGAGGTGTTAATTTCATGATATTGCATAGTGCTACATGTCTCACCGTTTTAACGGCATGCAAATTCAAATTCCAATTTAATGAAATTCTTACATAAATTTTCAATTACATTATATTATTAATAATAAAATTTAATTACTATTTCAATCATTATATATCTATATACTACACAATTCAATTTTCACCATATAATGAAATAAAACAATACATTTAACATATTACCACCTAACTTAAATAATTACTTAAGTCTGTATTTTGATGCCAGATCAAGAGAAAAATATTTACAGGGACATTTTGCAAAAAATTCGTGAATTGAGTAAAAACATTCCTGCAATAACCACTTCCGTAGTGCCGAACAAAATTTTCTGAATTTTCTGACAAAACATTTATAAAGATAAGTGTACAATGGGCGGTCTTATCGCACAGGGCAATCTCTTACAGACAATATATTGGTATTTGTTAGTAAAATATACGTAATAATAAACATTATCAACCAAATTTCAAGTTCATAGGCCACAATAGGAAGCTAAAAAAATCATCGGAACAAAATTTTGTAAAAAATGCTGACTTTGGTGCCTTCCTTTTCTTTTTAATCGACTTACCAAAAAGGAGGAGGTTCTATGTTCGACTTCTTGTATGTTTTTTTTTTTTTTTTTTTTTTTTTATGTATGTTCACCGATATCTCCGTCAATTGAGGACCGATTTAAAAAAATCTTTTTTTGTTTGAAAGAGTATGTTTCCAAATTGGTCCCATTTTAATTTGGTGAAGGTCTGATGAAGAACTTCAGAGATACACAACAGAACTCTTCAATAAATAACGGCAAAACTCTCGGGATTGCTGCAATCGCATGTCTGTTTGTTGTTTATACCATTTCATAACATAACATCATGCCAGTACGCTCTAAAGGGGTACGCAGATCTTTCATTTCACCGGTTATGTTCAAGTTTCATGTTATTCGGTTAATCTATTCTGGAGTTATAGGGACCTTAATAAACAACTTGCTATTAGGTAGGTAAAACTAAAAAGGGAAAAATAAAAAACATTTTTACAAAAAAATACTACCGACTTCCAAATGAAAAACTACAAAGTGAAAAATAACTTAACTTTTGGAAGTCGGTGTCCATATCGCAAAAAAATGGTTCCTACGAAAGACACCGACTTCCAAAAGTTAAGTTATTTTTCACTTTGTAGTTTTTCATTTGGAAGTCGGTAGTATTTTTTTGCAAAAATGTTTTTTTGTTTTCCAATATTTTTTTAAAACAAAAATTCAATATTAGTATTCAATGCAGTATTTATCAACTCAAGGAGTTCTAAACAACGATACCCCATGCATGGCAATTGCATGGCTTTGGGTCAACGAGATGCTTATACTTTGAAAATTTGAAGACCAGCTCAAACCGTTTGGCCGTAAACCCGTGTGTCAGACGACGGACAGACAGACGGACACGTGAGTGACTGCAATAGGGCTCCGTTTCTTTGTCAGTATTCTCCTTCAATAATAATAGCCAGCAAAGGCTCCGTTACAAATGTAATCACATTACAGTAAGAGCAGACACAGGTAGAGCTAACAATACACAACGTATGGGAACCAAGACTAGGCATTGTTTTAATTTGATACGTAGCTGAGTGCTGGTGTAGCGGTATCTTCAGATGTGCGGTTTGATTAAGGGTTAATTGAAACGGTTATTAAATAGCCGTGTGTATGAATGTGGATGAGTATGGGAATAAGCGAAGGCCAAGAAAGGATGGTATGGAGAGAGCGGTAAATACTGCTTGAATTTGGTATCGGCAAGGCACAGGTTTTGACCGCTATCAATGCACCAATCAGATAGACGGAAAGCCACATCGTGTCTTTCATCTAGCATCTGATTGGTCGATTGATGGCGGTCAAACTCTTGCTGCTTGCTTGCGGCCTTGCTGAATACTCTTACGCGATAAGGCTGCGGGTCATGTTGCGTCGTAACTAAAAATATTGACCTAAGGGCAGCAGGAAAGTGACAATCTAGCAGGAATAGATCAACGATAGATTCGCACTGATCGAGTTCGAATTAGATCAGTTTGATTTTCAGTGTGATAAATTGAACGGCAAAGCGCAGAGAACACTGAACAAGAATGGTGAGATCTATGCTTAGCAGACGGACAGTATAATTTGGACTGCATGGTTGGCTCTATAGTTGACTTCTCATGGAGAAAAAGGTATGTACTATCATTACATTCAATGAACAACTTGGTGGTATAAAAACATGAGCATTGTTTTCTAGTTCATTCAATCGTTCAGCTACGTTCCTCGAACATCTTTGCGGGTTCAAAAGTCAATGAACTTTAAGTTTTATCAAAGTAAGTTTTTTATACGAAATCAAGATTTTCTAAATTTGTTTCAAGACTGGAGATGGTCCACGAAATATTGTTTTGAAAGAGTTGATTGCTAAGGTCAAGAAATCAATCTGTTGGGTTGACACCAACATTTCAGTGACAGGAAGACCAAAGTCGATGGAGGCACAGAATCTTGGACCTGTTAGAAACAAAATGGTAATAGATGATTCCAGGCCAATGTTATGATAAAGATGCACATTGTATAGAAGTTTGGCAGTGTTACAAACCTCTAAATTCGTTTAATTTGGTCTGATTGGCTAGGTGCTAGACCCCGCATTATATCAAGAGAAGTAGACATCTACCGTCGCGAATAGAGCATTTTTCCTACACAACCTAAGTTCAAATCATATTTACTACCAAGAGGTTATTGCTCCAGCTGCCACGACCTTGAAGAATTGCAACACAATCGTCATGTAGTGACCTGTCAGCTCTCAGGAATGCGGGTTACCATGCTAGTTGAACACAGCGCACTTAGTCGTAGTCATTTTCATGGTAATTCAGACGCGAGCCATTGTTTGTGAATACTTCGCCTATTCAATGGGTGATGTTTCGGTGTTTACTTACTTGAGCTGCGTGCCTGCGGTCAAAGTTCTTTGTAGTAGCCATTTCTTGGAATGTTTCAGAGACATTCTTTGAGCTAACTTTCGCTTGCCGCTCATAATCCGGGTTTCTACATACATAGGATACCTACATGTACATCATGTGTTTTAACCCCTGAATACTCAACTATCTCTATATTCCAAGTTATGTCCTCCAAATTGAGAGTTTTAGCTTTTTAATTATTGACATAAGTAAGAGGTTTTTCAGTTGTCAAGGCAACTGAGGCGAGTGAAGGTCCTTCAAAATGACTTGGAATATGAGGCATAAGACGTTATTTACTCCGCAAGCAGATTTAGAGCTAAGTTATTGTGTGCAGGCCGCAAACTATGTAAACAAGGGGTGTTAAAAATTACTTCATCTGTGCGAAATAAGCTAACTTAGTTTAGCTCTAGATCTGCAAACGGCTTGAAAGTATTTTTGTTGCTGCAACTTAACTGGTAGTTTTGAATATTCGGCTTTTAATAGATCGCTGCAACTGTGTCGCAGTATGACCCCCCAAATTTTGTGCCCTAAAAGCTGCAAGTAGAAGACCTAAAGTTACCGAAGATGTTGAGGATGTGACGTACTCGTAGTAATAGTAGTAGTAGTAGTCCGCACTTAGACTCCCATTTAGTACGTTGTACGTGGTGGCACTGGCTAAAATAATGAATTGGCTGGAATTTAATAATGAATTTATTACAATGTATAGTGTTATTTTAATGATTTTTTTAATGATTTCTAAAAGATGTGATTTGTAACTTTTTTAATTTAAAAAATTGGGATGTAATGCCTTTTTCAATATTTTTTTTCTTAAAATAGCCAGCCTAGCTCCGTCCGAAAGCACAGAAGCTTCCTGGGAGCTTCACAGGCTTCACGGAGCTCACTGTTCCGAGGATTTCTTCGCGTTGAGATGCCTTGCATTCAAGGATTACGTGAACGGCTGATTCTTCGGCGTTAAAACAGCGCCTGCAAAGTGGGCTGTCCGTGGCGCCGATGTTGAATAGATAGTTAGTTAGAATAGTTTGTAAAGATGTGACGTAGTATTGGGCAAATAAAATCAAGATGTAGACAGCTAGATATCACAGCTACAGGTCACATTTCTTTTGAAACTATTGAAGACAATGATGATACTGGCCAACATAGAAACCGGTGTCAGGATCGTAATTCTTCAAATTCAAACCACAACAAACTCAATCAAGAGCTGAAAAAATGCAAAGCTGAAAGAATGTAAACGAGCAGTAAACGCGATCCGTCAATAAGCGAGGAATGAAGGCGACCATTGTTGTATGTTTACGAGCGTGCATGGAATGCTAACAGGAACGAGCTGGTGGCTGAACGATAACAAACTGGCTTCCTGGTTCCTGGGCTTTGCTGCAATGGCTATGATTGGTTACTTAAGGAGCCTTACCTGCATATTACGCAACATAACACCAGTGCTGCCGAAAGATATAGATACATCTACATGTGCCAGCCTATTGAGTAGTTAAATAAAATTAATTCAGCTGTAAAAAGACTCTAAAACATCTACTTAGCATCTCTTATGGAAAGACAGAAGACCTGACGATTGTAAATAAATAATAATTTCGCTGTTTCTTTAATTTAAGTGTTCATATAGAAGTTATACCCATTGTTAATTAATATTTTTTTTAGGTCTTTAAATATCTCGGGCGGGACTCTGAGGTCGGTCCTTTGAAAGGCGTGCCAGGGGCTGAAGCCAACTCACAAAGGCCTTGTTAGACATGTATCATCGTAGATATGTGACACCATGATACATTATTTATTTTTTTGTTATTATTATTATAAGTTTTAAGCACTCTATAGCCTGAAACATAGGTTCAACGTAGTTCTGGCAAATAAGTACATCGGTTGGTATTATTCCAGATTTAAATGATTTAAACTGGTAAATTGGTTCTACTACTGGGAATATTTTTCTTTTGAGACCAAAATTGACATAAACAAAAATCATGTTTTCAAGTTACGTAATTATACTTTCTGATCAATGATTTTAATTTTTTGTTATTTGGCGGAGAATTTAGTAAGTTTCCATTAGAAGCAGTTCCTACTCCTATGAAATAACCTTGAACTTAGAAGTTTCCAATAACAAATATTAAAAATAATATCAAGGAAACATTTCAACCATGACATCACGAGGGTTTCTTAGCCAACTTAACTTTGCTTCCCATCTCATACAACATCGACCTTAAACTTATAGGTATAGAGGTTCGACCGAATGTTGTTAAAAGGTGGTAAAGTTGAACATCCTGTGGCCTGCGCGTGCGCGGATGCGGTGTAGGCAGGCGGTAATAAAGCCGTACTGTACATGGGAGCCAATAGCCGTACTATACATACAGTCGATAGCCTCAAAATACATTACGTGGGCTATGTGAATGCAAGTTGAAGTAAAGTTATTGTGCTTATGTCATCTGCAGGAATGGTGTTTGTGTTATTTTTGGTTTACCGTAAATTTAGCATGTACTTACATTTGTCCCCAATTTTGAACAAGATAAAAGGGGAAAATTTTCAAGTCCGTGATTAGACCTGTCGTACTGTATGGATCATAATGTTGGGCTGTGAAAAAGATGGATGAAAAGAAATTGCATGTAGCAGAGATGAGAATGTTGAGATGGATGTGCGGAGTGATGATATTGGATAAAGTGAGAAATGAGTATATTAGAGTAACATTAACATTCGAAACGGGATATTTACCATGTTTACTGTTTGTTGCGAGTTTCCGATATTTCGGTGCTGTTGCAAGCACCATGATCACATGACAGTTTGTTAACTTATATGTTAGAGGAAGTTTAAAAGTGGCGCCAGTGATAAAAAGTTGAAAGGAAACCGTTTGTCCTGGTATGGTCATGTGATGAGGAGGGATGAAACGCATGTTACTGAAAGAGTTATGAATATAAATGTGGAATGATGGAGAGGGAGTGGACGGCCAAAGAAAAGATGCATGAACTGTGTGAGGAGTGATTTGAAAGAAAAGGGAGTCAGTGATATCGTGATGGGGGACAGGATGGTATGGAAGAAGAAAACGTGTTGCGCCGACCCCAAGTAACATGGGATAAGGGTAGGAAGATGATGATATAGATGTATCTACTTCCTACTTATTTTATCTTACTTCTTAATAAATGCGAAACTTTTGATGGATGGATGTTTGTTGCTCAATCACGCCAGAATGGCTAAACGGATCTGGATGAAATTTCGCACAGAGGTAGCTGAAATAATTTTTAAAACGGGTTAATGCTCGCTCGGGATAATAAAACACTTTTGTGTAAGTGGCGTATCTGCATGAGGTATTTTTCTATCATTGTATTATAAACACCTCTAGGAGGAGAGGGCTCAGTGGTTATTGAATCAGGTTTGTAAGCAAAAGATAGTGTGCTCGATTCAGCTGGTTGTTACCAATACTTTAAGGTAAGATAGTGAACGTTATAAAGCTACTCTACTGAACTTATCAAATTCTCAAAACTCTACCAATTAAGAAATGTGTATTAGTAAGTAATTGAAATTCTAAAATAATACAAAATAAATATTATGTTAAAGAGTCAAGATTAAAAGTTTTCATTTGAGTTGGTAGGTACTTAAATATTTTTGAAAGCATTTTGTAGCTTCAGCAAAGCATAATGTTGGAAACCTCTCGACTAGAGGAAACTAATTTACAAACTATTTAAACTAAAACCTAGAGCCTTCGGTTCCTCTTAAGTTATCTCTCCTAAACTACACTCAACTTCAGTTAAGTTTAACTAAACGTCCTAGCAACGTTGTAACGAGGGTTCCCACCTGTTGTCTCAACTAATAAAGAGAACCTGTATAATTAGTCTTCAAACCGATCCATTGTTTGTCACTCGCCCAGAACTGACGCGAACGTCGACGGGCCAACACGCGTGCGATCAAACGCTCTGATACAGAGTTAGAATCAATGAATCGATCTAAACGCTATACGAAACGGAATTAGAAAATTGCAAAACGTAGTCGGAAAATTAGAAAAAAATTGAGCTCGAATTTTGAAAAATACAACGCGGTGTTCGAACTTTTCGAAAAATAGAACGCGAATTCGGAAATATCGAACGTTTTCATAAATTAAGTGCTTTTGAATTGGAAATTGTTTTTATTTCTTTTTCCAAATTCGATTTTTGAATTGTTGTTTTGTGACTGATTTGGAAAATTTGAAGTGAAGTGCCTTTTACGCAATGACCCCTGTCGGGCTTCTGTTCAAAGTAAACAGGTACGTACGTCGTCTCGTTTGCATGTTTGTAGGAGAGTGTTAAATATTGAACATGGGATGTGTTAATGTGTGTCGTGGTGGTTATTTCTTTAACATTGTTATTCCACTGATGTTTCTATTGTAATGCCTTCGGGCGAGACGCGAGACTTGGAATCTTCGGTTTAAGATTATATTGTTGATCAGTTCGCTTGGTGAATGCATAATGTTTTTCTTTTAATGTTTTGTGTGTAACGTTAGCTTTTTATTTTGTTTTATGGTTTTTGGGAAAAGAGACACATTTACTCTTTTTCTTGTAAAACGTATAGGTACATTTATAAAGGCATAATTCTACTTAAACTAAAATACTTTTGAATTTGCCGAATATTACTATTAATTGCTGCTACATACAATACACATTTATGTTTCCTTGCATACTTAATCTACTCTTTCTTTTATATTTTATTAATTTTGTAAAAAGTAATCTTGGTTACATACCATATTAACACCACAATCAAAGGCAAATTATGAGAATTAATTTAACATCTCACATAAGTTGCAATTATCTTCTGATTAGTATCTACATACCTGTTAGCAACAGGTTAATTAATAATCAATATTAACTACATGAATGTTTACTTGGACAGCGTAATCGTTAATTACTTTATTAATTGCTATGGTTCTGGCTTCACTTCGTTAACATGTACGGTCAACCACACGTGCTTGCAACTTGGGCAAGCGCCACTGCTAAACATGAGGTCCAGGCTACGATTACTGGGTTGGATGAGTTATTGGGTTTTTCAAACTGGGATCTCTCGCACCCTGGAGTCTGACTTTGTGCCCGGTTTATGGCAATGGACTTGCCCCTATTAAACGTGACTTGGTGCAGCTCTGCCCATACCTTCAGGGTATACCAGCGTGATAATATAATGTCAATGAAAACCACCTTAAGTTACTGCTACGAAAAGCAAACTGATAAGTACCATAGATAGACGCGTGGTTGATTGAAAAAAAAATCATTAACTAAAAACTTCAAAATCCCGTTACTTACCGATAGGTAATACTATAGGGTAATTTTATTGTTTTAAGTTTTTAACATCCAAGAAAGAATTTGTTTCGTGAGGAAATGAAGTAATTTGAGCCTTCAACTATTTTGTTTGAGACCTCATCCTCTTTGTATCCCGGTTCTGGTGTGGTCACAGCTTGTAATTCTCCACTTTTTAGCCATGTCATTTTTGTATAACCTATCAGTGGTTAAAGATCAGTGTTGATCAGTCATCATCGTCATCATCATATCAGCCAAAAGACGTCCAGTGCTGGACATAGGCCTCCCCCAAGCGTCGCCACATTGACCGGTCCCGTGCGTGCTGCTTCCAGCGGATTCCCGCAACTTTCACCAGGTCATCGGTCCACCTGGTAGGAGGCCTTCCAACGCAACGTCTTCTGGTTCGCGGTCGCCACTCCAGAACTTTTCTGGCCCATCGGCCATTAATTCTGCCAGCAATGTGCCCTGCCCACTGCCACTTAAGTTTGGTAATTCTTCGGGCTATGTCGGTAACCCTGGTTCTCTTGCGGATCTCTACATTTCTGATTCGATCACGCAAGGAAATTCCGAGCATGACCCTCTCCATTGCCCTTTAGGTGACTGTAAGCTTTCTGATGAGGCCCATTGTGAGCGACCACGTCTCAGAGTCATAACTGGCAACACACACTGGTCATAGACTTTTGTCTTGAGACACTGTGGTAAGTTGGACGAGAAGATACCGCGCAACTTCCCGAACGCTGCCCAGCCGAGTCGGATTCGACGGTTGATCTCTTTCTCGAAGTTGGCCCTACCCAACTGTATCGTTTGTCCTAGGTAGACAGAGTCGTCCACAACTTGGAGTGTAGAGTCTCCGACCTTAATAGGAGTGGGTTTACCTTGACATTCAACATCACCTTGTTGATCAGTAACTGAACTCAATCACTTGAAGATGATATGGAGGTAGATCATTAACATGTAGCATCCCCTAGACTCTTAGACGGTTTGAGAGATGAGGTATAATATTAATAATTGCTTCATATGTTTAAATATCCATCTACTCAACAGTGTGGAACACGCAACGAATGCCCACTGTTGTAATTTAATGTCAAAATGAAAGCGTGCGCACGTGCTTTGATCTTTCAATAAAGTTACGCAGTTAAGGTGCAGGTGGGTCAAATTTGGGGTTGAAACAACTAAAAAGTCATCGGCAACATCAGCTCGTCCAAAATAATGGAAGATCTAGTATTCCCACGTTAGCCAGTTCAATCGGTTCTAGTTAACACTATGATGGAGTGCGCAATTCGTCATGATGATCACGTTCGTGCGTGCAACACTGACTTTAATTGTTATCCAACAGATGGTTTGTTTTTTTTGAATAAGTGTTGAACTTTTTTGCACTTACATGTTACTCTGTAAAAGTAGATGTGTTTGGTGGAATAAGTCGTAATTTTGAAGTTCGATTTTAAAAGATTGGGAAAGAGTTCTGAAGGTGGATTCTCGGTGACCGGAAAGGTAGTATGAATCACTAAAAAAATCTGGTTTTAGATTATTTGCATAACGTTATCTGTTAGATAAGGAACTTATCCGGAAGTGCTGATAAGTCCATCAGTCATTCAATTGTTTAAAGGATTTGGTCCTTCTGCGTGCATTGAAGTAGACAATATATAGTCAAATACATACAAATAAAGCACTGAAAGGATTTTCTGGCACATGCGCGTGCACTGCACGTCATCTTATTTTTCTATACAATATTTTTACAAACAGCGCCTTCTTGAAGCACTCCATCCTAAGTATCAAGATCATGGGGAGTTCTCGTGATACCCGACTACCTTCCTCAATAGAGTCACGGGGTGCTTTACCGCTATGACTGGAATACTGCTAACCCCACAAAAAATAACGCAGCCACATGAATACGCATAGAACTGAGTTTTCTACTTTTTGCACCTTCGTGTGTGAGCGTGAAGTTATTTTAAACCGACTTCTTTACAATTTCCATGTATTTGTATACTCGATTGGAAGGTAGATTAATTAGGGCTGTCCAATAAAAAGTTACGAAAAAAGTTAAGTTAAGTTAGGAAAAGTCCGAGAGCAGTGGTGGCCCAGTGGTATCGGTCGCGACTTACAAGTTGTAGGTCGTGGGTTCTAGCCCAGGTAGGCGCTTTACTTTGTGTAAATTATTTCTTCAGCACTGCTTTCAAAACGGTGAAGGAAAACATCGTGAGGAAACCGGCATGTCCTAGAACCAAAAATTCGAAGACATGTGACATCCACCAACCCGCACTGGGCCAGCGTGGTGGATTACGGCCCATTCCCTCTCACAGAGAGGAGGCCTGTGTCCCAGCAGTGGAAACATTAATAAGCTGATGATGAATAAAAAGTTGCTCTAAGAAAATATTTATGGAGGTCTTTATCAAGCGAAATTCATGAGACTAGAAAAGAACTTCTATAATACAGAATGATTTTTAATTCATTTGCAATCTTTTAGAGCATGAATACATTACATAGCGAATAAAAGCCGCTGTTCTCTACACACACGCAACCTGCTATTGAACAGCGATTTTTCCTTCGTAGTTTTCCCATTTCGCACATTCACCCCAGAGTAAAAGCTTTTTACATTCCTGAGTTAGAATATTATCATCCCCTGAAATATTACCAATGAATTAAAACTTTAAAAGTTATCATAAGCTACAGCTTCAAGAGATCATTAACTGATTTAGATACTTGAAATCAATTAATGACAAAGGAAGAAGAAAACAATGATTTTCTTGCGGCAGGATACGAATCCTGTAAGTTACCTACCTATCGTTTGGGTCCTTGCAGTCCACAGTTTGACCTGTACAATGGACTGCAGGGACACTAACTGAAGGGTGACGATGATAAATTACCTACTTATCTATGTAATTCAAATATAAAACGTATATAGAAATATACTTTCTATCAGCAACATAATTATAAATAATTTATTCGTAACTCTTGACAGCCCTACCGCAAGTAAGGCTAGACTACATATTTATGCCTTCAGAGGCAGAGAGGAAGATCTAATTACTTGTCAAGTAACGGTTATTCGATGTTACTTAACTTGATACCTTGCATGTTGAGGCGCCATGTTGACGAGCATCGAAAGTTTTTGACTTCGGCTCGAGAAATTTTTGATTTGAGAACACTGTTGTGAAAAAAATTAACATAACATTTTGTCTAGTAGAATAGAATTTGGTAGATGAGCTTTCTAGACTTTTTTTATGAGCTCGCTTTTGAACACTATCTCACCTGATGGTAAGCGATGATGTGGTCGGCGGTCAAGCACGCTTGCTTAGAAGCAACTCACTAGCGGGCACATCCAGGCTCGGGATCGGTTCTTGGCTAGTACATTGGGGAATCCTCATTATTTTGTAGCAAATCTGTTGAGTAGTCTTTAATGTTTCATAGGCTCACCAGACTTAATCACATTTTGCTTTATCTAAAAACGAACAGCGAAAAGTGGGTGTGCCTGCAGGTACTCCTGAAAAGAACCTACGGTAAAAGGTACCTACGGGCGTTATTTTCAAACTAACAACAATATAAAGAGACCAAAGTATCGGTACCATCAGGAAGTCGTGGTTGTACTTACCGGATAAAAACTGTTACTTTTGCAAAAAATATACCTGTATTGATCAAAGAAGCCATGCATCCGTTCAACGGTGTTATAATGAAGTTTTTGACCTCATTTCCTGGTATTCACTGACTATATTATAGAGACTTAATTTAGTAAAACTGAGACAGTACTTATTGCATTGGAGCTACACAATATCAGTAGGACTACCTCGATAAACTAGTGGTCACAAGCACTACTGCTAACTATGAGGTTCTGGGTTCGAACTCCGAGTCGGGCAAAGTATTATTGGGTTTTTCCATCTGGAATTTATCAGTTCAGAGTCTGGATTTGTGCCCGGTGGATGGCTATAGGCTCGTCCCCTAATACATGGGACTTGCCCATTACTAGCAAAATGTAGACTACATCGCATCACTGCCCGACTCTTCGGGCAATACAGGCGTGACGTTTATGCAGTATGCATCAAATTTTTTTCCTCATCATATCAGCCGAGAGACGTCCACTGCTGGATATAGGCTTCCCCAAGCGTCGCCACATTGACCGGTCCAGTGCTTGCCGCATCCAGCGGCTCCCCGCAACTTTCACCAGGTCATCGATCAAACCGGTGGGAGGCCTTCGTCGTCACTCCAGAACTTTTCTGCTCCATCGGCCATCCATTCTGCGAGCAATGTCTCTGCCCACTGCCACTTAAGTTTTGCAATTCTTCGGGCTATATCGGTAACCCTGGTTCTCTTGCGGATCTCTACATTTCTGATTTGGGTGACTGTAAGCTTTCTGATGAGGACCATTGTGAGCGACCACGTCTCAGAGCCATCACTGGCAACGTCTCCGACCTTGATAGGAGTGGGTGTAACATGGTAATTTATTTCCTACTCCACTGTTATTCTTTCCTGATTAATTTCGTTGCGGGATCCAAGACAGTTAAATTCATTCGCCGGGGCTTCGTCGTGCTTCATAGCCTCGGCGCTTTTCTGATGGTCGCCACTGTTGATTCTGGTTTTCAGGAGTTGCAGTGGTGTGGGAATAGTGCGGTGGGTTGGTCACAAAAATTAAAATAGGCATCTAACACTTAGCAAAGAGACCTTTGCCTCTTCCGGACCAATGCCTATTTTCATACAGAGACAGAAGCCTGCTTGTATCATAAAAATGCCATATAACCTGGACGAATTGGTACAGGAGCATTGGGATCCGCAAAAGAAAACCCACCAGTGGGCGAATTTGGACTGTGGATGATGATCGTGATGATAGTATATACACCATCAAGTGAAACAGAAGTAGTAGTTTTGATAGAGGTAAAATATGGCAGCAATAATTATTTGCCAAGGTCTTCTGCTGGTAACTTATTGCGGCAAAATTATGGCCATGACGACCGTAGTTGAAGATCCCAGTGCTAAAATTTTAGCACACGTGCACGTTTGTGATCACGTCTTTTTTTTATAGAAAACACCTAGGCCTCTGCTGATCTACCGTGACTAAAGCGCTAGTCATGCGTTGAACATATAGTTAGATGTAAGTGCAGGGATAAATTACACACGCTGTTTCCTTACAAGGCGAACATGACTTTTCAAAACGATTTTCTGAAAAACGTTGACAAAGATTAAAATTTAATGTATCATAAAGAGCTGGGCATCTTATTTTTTTTTTTTACTGATACAGAATATACTTTTGAGTATATCCGCTCAGGGTATATTGAAATAACCATACATTTAATAGTTAACATACCGGGAGCAATTTTTTTGATTTGACAAAAATAAGTACAAATGCATATATATCTAGAAGAGTGGATTAATATAAATGTGGATGGATAGAAGGGGGGCAAAGATAAGATGAATCGATTGTGTGAGGAGTAAAATTAAAGTAAAGGGAGTGAATGATAGCGTAACGGTTGATAGGGTCCAATAACAAAGGGCAGGAAGATGATGATTAAAATACAAACACAAAATTTGAAATTATTCAGTTCAGTTTCAGTTGTATTGCCTTGTACTTCATGATAATTTACTGAATAGAACTCCTATTGTTGCAAAGAGTGGAGGCTACCACCTAGATGGCTTGGCTAATGTTTTAACCAGCAATGTATTCCGAATAGATCAACTAGCATCATGACTGCATGAGAGGGTCTAGAAAATGTGACGTTCTGTTATAGAAGACAAGTTTCAATAAATCCTAAATGTTTGAGATCGACATGCGATACCCTCTCAGATCAATCCTAAACATAGACTTTAGACAATCGTTATCGCTTATATCTTTGTCTCAGTCTAGACTCAAATCAAATTTCCTTGAGTTTGTCGAAGTTGACGTTAATCGTGTTCATTTAGGTTCCTAATAACAGTGAGCAGAACTAGAAACGCACCATATTAAGTATGGATGAAGGAAAGGATGGACCGGTTCCTGAACGGGCCTAGTAATTTGTTTGGTCGGGACATTGCGTTACATAGTTCAATTCCGGTGAAGCTGAGCTAGTTTTTATGCATATGAACTAGCGGATTATCCATAATGATAGGCCATTGATATCAAGCAGAAAAGTTTGCCATAAAAGTTGATTATGTTTTCATAATTGCCAGTGGTTGTGTCTTATTGGTATTATCTCCGCCTTCAAAGCAAGACTGAATCTAAAATAAATGGAGCGAGCGTGCTCAGGAGATCATCATCATCAGCATCTTTATTGGCTTATTTAAGAATTAATATCAAATCAAAATGAAATATTTTTTTATTGACAACAAGTTATGTAGATATATGTTGGGTATGTGTGTCTTTCTGGGTGTGCCCGTTCTATTCAACTCCGACTCCATCCATCGCTTTCCATCGGGTGAGACCAGACCAGACCAGACCACACCCAGATCAGACCTGACCCCCAGACCGTCCAGACCTCTATATTAAAAAAAGATACCCAAATGCAGACAAATTCTTGAATGTTTTGACTTATATTAAAATTACTGTTTAATGTCAAGTTTTTAATTTCACCTTTTACATACTAATTCACGAAAACCTGAAAAACCCGAATGAAAATCGTAAACAAACTGCCAGTTTTTCACACTACAACAAAATTTATGAATGAAAACTTAATCTGCGTGTGCGCCGATTTAATCATAATCGCGAACATTTGTTAAACCACGGCTAAACTAGCGTTAGTACGTAACCGCATACCTTCAAATAGTTATTTAACACTAATACATATTCACACATTCGCTCATTAACTTAGTTAATAGGCTGTGAACAGTGTTTCATGATTTATTGGTTTCCGTTGATGATATGTTGATGTTATGTTATGGGATTGACAAGTTTTATTTTCTTTTGGTTTTCTGAAAGTAGATGAGTGTCGTGGTGGTCTGGTGAGGTAAGCTGGAGATTGCAGTTCGAACTTGGAAAGATTGAAAATTTACATTATTTGAAAGAATTGTGTAAGTTTTCGGAATTCGTAATTCTTTATTGTACACAAAATAACATGAAACATAAATTGAAAATAAAGTTTATACACAAAGTTAAAGTAGATTTTTATGTTTTGAAAAAAATTATGTTGCTTTTTTATTAATATTTTACAAGGCCTGAATTGAAGAGATAGATAAATATATGGACTGCTAGATGGTCAACCATGGGTAGGATTTTTTATTTTCTTCTGTTTTGTGGCCACCTCTGGTGTCAGAGTTAATAAAGCCGCCTCTGGGAACACCACACGCTTTGACTTGGCTATTTCAGACTTACATTAACTATATAAGTCCAGGTTTCCTCACTATGTTTTTCTTCACCGTTGCTTGTGATTTCCAACATAAACTTAGAAATTACATACTTATGAATTTGAAAAAGTCACATTGGTCTTGCCCGGATTTGAACCCACGAACTCAAGCACGACAGGCGAGGTCTTAGCCAGCGGGCCACCACGACATGAGTAGGTATTACTAGCATTTTCCCGCAGCTACGCTTCCATGGCTTCCACTATAAACGTGTTTTTTTGTTTTAAAAACGACACTTAGCGTAGTGTAGACTCTCCATCACTGAAAGTTTTTTTTTTAATCTGATTTCGAAAACTCTTTGACTGTTCAAATCTTAGTAGTTACACTTACAGCAGAAAGGACTTAACAAAAAACTATTTCACCAAAAAATACGACCCACGGCCAAATAATTATAAAGTTATTTTTCACTACAAAGTGAAAAATTACTTCTATTTCGGAAGTTGATATAAGAGAACGTAAAAAAAAGAACCCCGACTTCCGTTTTTAGGGTTCCGTACCCAAAGGATAAAAACGGGGCCATCATCATTTATTGAAGAGTTCTGTTATATATATCCGAAGTTCTTCATCAAATTTAAAAGACACCTCTTGGAAAGTATACCCCTTCTTTATAATATAAGTTAAGATTGATTGTTCTTCTTTCTCTTTGCCTCATCCCATTATTTGTGGTCGGCTCTCCTCGTTCTGATGCGCCAGGATGTCTCTCCTGGTTTGTATGTCCTGAAGTTAAGACGATGACTAACGCCAACGACCTTGAGGGAACAAAACGCGCACTTGTTTCACACCCGCGCGACCCAAAATTTACTAGTTTTTTGTACTTTCCTTATTATTCTATGACTTTAAAAAAAAGCTTCAGATCAAAATGTTGATAATTAAATTGTCTTTGATATGGTGTCGATGAAATCGACACCATATCAACATATATTTATTCCAATAAATTACGACTAGCCGTTTGGCTAGTCGTAATTTGGTTTGTTATGGTGATGATTTGACATTTTGATTGACACGTCGCGCAGGTGTGAAACAAGTGCGCGTTTTGTTCCCTCAAGGTCGTTGGCGTTAGTCATCGTCTTAACTTCAGGACATACAAACCAGGAGAGACATCCTGGCGCATCAGAACGAGGAGAGCCGACCACAAATAATGGGATTAGGCAAAGAGACGTGATTCTCATTTAAAAATCAGCTACTCAAGGGAATCGGCGCCTTAAGAAAAGAAGAAGAAGAGAAGTTAAGATTATTGAAGATCATTATATTTTTTAACCATTTTCTTTGCATGTAGACTGATTTAAGACACTTCTGTCACCCCCTGTAACTCTTAAGCAGCGGCACAGTCAGAAACACGATAGCCTGATTCTGCCCGGACAGTTTCCCATCTGTATCAGTTACACTTCCAAGCCAACAAACTTGTGGACTTGTGATGTTTACAGTCTCGTTTTGTTACCTTTGCTGGTTTAATGCAATGGTGTGTGTATTTATTCACTAAGAATGTATAGAAGTTTATCGATTTTGCAAATGATGGCGTAAATCTTAATCTTAATGTTATTTCTAAGTAGTAGCGCTATCTCGATTTTCTAAAAAGCTTTATTATATCTTTTACTTATTTTTTTCTTCTTTCTTTTTTTATTAGCGGATTTTCTCTGGCTTTTAAAGTTTTTGTTTTTCATTTATTTTAAAATTATTTTGGAAAGCATTGATACTGCAAGACAGCCTACTTTGGGCATCACTAGCAAAAGCGTGTCTTTAAGATTTTATTGTAAGCGTCTTGCCACAGCAAACGATTCGAATCTGCGAATTAAAATCACTGTTTATAAACTTAATACCCGATTTTATCAAAACTAACTATCGATTCAAAATATATTTCGACTAACTTCTCCGTTGAAAGCACCTTTGAATAATAAACAGCTAAGATTTTGATAGTCTTATCAGATTTTGTCTATGTTGTATGTAGTTTATGTTCTTGAATAGCAGTAAATATTGTGTTAAATTGATTTAGTAACTACAGATTTAGCCAGGTAATAGATTTAGTCAAAATTTGTATGATCTTCTTTCTTCTTTTTCGTGTTTTTGTTATCCTCTATAGGCTTGTGATTGACCACTATCTCAACTGATGGTAAGCGATGATGTGGTCGACGGTGAAGCACTCTTGCCTAGAAAAAAACCTATTCACTCTTGACTTAGAGACCCCTAGATTGTAGCTATCGGGAAACATAGACTCCGGCAGGGAAATCCACTCCTTAGCTGTACGCATAATGAAAGTGTCTGTTGAATACAGGCCTGCGGATCGCAAAAAGCCAAGAGCCGAACACTGGGGCCCATAGCAATATTGCGACTCCTGGATCCTACAAGGTCTATACCCTCGAAACTGCGATACGCAGTAGCGGTAGCTAGGGGTCTGTTTTTTGGGATACCGATTCCTGTCAGACAGATGGAAAGTGACTCAAAATAACAACTTACAACTACTACTCACATTTGTTCCCGTGGTGGTCTCCTGGTCCCGTGTCCGGTCGAGGGTTATAGGAAAAAATATATATAATAAAGGGATTAAGGTACGTGGTCTGGGGCAAGATTCCCTGCAGACACGCTCCCGTCGAAATCTCGCTGCGCGCGAAATATACACTAAAACAAACGTACCGGCGGAACACAATACCACTCGCGGATGGCGAACGTAATTTACAATAACGATGGGTTGATTATTTAACAATTACAATAAAATCAAAGCGAGATCTCCGTATTACGTCTAGCCATGTCAATCACCATTTTTCCAGTAAGTGTCAACGTCAACTCAATCAAAAGCTGTCAAATCGATGACAGCGAGCTGACAAAGTGTTGCAACAAAATAACAAAAAAAGGAACGAAACGTTTTGGTTCCAAACAGTGTCCCCAAAACGTTTTGTGCGTATGGTGGATATCCCATAACCACCATGTACCGATGACGCATCGCCTGGTAGTCCGATGATGGAACGGGCTGGGCGAAATTAGATCATGCAATTCCATCGCACACTACCCGAAATGAATCCGATAAAAAACCGATAAGCTGGCAACTCGGCGCCGATGTTCTTGGCTCTGAAGCTTTGACTTGACCAGTGCCTCAATGTCGATGAGTCTCTTGGCCCGCTTTTCGATCGGATCTAGTGCATCAAGCTGGTATTTGGCAGATTCGTCCCAGAGATCGATGAGCTGCTGTTCCGGCGTGAAGTACCTTCTCACACTTTCGCAAGGATCTCCAACTTTTTGGCAGCCAGCTGAGCCTTTGCCTCAATGTATAGGCCAAAATTGAGAGTCGATGTCAACGATACACAAATAAACTCACGATGGTCCGATATTTTCACGGTAACATCACGAAAAGTTGGAGTCGGGTGAAATTGGATCTTTTTAGCGGAAAAAGACACGCCTGGGTTTTAGGAGCACAACTTGACCAGATTGGCATCTCCCCATTCGAAACTGCCTGCAAGGACAGGTTCAAACGGTCCACCATGGCCTCACGGAGAGACCAGATCTGCGGCCTGGTAGCCCATGCGTTGGACAAGTATCTCTCAGCAACAGTGCTGTCGTCTGCATACCCAAAGGTGCCGGGTTTTAGCAGATCGTTAATGTGCAACAAGAAAAATGTTGCTGAGAGTACCGACCCCTGAGGGACGGGGTCATTAATAATAATAATTCATTTATTTTTAGACATAGTAGTCCATAATATTATTACATTCATAATATCCAGTTGGTCCGACAAGCAGCCATCGATATATATACACACTTTATACTCTTACAGACTGTGGACGTTACAGAGTTGGGTCTGTAGTTGGCCGGGTCAGCTCGACTGCCCTTTCGGGCGCAGGCTTTACGTCGGCTTGCTTCCAAGCATTCGGCACTTTTCCAGTCTCATATGAAAGGCGGAATAGGCGTGTCAAGATCGGAGACAGTTCAGGCGCACAGGTTCTAAGAACTATTGCTGGTATTCCGTCAGGGCCGCTAGCCTTGTTCACGTCGAGGTTGCGCAGCACCCCAGCACCCTACGGACGTCCTTTTGATGGATGCGAATGTCCGACATACGATCGTCTCGAATCCAACAGGAAAAGGAGGCAGCCGCGAATCACCAGGATTCAGACGCAAAAAGAGAGGCAAATAAATTCGCCTTCTCCTCTGCGGAGCGGGCCAACGACCCGTCGGGTTTCAGCAGTGGTGGTAGTGAGGGACGGCAATAGTTCGACTCGACAAACTTAGCCAGGGACCAAAATGCTTTACTACCTGCTGGGTAAGAAGCAAGTTTGGTCCCTATTCGGCCAATGTGGTCAGACTGAGCCCCTCTCAACACCATCTTGCAAGACTTAGCAGCCCTGTTGAAGGCCTTCTTCTTCTGACCCATGTCATTCACTTTGTGCGATCGTGCGTCGACCCATGCCAGGTACGCCTCATGCTTAAGCGCGTCGGCGCGATAACATTCCCCGCCAAACCATGGCCGGTCAAAGCTGGACATTGACACATCAGAGAACGGAATGTAGCACTCCATTCTCTGACGCAACACATCCGTCACGGCGTCCACGCACGGCGAAAGATCAGCTGAAAAATAGCAAGTAGGCTGCCAAGGATAGCATGCAAAGATAGATCGCAGACCATCTGGGTAAGGTTTAGCGCAAGCGAAAGTTTAAGCATCTCCCGTCCAGCATGGTCAGTGCACTGGTATGGGAAGAGCCACTCCTGGTAATGGGCATAAAAGTCCCCCAGTAACACTAATTGGGTGGAAGGGTACCACTGCTGTGCCGTATCAGCCACCTCACTGAGTTACTCTGTGAGCCTGGTTGTCTCCCGATCTCCGCTGTGCGAACGGTTGACACAAGCGATGATAATTTTATCCCGACCTTTGTCCACCAGAGCCCAAAGCGTTGAGAATCTGGAGTCCTCAAGGTTACGGAGACGCCGATAGCAAGTGTCGTCGCGGGCGAACATAAACATACCCGCGCGTGGTTGTATGACACGTTTGACGGACTCGCTATCTATAGAGGAAAGAACCGGGAATATCGGGAGGCCAACAGTCGAAAGGAATGTAAAGGAGAAACATTCAAGAAAGAGACGAGGTTCTAAATTCAATTTTTAACCAGTTGAGAGTTTTTATAATCATCATAATATCATCACGCTAGTATTTTCAGATGGTTCAGGTTGAGATGGAGAGAGACCTATAATTACTCACCAAAATTTCGCCAGGTTTATACAGGCTCCGGGCTGCTATTGAAAATACCAGATGGAAAAAACCCTATAACATTTTTCCCAACCCAGGAATCGAAACCGGGACCTCAGACTCACCAGTAGCCCTTACGACCGTTAGACCAACGACGCAGTTCGACCTAATTTCTTATCTTAAATAATAATAAAAAAAAAAACGGGAATTTGAATTTAGAAACAGCTAATTTGTTGCTAAGCAGCTGCGTGTTTTATAAATAAGCCCAATACCCAAGTCAACAAGGTAAAATCAGTAAAATGCATAACCAAGTGTGTTGATATGTACTCCTATAAAGAGAAGGCATTTCCCCGCATTAAAATAATTACAGGCCGGTACATTGTTTATTTTAACAGCCACTAAACGTATCTAATTAAACGATGGTTAAGAGGAAACGGGGGTGGTCTTTTCTCCATACAAACGCTCTCGTCTGTTTTCTCTCTGGTTTATGAACTTAAAGCAATGATTTTTTACAGTAAAATAAATATCAACTTCTTCTATGTCCCTATGTTTTCCTTTTTGGTGATATATTATCCGTATAAGAACTAGAACCCTCTCAAAATGCTCAAAATTGTCTGTATTGAGTCGCTGTCTTCAGAGCCTTAGTGTACAAATTTAATAACTATTAATGAAAAAAGGAAAACATAGGGACATAGTAAATATCCTCCTTATTCAGTTTATGAAATATCTTCTAAATCGGTCCAATATTGGAGGAGAAAACAGACGAGAGCCAAACCTCGAATTATGACTTTTTACTTAAGAAAATTTGTCGAATCTGCGGTTGTCCTTATCGCACGAATTTGTGGGCGGGGTTTGACGCAAGGGGACTGCATAATACGTACACAGACGAAAAGGTGATGCGTAGTAGTTGAAAATAATATCGATATACTAGTGTTGTAAACAGTTATCGATAAACACATTTATATTGTTTGCATGTGCTGTTTAGTCGGAATTACAAATAGAAGTATTAAAAAGTAATGGATACAAAATAAAATTAAGTGCATGTCTTTATTTATTTATTTATTTATATATATACACTTTATTGTACACCATAACAAACAAGAAAAAGAAACTTAATACTAAAAATATACAATGGGCGGCCTTATCGCATACCGCGAAATGTTTATTACAAAAAGTTTTCAATACAAAACAGTAAATTATATATCGGATAGGTATCCGCAGTCTCTAGATCGCCTACTAGGTACATCAGCGAAATTAAACTTATTTCAACGTCAGCCGCACGGGTCAATCCACAGAACAGATAAAAGAGGTTTTATCTGTTCTGTGGGTATGCTTGCCGTGGTTTTTCCTTGGATGGGTGACCGTTTTCACATATCAAGACCCGTCCGTGTCTCGCCAAGCACGTTAAGCCGTTGGTCCCGGCTGTTATTTTCGGCTTTGACAGCCTGAAAGTCTGACTCGTTTTACCAAGGGGTTTCATATTACCCAGTAACTGGTTGTGGAGGTCAGATAGGCAGTCGATCCATCAAAATACTGGTATTCAGCTGCATCTGACTCCAACGTAGATGGGAAAAGGCTAGGCAGACGTGCTTTCTCTCACTGGTTTATTCTTTGGTATCCGATCGTCAATGATTTCTGGTGAAAGGCTAATGCCTTAGGCTTGCCACTAATGTGGTAGAACTTTTCTATTAATGGTTCCATTTTTTGCCATAATGCATTGTCCCTCTTAATATTTTGAAAAATAAAAGCTTTTGGGACTCCATAAAAAAAAAAGAACATAAATTTCGACGAGTTATGTGTAGTTGGCCTTGTACTTAGTAGAAGTAATTTTGATTCTGTTTTAATTGTAACATTTTGCCTTTAAACGTACATAAATCTATTACATCATCATCATCGTCATCATATCAGCCGAAAGACGTCCACTGCTGGTCACAGGCCTCCCCCAAACGTCACCACATTGATCGGTCCCGTGCGTCTCGCATCCAGTGGATCCCCGGCACCTTCACCAAGTCATCGGTCCACCTGGTAGGAGGCCTTCCAACGCAACGTCTTCCGATTCGCGGTCGCCACTCCAGAACCTTTCTGCCCTATTGGTCATACGTTCTGCGAGCAATGTGCCTTGCCCACTGCTACTTAAGTTTGGCAATTCTTCGGGCTATGTCGGTAACCCTGGTTCTCTTGCGGATCTCTACATTTCTGATTCGACCACGCAAGGAAACTCCATGCATAGCCCTCTCCATTGCCCTTTGGGTGACTGTAAGCTTTCTGATGAGGCCCATTGTAAGCGACCATGTCTCAGAGCCATATGTCTGGCAACACACACTGGTCTGGTCACTGTGTCTCAAGTCTATACTTGTGACACTGTGGTAAGTTGGACGAGAATATACCGCAACTTCTCGAACACTGCCCAGCCAAGTCGAATTCGACGGTTGACCTCTTTCTCGAAGTTGGCTCTACCCAACTGGATCGTTTGTCCCAGGTAGACATAGTCGCCCACAACTTCGAGTGAAGAGTATCCGACTTTGATTGGAGTGAGTGTAAAATGGGCATTCAACATCACCTTGGTTTTGTCCATGTTCATCCTAAGACCCACTCTTTAGGTAGCTCTACTGAGGTCATCGAGCATTGTACTGAGGTCCTCCATGGTCTCCGCCATGACCACTATATCGTCGGCAAACTGAAGGTGATTGATGTATTCGCCATTGACATTTATGCCTAGCCCTTTCCAGTTCAGAAATCTGAAGACATCCTCCAGTGCAGCGGTGAACAGTTTCGGAGATATGACGTCTCCCTGTCTCACACCTCGCTGCAGAAGGACGGGTTCCGAGGTCTGATCTTGAAGTCGAACTGACATGGTGGCCTTTTTATACACACTTTTCAACACTTCGATGTACTGGTAGTCAATTTGGTATCGTTGGAGAGACTGCAGTACAGCCCAAGTGTCGATCAAATCGAAGGCTTTCTGGTATTCCACAAACGCTAAACAGAGAGGCAGGTTGTACTCTTCGGTCTTCTGTATAACCTGCCGCAGCGTATGTACCTATGTGGTCTACGGAGACGATTAGTGATGATCCTTGAAAACAGTTCTAAATCTATTTATTTTTGTTCAATTCCGTCTTCAGGTGACATTCTTGCAATTTCGTAAGGACAGTTTACCTCTATTATCGAGTCTTGACCTATCAGACCATCCAGGCTTGCCGCGAAAAAGGGTTTCTTTTCATCGATAAACATTCCACACTCTAATACCTGTAGGCCCGTGTGCTTGATAAATTGATCGATCGCTTTAGATTCCTTTTCCTTGCCATAATTGGTAGCCACAGTTCCTTTAAATTTGTTATATAATAACGTTTCTCAAATTTTGCGAACCAATGTTTTCGGTCGCATCTTACATATTCGCCCAACATTCGATGCCGTAAGCCTCTTTACTCTTTCAATTTCCCATAAGCTATTATCGCTTTGGCCCCCACTATTTTCCTTTGAACATCCTTAGTTGAGAGCAATCTTTCAAGAAATAATTTTTCTTTTAATTTATATAAATCCAAAGGCATATCTTCTTCTATCTTCTTCCAACTCTAAGCGACCGTAGTTTTTAACAGGTTCTGTAGTTCTTTTTATTTTGCTCGTTCCGTCTTTGGGAAATGTCAGTTTTCTTTTTCGGAAAATCTCTGTGATTTTTTTCGAACGCTGCTTTTGATCTATTTTTTTTTTATTTGCCCGGACTGCAGCCCTGTATTATTTTTTGGATGCGTGAATGAATAGGCCTTCGATATTTCATGAAGTTACTGCTCCACTTGTCTGATATGAAATGAGCCTGCAAAGTTAACTCTTTTTCCGCCAATAAATTTGGCAATTACATAATTAAATTGCTCCACAGTATTATAAGTCACGTCCAAAAAAAAAGATTTTCTGCATTTGCTGTTAAGAATAACAGATATTCTTGGATATCTGTCCACAATCCACAACAACAAAAGTTAGCGAGTGACTGGGGCGATTACAAGAAATGCGCGAGCCGCGGCCGGGAGCGTTTCGGAGGCACGCACACACTGTCAACTTACACACTCATGGATAGGGCGGCCGGGCGCCACGCGCTCGCAGTTCGCAGAGCGACAGCGATAGTTTTTTCAAATACCTATTTTTCAAAAGTCTCTCCGCCCGTATTTCCTCTTAAATCTGGAAGTTAAAGCGTAGTCTTTGAAATATCCGCCATTTATCTCAACGCGTTAATTACATAAGGTTAACTGAGGGAACTTAACTGTGATTTGAGAACAATGCACTTTTTTATTACCTTTAGATCACTGTTATTGCTGGTAAACTTATTTAATAAGGCGACCGATAGGCTGATTACATGAAAAAGCAATCAGCAATAATTGCGCAGCGATCATCGCGCGATCGATCGCTATATGTCATAAACATCGGGATTACGTAACCAATTATTTGCTAATCGCTCGCTGTATGTCAAATTCAATTATTTCGAAAAAAAAACAGCCATAGTCTCTTAAACTTACTATTACCTACAATACTACTAGCTATTTGAAGCGGTTGGCAATCGAACAATAACAAGAGAAAAAGTTATTATAATTTGACAGCAAAATTTGTTCGCCATAATCGCGATCATCCTGCGTTCCAATGAAGATTTTAGTTAACTAATTGTTTCATAGAAGCAGCACTGTCGAAAAATTGCTATGGTGTGGCTATCGCTGATTCATAATTCGAATTCGCGATTGAAGAGCAATTATTGCTATCGTTTTTTTTCTTTTTGGTTGTTATATCATCCAATGGCTTCTCCCACTCTGGGTGAAGCGGGAGGGCGTGTCAGACTTTTTCTGACTAAAACCCCCTGTATTCCTTCAGTTGTTTGAGCCAGGGCCGCGGTAACTCTTTCTCAAATTTATTAGAAACCCAGACAGGCGTCGGCCCTAGCGGATCCCGGCAGTTTTTGCTGACATCTCTTTGAGGCGCAAGTAGGACACTACGCGCCATTGACTCGGGTCTGTTCCTTATCGGACGGTGAGCTACCCATTACTCGGTATGCGCAAGTCCGCGCCTACGGTGGCCGGGAATCGGCTTGCGACTGCCGACGCCCAGGGCATCTCCTGCAGTGGTTTGGGGCGTGAAGGCGTCTCCGTTGCGTCTCCCTCACACGTCCCGCCTACTCCTTCGCGAGCATTACTGCTTGGCAGAAGGAAGTGACAGCCTCCCATGCCCTCTCGCCCCGCACCATGTCCTGAACCAGGGCCGGACGCGAGAGGTCGCCACCGGCGATCACCTCCACGAGGTCACGGCGGTACTCCGCCCAAGCGGGGCAGACCTCCATCGTATGCTCCACCGTGACCTCTGGGCGATCTACACAATGGTGAGACCCGGGCGTTTCCTCCCGTCTTATCTGTTGAGGACGCCGTGGCGCCTCTCAAGCCAGTACGTAATAAACGGCTGCGGCTGTCATTTGAAGATCTGTGACAGACGTTACGGTAGTCAAAAGCCATCAAATCTGAGACCAGTTTTGCCAAAGGATATCGAATTTCCCAGTTACAGTTAGTACTCTGCTGAATCAGGATTGTCCAGGAGCCGACCGACCCCAAAATTTTTGGGAAAAGGCTACATTGATATTTATCTATTAAGGCGCCGGGTACCACAGTTTCCGATTTTCGATCTGTTTTTTTGCAGTTTCGATCCGTTTTGTAGAAGACTATTCTCTGTGCTGTCTTAGTGCCTATATTTGATACGCTTTACCCATAACTTAATACGAGTTTAATCGCTTTTTAATACACGATACTTACATATACAATCCACTGGAAAACAATGTCAGTTTGCATAACAAAATATTTTTAAAACAAATTAGAACAATGTGTTCCTTGTATTTGTTTGCACCTGACCTGACAATGTATGATCATGTGCACACACAGCAAATCTCAGTACAGTAGTGAGAATCGATAAACAATTGACTAATATTGTCTCGAGGCACATCACTATCTGTAATCCACAGATTGACATAGAGAATGGACTGAGCGTCGCGTCGTCGTTTTCGTATAGGTACAGATATGAAGTAAATACAGGCAGAAAAGTGTGAGAGAGGTATAGTGAGGCCAGTAGTTGTCTTTTTTAGAAATTTGATTGACCAACAAACCTGCAGTGTCATCTTCCTTGCAAGGACCTCCAGAAAAGCGATAACTATTAGCCGCACTGATGCTTCGTCTCTTTTTATAGAGTGGTCAATTTGTGCTATTATACGAGGACAAGGGAAGGAAAGATACAGGTTTTTGTGAAGCCCACGAAGGGCTTCACAAAATACTGTATCTTTTCTGTATGTTTTAGTGACTAAGGTAATACTGGCATAAACATCTATTGCCACACGGTAGCTTCATCTCTCTCACACTTCATACCTGTAGTGCTATTCTGTAAAAATCTCATCGTTGTGTATGACTTAGGTTATGTGAGTTCGAGAAGTGAGCGGTCAATCCATAGCATCGGTTGACAGTAAGTCGGCATGACAGCTCACTTCACCTAAGTCATCACGTTAGGATGTCTACAGAATCGGCCGGCAGCCTAATTGCGTAAGTGAATTCGGCAAGTCAAAGGGTTTGACCTCATGAAAGACTATGAAAAACACTCCTTATATAATTAGGTATTGTACTGCCAAAAAATATTGGGCTCTTTCGAAAACAGTATCTTCACCAATCAAAGCGTCACGGCTCAACCCATTTGCCTTGCTGAATTCATTTACGCAATTAGGCTACGGCTGGATATGAAAAGCTCACTCCATTTCCTATGTGTATTCTACATCACTATCTGAAACCCACACGCATCGTCTCATATATGCAAGTATGTCAAATGTATGCGACTGAATTATGTATTTGACTACTGCAGTTCCGACATAAACATACATAGGTACATGAATGTTTCAATGTATTTGAGAAAATCGATTTGGTGGCCACGGATTTAAATTGAATACTGTTTTGAAGGAAATTGATTTCTACAACGCGACGTCAATTTGTATTGAAGGTCCGTGTCGTTCTCGTCTTCAATATATTGTATCAAGTAGGTTCAGAAAGCAACCGTTTGTCTTTTAGAGTCTGGCTATTATAACTATGCATAACTCAAAAAATGTGGTCAACCGAAAATTTGGGGCTGGTAACACCGTCTGTACCACAAAAAAATATTGATAGTTGTTTTTTTTTTGAGTTTTTGATAGTCTACTTTACTTATATTCTGATTCATATTTGGTGGGTGGGTGGATTTGATATAGTTTTGTCACTGTGAGTTTTCTCAGTGTGTGATTACCGCAAATCCATAAAGTTTGTTGTTTTACTTCTTAATGATGTAGTTTGACATAATCTTCTTGTAAAAAACATGTACAGGCGTATGAGTTCGAAAATATATTCTTAGATAAATAATCTATTATGCAAAAATTAAATGGCAAAATATCAAAATCTCTTGTAAAAATTGTTTGGTTTTGTGGTTTTGTCTAAAAACGACATCGTGCTGTTCCTTAAAATCTTGGCATTTCATAACATGTAATAAAATAAGTCCCGCACTCCACTTCTATTAGGTTTAACCATTTTTATATTGGATTTGTGAAAAACGATGTACAGTGCAATTAATCTGACAGCTCAGGTATCACGGATATATATAATTTATTTATTTCTTACCACAAAATTACAGTACAAAAATTAAAGAGTCTACAGATACAATTATACAATTAATTTGTGGAAAACTGGTGCCAAAACTAAGTTTTTTACAAAACCTGTATGTTAGGTCACCAGGCCCCCTAAACAAAGTTTTACATTATAATTGTCAACTGGAGACGAACTGATTCACATAATATTCAAATAAAAATCTCATGCATTCAACATTGCAAATTTCGTTCATAAAAAATATTTTTTTAAAATAAGAATAGTGAATTAAAGTAATTTATTAAGGAGACATGCAAGGGAGGAAGTGGGTTTAACTGAGAGTTTATGTCAGTTCTACATAGTTATCACAGCCAGACTCTATAAACTGTTACTTGCAATCGTTTGGGAATAATGAAAAAAAAACTCAAAATATTATGGGGTTTACATATTGACTTTTCGACAATCGTTATTACTCATAGAATATTACATTGTCTCTAGCCATTATCTACTGCAGAAGTATCACATCACACATCACATCATCAGCCTATTAAAGTTCCCACTGCTGGGACACAGGCCTCCTCTCTGTGAGAGGGAATGGGCCGTAATCCACTACGCGGGCCAAGTGCGGGTTCATGTCACATGTCTTCGAATTTTTGGTTCTAGGACATGCCGCGGGCTTATTACGTAAGGAACAGCAAGTAGCAATAATTGTACAATTATTGCGCGATCAATTTAGTGACCTGGCTACTGAGGCCTTTAAGTCAAGTCTTTTTTTTTGACAGTCACTTTTAACAGAAGCTATTTTATCTGTCCGATGATTTATAAAATGTAACGTTTGATGAATTAACCAGCATATGAAAGAGTAACACTTCGTGGTGGCTGTTTTTTTACAATAGTCAATTTGATGACTATTTAGCTCCAATATTCCGATAAATTAATATTCGCAGATGTAAAGAATTTGTGTTAAGTAAATATGGCAGTGAAAATTTTATATTTGCATTTTATTTACATGTATGTCAATGTGTAAAATCAAAAAGTTTCTTCGAATTGTCGATTGTTTTAAAAATTGAATCGATAACGCATTAGAACATCATTTAGTAGTCTACATTATCTCGTATTTGAGCTATGAAACGTAAAAAAAGATTTTTCAAATTTAATTTAGACATTGGCAGAATAGTCGACATCGGTGTTTGCCATATAAAAAAAATATAATAGAAGATACTTATTGTGGACTTATCACATTCTCATGTGTTTGTAAGTATTTAGTAGTAAACATATAAGCTTCGCTGAGGTAGCCAACACTGGCTTTTTTATACTGTATATAAAAAATGCCTCAACTTTACCGTGATCACTTCTGTTTCAATGATTCAACAAATAGTCCAGTTGCATAGATATTAGAGACTCAAAACAACACCAATTTGTCATTTACATTTACAATATTCACTAGGAATTTGTTATTTCAATATTTATTCTTATATTATTATTCTAATTTGCGGATAATTAAAGTAGCCACAAAATAACATACGAAAAAAGCCGCCAAAAAATCAAAAACTTCTGTACCTACTCAGCCATCAGCGAGCGATTGGCAATCGACCAACAACAAGGGAAAAAGTAATTGCAATTTGACAGCTACATTTACTCGCCGATCGCTGTCGCTCTGCTGTCAAAAACCATACGTAATACGAAATTAACGCGATCACCTTGCGATAAATGCACATTTCAGTTAATAGATTTTTATTGTTAGCAGTTTTGTCGTAAAATTATTATGGTGTGGCTATAGCTCATATAAAATCAAAAAATCCTAATCAATAATTTTTATTTCACATATGCCTACATGGGCACTTATAAAACGTCGACAATGTGCACGGTTCGGGTTGGTCGATTCCTATGGAGAAGAACCGGTAAGAAACTCCATGGTTACTCTTTTAAAAAATTGTTTGGTTATACAATATTTCCATGTTACAGCAGTACTTAGATGGGTGGACAACGCAGGCCCGATAATAAGTCGTAAGAAACTAAAACAAGAAATGTTATATAATAAATAAACAAAAGATTAAAAAAAGTAAAACGAGATAAAATGTTAACAATCTAGAAACCTAGAAGGCCTACAATGTTCACACATTTACAAACCAATCGGTAAAATAATCTATACAAAGTTTAACAAGACTAAATTTAACATGTGGCACAAATGTTGTTATCAGTGCTGTAACTATTCTTAGCAAAGGGCTATAAAGATAATTGAAAACCATTGTAAAAAGTCTTATTAAATGAAGTAAAATTAGATAATATATAATGTGGATTCGCGATTGAAGAGCAATTATTTCGCAAAAATATGCCTTCCAATTTTTTGACGTAAAGCGATATTCGCGCGATGATTGTACAATATCTGCGCAAATATTGTTAATTGCTGTTTCATACGTAATAAGCCTGCCGCGGTTGCCTCACGATGTTTTCCTTCGCCGTTTTGAGAGCAGTGGTGAAGAAACAATTTATACAAAGTAAAGCGCCTGCCTGGGCTCGAACCCACGACTTACAATTTGTAAGTCGCGGTCAATACCACTGGGCCACCACTGCTGCAGAAGTATGGCAAAATTATTTAATTTTGGCCTTTCTTTGCCACTGCTGGTAAAAGGTCTCCCTCCTTCATCTCTACGCATGGTAAACATCTTGGTGTTACATCTACAGTATATCTACATCGCATGCAACCAGAAAGTATGCGTTATGGCTGCCTAAAACAACATTATATTAGATAACACTACAGCGACGCAATAATTACGCATATTACGACGAGTCGGAACTACCAGTAACTGTCGGTAAGTACAGTGAACATATAACGCCTGGTAAGTCTGGTAACCGTACAACACTGATGCATAGTGTTTACATATTGTTAAGGAATGGTGGAGAGAGCCGTTAGTACTACTAGTTAGAATGTTGCGGCTGCTTTAAAGTGAGCATAGGCCCTGGACGTAGGTTGAGGAATTATGTATGAATGAGCCTTAAAATAAAATGATGATGCAGAGTTAATGGACAGGTGACGATATTTTGCATGACGATTAAGTTTTCGTCTTATATTGTCGTACTAATAAGAGCGTATAGTATTCTATAAGTAATATTCTTTGATTTACATATGCTATTTCAGTTACGAAGAAATTTTAGCCATACATTTTTCTGTGTAAAAATATTTTTAAACATCCAAGTCGTTTTGGAGGAGTATCCAAAAGTAGCGAAAAATAATCGTGTATTTTTTTTTTAAAGCCAATCTATTAATTACACGAAAAAAACATGTTTCACAATTAATAAACAATTTCATTTTTTCAACCCTTTTAACCTAGCCGTTACTAAGGAGTATGCTTTAGAAAGTAACCGTTGTACGACACTAAAGTTAACAACGATAATATGTTAAGTATAGGTCTACCAGAATCTCATGGCATTTTTTATTTTTTTTTAAATTGTGATTTTCATATGGCAATGTCAATTGTCACCTGTCAAATCAAAGTACTTGATGTGTCAACCGCTGCTGAAATTTTTTGATATTAACTTGAAAATTTGTTATTTTTGTGAAAATGACGAAAAACCCACTTCGATCTCAAGCGAGACATATTGTTTTCAATGTGTATCATAAAATAAGGGAAGAAGAAGGCGTAAATCAAACTTAATCTTTGATTTTAAAGTGCGTCGTAGAGTGGACCGGTAAGTTGGACTGACTTGTTTTGATACTTTTAGTTTATTTTATATTTTTCTTACTTATTTTTTATTTCTTTCCATTACTATTGTATGGTAAATCGTAGGTCAAGGTACATCGAATGATGGCCGGAAGGAAATGGCAACAGTAATGTAACTGTTACTAATTCTTCGACAAGATATTGATTTTACGGAGATTGAGAATCTTTGACGTAAGAAAAATATTAAGACGGTACCCTGACCAAAAAATCGGCATGAGATATGAGCGTTCCTATTGGTCTAGCGGCACTGGTGGCGCATGAATTACAGTAGTGAATACGCCCAGATTTTAGAATAAAATCTTTATAAAATCGAATTTTGGTCTTTTGAAAAAAGTAATTCTACAAAAATGTTCGTTATTAAATTGTCTATCCATTAGTGTTAGTACAAAAAATAATCAATGAACACTTTAAGAGGAGATGCATAATATCAATAATTATCTCTCATTTTTATGTTTTTTTGGAAGTAGATTAGTGAAATATATACAACATTTAAAAAAAAACTAAATCTACCATTTTAGAATCAATATTATGTAGCAATTTAATGTATTTTTATTAATTGATATTTCTTTTTAAATAACGAGTAGATAGCTCCTAAAAACAGCACAAAAAACGGCTTGCGCGGCGTTTTGCTCGGGGTACCGCCTTAAGTAATAATCTGCGCCCTGCAGTGGGACGTGTATATAGACGGGAGTTTTTGGCCGGATTTTGTCGAGTGAAGTTCAGTGGCTGTTAATATTATTTGCAAATTGATTCCTAGTGGATATTGTAATATATTATTGGTGTAGTTTTGTGTCTCAACTGTCTACGCAACTGGACAAGAAGCGATCTCGGGATAGTGGAGCGGAGTATTTTATTGTAGTATTGACTGCGTCTGCAAAGCTTACTGAGAAGACTGACTCGATACAATTTGCTGCCAAATACTCCAAAAAACATTAGAATCTGTTACATCCGCATTCTAATGCATACTAAAGAATAAATATAAGATCCAAAACTCTTTCCAAAGACGTGGCTAAAAGGTCCTAGCAACCAGGGCATAAAACTTACATGAAAAAAAGTATATATAGACTGATGATGATGAATGACTATAAGTAACATGATACATTTTATTATTTTTTACAGACTTTATACATAAAGAGATTGGTTTTGAATATGTTAAATGCCAGTGAAAAAGAACCATTTTGATGGAGAGAGATGACATAAAACTACAAAGATACAAGTTTTTGAAATGCCAGTGGAGTTCATGGAATCGTATTCTAGTTTTCTAGTTCTGAATGAGGTTTTAAGTTATTAGTGTGATTTAAATGATATATAATAAATTAGTACATAAATTAATATTCAAATGATTTATTTTTCCTATGTTAAGAACCCGATGTATAACAACATTATTCATACACATACCTATAATACTCACAGTGGATCTTTGTGTCTCTGAATTGGTTGCAAGACCCCGCGCAGTAGCTATTTTTGTGTCAATGTTGAAGGTGAAGATAGCATTGTATAACTGTCTCTTTCACTCGTTTATGTATGTCACATAGTCCTATCTCGCTTACTCTATGCGGTATACTCGATGACAAACTGTTTCTTACGCAATGGTAGGCAGGATCAAGTTCAAATACACAAAGATCCGCTGTGACTACTATAATATAGGTACCTCATGTTCATTAATACTAAAGACATAAATAAAAATTAAACAGTATCAAGATCGTTTAATCCAATTTCCCCAGTATTGCACACAACAAATTTTTATTTCCACATTTGCCATGAAATTCCGGTAGACCTATAGCTTCGTAAAACATTTCTTCTTCGTCTTCTTGTCTCTGGCACGACAGTCATACTTTATTTAGCCCAAAACTTAGCCACTTCCACGGCATCTTCAGTGGCAGCGCATAGATCACATTGGCTGCATGAAAAACATTTTAAAATAAGTATAAACCGATGCAGCTAAAAGCAAATGAGCACTGAGCAGACATATACTGGTCAATGATAATTCTAGAAGCAGCAAAAAACTATCACTGCGGCGGTCCACATGCAAATGTCAAATGAATTATTAACAAACTAATAAGTATGCTCACAATCTAAATAAAGGCGAATATTTCACTCACACGGCGGTTAAATGGTTTTATTATGTAAATATCATTACGTGGCACAATGATCGCCTCTGTTGCTGCCCGTGACGTCATAATAAGAGGCGTGATAGTGCATCGAACTAAACGCACGCTATTTACATGTTTTTCCTAGCGCAAAGCAGATGATTTATATCGATTTCTCTTTCTAACTTCGATAGTGATTTGCGAGTGAGAAGAAAATTATTAATAAGCTATAACTATCTACCCCGCGGCTAGAGCTGTGGGTTAAGTTATGACTTTTTACCGATAAAGTATATGTACTTTAAATCACAAGTCATAGTTATCTTAAGTCAAGGCCAAAAATTGAACCCTGAGGGACTCCCATTTTTACTACGACTCCGGGAGAAATTTTTCTTTTCACATTAATTCGCTGAGTCCTATTACTCAAGTATGAAGTTAAAAAAACCAGAGACGTGTTCCGGAACTTGTAGTGGTTTCGTTTCATAATGAATGTTTCAGAAAGAACGTAATCGAATGCCTTGGAAAAAAAAGCAGCCAAAGTATCGCAATTGCGTTTCTATTTTAAGGGCAAATCCGATACAAGGGATATCTGCTTTTCGAAATAAATACGGTATTTCATCCTAAAATTGTGATTACAATAAGTAGATCGAATCTACAAATCTATACTGTTTTAGTAAGCGCCCAATAAATTCGAGTTTATTAACTAATGAAGGCATCGGTTGAACCGACGGACGCTGAAGAAATCACCGTCCATAATGCGACACACTAAGCTAATAAAATCCGTGCCAAACACACGTTGACTTTAATAACAGAGCTCTCACTTTAATAATACGAGATAATCGACTACACAATAACTACTAGACCAACTCTTAACCGACTCTGATACTCCATTCTAACAAATATCTTCGCTGAACGACCACGCCACCAATAAATCGCTGCAACTACACGAGCCATTGCATCGATTATACCGATTATTAAGCAAAACACTCGTACGGAAACATCGAGATCATCACCCGACAAAAACTGCCATATCTCATGCGCGTGCGCATGTATAGAGACGCGCTACATAATTTTCTTCGCATTACCGACTAATTACAAACGTCAAACGAAAAAATAAACGTTTTTATCGAGAAGAACTACTGTACATTGCGTTTGGATTAACAGTCGAACCAAAATCTACTTTAACACGACTTAATAAAGTTCTTTTTCAATTAAATTGGGGGTTGGTCCAGCATCTTAGGCGTTAAGGTAATTAGACACGATCAGGTATTAACACTATGGTAAGCAATTTAATTATAGGATGATTTATTGCTTTCTATAACAAGTTGTTTGTTTAGGAATTAAACATTATCACGATAGGAATCATAAAACCTTCACCATGAGTGATTCATGTCGGCATGTCACGTCAGATGAGATGTGCTGCAAAACTGCATCTGCAAGCAAAGATACAAAATCTGATGAATGCTAAAGATGTCAGCTTGTTGAAAGTGCATCCAACCAATACTGAAAACCGAAACTTAAACTGGGTTCCAGATAAAAATCGGTACTCCCTCATAATCATCTGAGAAATTGCGATTAATTTATAGAAAAAAAAACTGGACAAGTGCGAGTCGGACTCGCGCACTGAGGGTTCTGTACAAACAGCTACAATTAACAAAATAATTAAATAACATTACTGAAGTTCTTAAACTATGAGGGCACCGAACCTTGGTTTAACGATAAGATAAACAGAATTGAGGGACAAAATTAACTTTGCCGTTGGAAAACTGTAGTCCCCATACATCGATATAAGTCACGGGTCAGTTTACCAATAGCAAATAAGTTAATAATCTTTTTGTATGTAGGTAGGTGTAGTATTTTTCCTTTAAAAACCGAAAAGATTGCTTCTTGCCAAATTTCATTATTCTAGGTCAACAGGAAGTACCCTGTAGGTTTTGATTCCCTTGCGAGTGTAAAATGTGCGTCATTAACGACTTTATCTCTTGATTGCGTTGAATTTGAATCTTTTTCACAGCTGCAGAGGGTTGCAAACTTGAGTATACGATATTAATTTCATCTCGATACCTCCACACGTTCCCGAGATAAAGGTTCTTGACAGACAGACGGACAGACAAACAGACAAAAAAGTAAAAAAAAAAGCGGTACCCTATAGGATTATAAGGGTTTTTTCCTTTTGAGGAACGGTACCCTAAAAATTTGGAAATTTCAAAGAAAAAAATCTTTTTAAATACATTGGTATTTGTTTGTAAATTATAGTAGTAGTAGACAGTAGAAGTTAGTAAAATAATAAACATTATCACCAAATTTGAAGTACTACATAGCCAACATTTTGTAAATAAAGCTGACTTTGGTGGCTCCTCATTCCTTTGTTTTCCAATATTTTTTAAACAAAAAATATTGTATTTATCTAGAAACTCAACAAACTTTAAAAAACGATACCCCACTCGATGGGGTAGGTCAATATTTATTTTCGCACCCCCCCTATATAAACATTTAAAAATATTATTTGGCAAATTGTATGGCTTTGGGTCCACAAGATGCTTATACTGTAAACATTTGAAGATTTTAAAACATGGCTGATATACGACGGACAGACAGTCACGTGTGTGACAGCAATAGGGCTCCGTTTGGACCCTTCGACTTCAGAAACCTAAAAACCAGTAATTATTCTAATGCAAAACGCACGATAGTAAGTTGTAGTCAAACGTGTCACCAATTACTTAGTTGGTGGTAAATATTGTCTTGACATAAGGTACCTTAAGAGTCTACCTATTTAGGTAGACTCATGATATGAAGATTTTTAGGTTAGAGATATTGGGCAACAGAGAGACCATCACTTGATTTTATTACATTCTAGGCTAGTTATTTTTACTTGTGCTTCAATCGGTTAAAGCTGTTTTTGTATATATCCTCTGCTCTTGCATGCTTTCATTCTCGCGTTTCTCTGGCTTATCGCCAGGCTTCAATAAAATTGCCTTGAATGTTACATTTATGCAACAGAGACAGTATTCCCATGCAATTATGTATGTATCTGATGGTTAGATACTTCTAATCTCAAAGCTGGCGGCATCTCAAGTAACGGGGATTGATATTTCTCAAAAAAAAAAAAAAAACTATTCTCTTATTTCAAAAAAACTAAAACTTTCGTGAGCGGCGTCACCCAAACACAGAATAAAGTTATACCCAGTATAAACCTACGAATATGCATGGTTATTCCTTTGTTATACCTGGTATAACTTTATTCCGTGTTTATTTGTAAGACGGTATGTGTCCTAAATCAGTAAATGTTCTACCCGTGTTCTACATTAACATTTTAATATAAGTATGTTTACTGTTTAGTACTTTTGTCTCTTGTTTTAATTGTCTGCAATTTCCATGTCCGTTATCCGTCCGTTATCAATGTCAATGTTATCATTACCCTTCCAAAGTCTGCCTGCTTCCAGATATGAACGATGCAACAATATAACCTGACACTATTAATGTAACGAAATACTTTGCAAGCCATAGCTGAATCACTATGCAAACGTATTTATCGCCAGACTATATCCGTCTGCTGTTCCGGTGATTATTCTCTGTGACCGACGCTATTAGCAAGTGGTATGGTTGTGGACACAAGTGATGAACAGACAGATATTTCTGAAAAAAACAGTTCGGTAAGATTTGAAAACTAACAGTTTGGTAACAATGGATTTCACATAAGCTTTATTCTAAACTCGCCAAACTTTTACGTTTCATGGCGATATGGTAGGTTGTACCTATTTAAAAAGTTATGGAATTTTAATTATTTAGCCAGGCTTCTAAATTTCAGTAAAAATTATACTTGCACGTAGTATGATAAATAGAACTACTGCCAACCGGGTTAAAACCAGGATGAGCAAGCAAATAGAGACTTATGCTCAGCAGTGGGCAAAGTCGGGCTGTACATGTTGATGATCTATTTTTGTTGTGTGGCTCCGAAAAAATCGGGAAAAAAAAATTCTGTATTTCTTCTCATTGGAGCGTAGTCGTGTTTTTAACCGACTTAGCAAAAAGGAGGAGGTTCTATGTTCGACTTTTTGTTTTTTTTTATGTATTGTCACCGATATCTCCGTTAATTGTGGACTGATTTTGAAATTCTTTTTTTGTTTGAAAGAATATGTAACGAAATTGGTCTCATTTTAATTTGGTGAAGATCTGATGAAGAACTTCGGAGATATACAACAGAACTCTTCAATAAATAAAGCCAAATTTCTCGGGGTTGCTGTAATCGCATGTCTGTTTATTGTTTATACCATTTCATAACATAACGTCACGCCAGAACGCTCTAAAGGGGTACGCAGATGTGTACAGTTCACCTTGGTACATTCTCATTTCACCGGTTATGTTCAGTTTCATGATAATTGTGTCATCTGTTCTGGCATTATAGGTACCTAACGTAACTACTTGCCTATTAGGTAGGTTCAACTAAAAAGTGAAAAATAAAAAATAAAACCTTTTTACAAAAAAATACTACCGACTGCCTAATAAGAAAACTACAAAGTGAAAAATTACTTTATTTTGGAAGTCGGTGTCTTTGGTAGGTACTATTTTTTGCATTATGGACACCGACTTCCAAAATAAAGTTATTTTTCACTTTGTAGTTTAAAAATGTTTTTTTTATTCCATAACAAGTTTTCTACATTTCTTTATACCAATTTTGACTGTTAAAGCTGTCATTCATAACAATTTTGTTGCCCATTGTACCGGTCGGTGTATAAATTGCTATGCCGACGGCAATCTCATACGATTGCGTGACATAATAATTAATTCATTTGTTTATTAGACTTTATTTTTAACACTTAAATGTTCATTTAACTACATATTTAGTACGTGTTAACGCTAACTGCTGCAGTTTATGACAAAAATGTTACATGAGAAGTTGTTATGAGGTTCTTTAATGTGTTTGCTGCGAATTTTAACATGGATATTAGCCATTGTGTACACCTGCTTGATTTTGTCTATTTTAAGTTAATTTTCAGAACCATCTAATGGTCAGCTGAAGTACCTACCTATATTTGTAAACGGATAATATTATAATATCCAGTATTTAGAAGAGCTTTAAGAAATGAAAGGTAGTCAGTATTGGGGTTTATGGGTAGAGGTGGACACCAATGAAAGACCGTTTTAAAAGGGTTTCAATAATACAGTTTAATTACCCTTTACTCGTTAATTTGGAAGGTGTGTTTCAGTAATACTTTGTGATACATGTGTTCCCTAGCAAGGCTGACGCGATAGTGTTTAGTGACCAGATCAACAGATGGGATTTCGGTCTCAACTACCTGACAGAGGGTTCACAGTCAAACCATATAATATAAGGTTAGACAGAGACAGACATAGAGTATTTTAGATTTGTTTTTGTTAAACTCCAACACGCCCCCTCAAAAATAAATCCTTTTCTCTTTAATTAATACATACTCGTAATAATACCTATCTCATACCATCTTTATACAATAATAAAATCACACACCTCCCTTTTTATCTCTCTGGGGAAAATAATATCAACATGGTCCAACATTCATTGCGCAGGATTAGGGAAACCCAGAAAAACCTAATCAGACCAATTAATCATTTCATCTATTATAATTAAATGATATATTATAATTAACTTATCTATAGCATTACAATCATGCTATTATAATTAACTTATTATGTAATCATCCTTGTAATTATAACCAAGTTTTATTCAGCTTCAGTTTTAGCCATGTAGTTACTTATTTTGCTTTTATGTACTATGTTGTTATCATAGTTTTACTGCCCATTTGTGGCATAAAATCACATTGTGCAATTATCAAATACTTTAAAGTTAAACAAGTAACTCGAAGTACTTTTTCTATCTATTATGTTACAGCCCATTCACAATGAACAAAGCCACTTCCAATAATTTTGTTTCAAAACCAACTTGAGATTTATGGTTCTTATATTTTTTTTTTTTAAGACCCTTAAGTCTGACCATAATAAACTGTTGTTTTTGCTAGCATACTGACTCAGTAGGTTTACAATAAAAAATAAACTTGGGTCAGGACGGGTGCACAGCATGATAATGTGTCAATAATGTGTCAAGCACACAACAAAATTTCTACAAGAGACTAGTAAGTTCTTACGAATTTAATACTTCGTAATTTAGTTTACTTTCAACTTGGGTACAAATTAATGTGGACTGATTTACTCAAGAATTGTTTACATATTCTAAACAAAAGTCACTCTGTTTACCAGAAAACCTTTTTTTCTCGCATTTCAGTCTTATAAAATAAAAGTATGTTTTACAACTATTCATACAACATATTTAAATTACCGATCTTTACAAGATCGTTCACATGTATAACTTCAATACAATTAAAAATATGACTTAACATACATAACATTGCACCTATTTTCCCCAAAGGGTTTAATTGAGGCTTAGTACACTATATTATAGTACAACCACATTTCGTCAGTTACATATATACTCATCAAAACATGACTTAACATACCATCACGCCTGTGTTCCCCGAAGGGTTAGGCAGAGACATAGTACACTATAGTACACCCACATTGCACCAGTTATGTTTAGGTCCCATAATATAGGGAGACTATCAATCCTTTCCATTCTTCTTATCCGGCAAGAATTATCAATATTTTCTTTTTATCAGTACAAGTATTATTAGAACTTTGTTTTTAACATCGTTTGGCTTTAGTATTTATGTTATTAGAGTTTATTATCGAGCGAATTATACTACTTTTAATCCATTCATCAGATTTCAAAATAACTGATTTTAATTCCACTGATTTTAAACCATCCAATTTTGAATCATTGGATTTAATTCCATCAGTTTTGGATTTAGGACTGTATCTGTTTTGATATCGTGTAGTATTTCAATATCTGATTTTAATTCCACTGATTTGAACCACCCAATTTTATATTTTTGGATTTAGTTACATCAGTTTTGAAGACAACAGCTTTTAGGATTGTCAAAACTGTGAGTTTTAATTGACACTGATTTTTGACGTCACGTCAATCAGTTTTGGTATGGAAATGATCGGTTTCATTTCCTTCCAATTGTAACGCAGCGCTCGACTGCTTACAACTCACTTCATTAGCTATGACATTCCCAACTGTTTCATATTTTTCACTCTTTATGTTTCATACTTTATAGCCATACGGTAGGTCCATACCTTACTTACCAGAATATAATTCTAGGACTTTTCATCATATTTGGTTTAAGTGGTTTTATAATGCACATACACGGAAGAACCGAAAACCTTTAAATATTTAATAACAGGTTTTTTTTTTTTTTTTTTTAATATGGTGTTCGAGTTTGTATCAAGTATTTGGAACTAACAGCTTGCAGACTGCTTTAATCCACATAATGACTAAAATAAATATAATTTAATGTGACTTCTTTTTCATTTGCAAATAATATATTTTCAACCAGGATATGCTATGGAAATATTCATATACTTAGATTTCCTTGGTTAATATCCCATTCAAAATGATTTAACATCTTTATGATGCACTAGCAAATTAAACTAACTCGCTAAAGATATTAATCTTAAACTTGTGTTTCTTGCAACTAATGCAAAAGTTTCAGACTAGAACCACTAGCCAATATTCACAGGTTTTAGAAACTCATCATTTTTAACCGTAAATGCCCTCTTACAGTTGTATGGATAAAATATATTTAATATGCATATGATTTTAGTGTTTCACTTCAGGTATCATTCACAATAAATAAATTATATTCCTCATTGACATTTTACCATAGGCACATGTTCATTATCATACACAAATAGATTTAATTTCTGAATACGATTGAGGTATTTGAAATATCAAAGATTCAGCACACAACTGCATCCTAAACCTTACTAATTTTCTGTTTCATTATCATATCGTATGGTACTTAATGTTAACACATTTCCATTTTGATATGAATACTGGATCAAACGCTCCACTATTTCTTTAACAGATTTATTAGCATATGATACTAGGAATTAATTCATATTTATAGTAATATACAACCTGATTTAATCTTTTCAGATTCACATCACTTCGATAGAGTGTAACAAGTCAAAGTTATCAACATAGTTATTGCTACTTTTTAGCCATGATTCATTCAGGCTCAGATTTCACTGGCCTATTGGATAAGATGTTAATCTCATTTAATACTACATCTCTGAATCTCACTAACGAATTGTCTAACATAATTGTCTACACTTTATACCAATTAGTGTGTATCAAGTATAAATAGGGACTTTCACGTTGCGCACTCGAAGTAGCGAGGCGAGATAGATATCTGTTCAACAGATGTTTTACATGTGGCCACGACTCGCGCCCGTTGCGTCGGTCAGCTCGCCTCGTTTTACTCAAGCAGGTAAAGACGAACCCTTACTGATACCCAATGCATTATTGCCCTTTGGCAATACATTGTCAAATTTCGTTTTTTACTTTTATTAACAAAGTAAAAACAAAACATTTAAATACTTTAGTTGTGGCTTCTTATTTCGCCATAACTTATAAGGTGTGTTTTACAACCTCAGTACTAGAACAATTTCATCCCTGAATGAGTTGTAACATTTACACCTTAATATGTAGTACAATTTATTACATGCCAATGATGATAAGCCGTTGGTCCCGGATGTCATTTAAAGATCTTTGACAATCATTACTGGTAGTCAGAAGCCTGAGATCTGACACCAGTCCAGCCAAGAGATATCGTTTTATCCAGTTACTTGGTTGTGGAGGTCAGACATGTAGTCGCTCCACGTAAAATACTGGTATCCAGCTAAATCCGGTTGGCCTTGAAGCCGACCCCAACATAGTTGGGAAAAGGCTAGGCAGATGATGATCATGAATTTAATACATGTACTACTCCGTTCTATAATTCTTTGTTCTTATTAATCCATACGACAATATCATTCAATGCCGTAATGTAAAGCACTATTTAATGGTATACTTTTCGAGTTCAGAACTCTTATTTAATTGGAAACAATTTCCTCTCCATTATTACAACTGAAGTTAGTTAACAATTCTCAGACCAAAATTAGCTTTACAAAACACAACTCGGTTTTTGTTTTAAATTTACGAAGAAGTGTTTCAACCGTGAACATCTGTGTGCACTATTCACATATTATCTACTTTTTAGTAAACTTTTGTTTCGAAATGCCAAAAGCATGCACCTATTGTTAATTGCATCACTATTAGAATAATTGTGTCATATATTTTATTTCAAAACAAAATTGCCTTTATGGCCTCACATTTCGTTTCACAATAAATCATAATTATTATTTACGAATGTATATACAAACATTTGCTAATTAAAGCGTTTATAAGATGCAGACATTTAACGCCAATTAGGTACATTCCAGATTATCATCAAAGACTTACCCGTTATAGGCTTACCAACCATCTTTGAACACAATGACACCGCCATCTTTATTAAAACGACAGTTATTACTGCTTTGCTATTTTCTGGAACAGAGCACTCCTGGAAGACCCATCTTACAGCTGACCGGCAGATCCTCTTCCTTCGTCGCTTGTCCATCACGCGCCATTATTCCTGTCTGTTGTAGCACTGCCCGTCGCGAAGGTAAAACCAGAAGTCTATTAGGGTTTTGAATTAACCCTATGCACCGTTGTATTGTTTTATTGTTCCTTCTTGTTTCACTTAGATGCACAGCACGTTTTTAATATTTAGTGTCCGTATATTATTATTTTCACTTTGGTTTAGCGCTCTGGGCCCATAACCTATTGGGGTTTATGGGTAGAGGTGGACACCAATGAAAGACCGTTTTAAAAGGGTTTCAATAATACAGTTTAATTACCCTTTACTCGTTAATTTGGAAGGTGTGTTTCAGTAATACTTTGTGATACATGTGTTCCCTAGCAAGGCTGACGCGATAGTGTTTAGTGACCAGATCAACAGATGGGATTTCGGTCTCAACTACCTGACAGAGGGTTCACAGTCAAACCATATAATATAAGGTTAGACAGAGACAGACATAGAGTATTTTAGATTTGTTTTTGTTAAACTCCAACAGTCAGTGATAGCGTGACAGGCAACAGGACGTTATGAAAGATGAAAACGCATTTCGCCGACTTCGAGTAACATGGGATGGAATATGATTGTTTTGTAAGGCGGCAAGTCTCTGTTTTTGAACATTTTTAGGTTCCCCTAGTCGACGGCAAGAACTATTTTGTGCGCGAGGTTACTAGGGCCTACATACCCTCCTTTAGTGTCGTAACCGTAAAACGGTAACTTTCTAAAGCATACTCCTTAGTAACGGCTAGGTTAAAAAGTTTGAAAAAAATATATATTTATTATTGATTCATGTACATGATTTTGAACATAAGGTTTTTTCGTGTAACTAATAGTTTTGCTTTAAAAAAATAATTAACAATACGATATTTTTTCGCAACTTTTGGAAACTCCATCAAAACTAATCAGCCAGAATTTGAAATAAGTAACATAGCATATGTAAATCAAATAATATTTTGCAAACAAAACTGTTCAAAAGGAGGTTCAATATTGATATTTTGGCATCGAGCAGCGGGCGCACGGCCAGTGCTGCGTTAACATTGGGGCGTATATAGCGCCTTAAAATGCATGCTATCTCATCCGACAATATGTGCGAAAGATATAGATGCTGTGATGAGCAGTAAGAAGCTATTTTGCGTACGAATTAGCACTTTTGCAAATTTCTATCGAAATGAATGATGATTTAGGACGAAAACGAGCGCACGAAATTTTTATACAGACCTTTGGGCGTTTAGATAATATCATGAAAAAACGACTAAATGTTTATTTTCATAATTAAATTATTTGCATTGTTGAATAAATAATTTATCCCTGTTTGGAGGCCGTTTTGCAATTTTCCTTCTTCTTATGGTATCTATTGCCGCCCAAACATGCGTATATATTTTCGACGTACATAACTTTTTTTTTTTTTTTTTTTTACTTTTTCCATACAAAGCTAGCTAATAATGAGACAAATTGATATAATTTTTATTGTGAACGTACATCAGACGACATACGTCAAACAGTGGAGTAATCGTCAAATTACGATTGTATGGAAGAATTTCCATACAAACGTAGTTTGACGATTACCATACAGTAGTATCGACTAGTGTAACCCTAACATCATTGCAGATATGAAAACACAATTTGAAATACTGAGTTGAGTAGGTTCGCTAAGTAGCACTGGTGACAAACCTCTGAAAATTTAATGAATATCACCCGAATAACCACTTGTTAGCAAAGCCATGTTCATTTTGCATTTAATGTAATTAGTAAACTTTAAATTGGTCTAAGTTGCATGAAGTCATGTACCTAAAAGTTGTTTTTCTTTGTTTCAGCGAGGGCCTGTTTACTTGTCCGGTCAATGCCTCTCCCGTTGACTACGCGAAGGTAAGTTTCCAGCATAATGTACTTGTTAGCCTTTAGGCTGTAGCTCTTTAGGCTACACCGCTAAAGGTTAAAAAAGAACTTGAAAAATTACTAAAATTATGCAGTCATCTATCTTTACGGGCTTCCATAAGTTCATAGCTGAAGAATATTTCAATTTACTTACCAACATAAATGTAATTTTATTTATGTTAAAAATCTCATTTATATTCAATAAATTATTGTGTGACTTAATATTATGTTTAAACAAGTAAATACTTACTGCTATTAAAATGCATGACTGTCCAATAAGCGCAGTGCTTCCATCAATCGTAATTAATTGCTATCGGATGCGCACGCGCCGACGCACCACGCGGGTGGTCGCACTCTACGCGGTTCAGCCAGCTGTGGATAGATGGCGCTGTTTACAACTTGCGGTCAAGCACCGCTTGTTACAAACGAAACTTTAAAACTTATTTTATTGACTCGTAAAACTACGAGTTTTCTTAGAATGCGCTTTATAAACAATTTTAATTGTTACTTATAGTGATTACGTAGCTTGAACAAGCTTTGGTTTGTCTCTAAACCAACCGCTTTTGGAATAACATCTTCCTTAAAATTTGTTAGCTCTCATCTTAAGGCGGTACCCCGAGCAAAACGCCGCGCAAGCCGTTTTTTGTGCTGTTTTTAGGAGCTATCTACTCGTTATGTAAAAAGAAATATCAATTAATAAAAATACATTAAATTTCTACATAATATTGATTCTAAAATGGTAGATTTAGTTTTTTTTTAAATGTTGTATATATTTCACTAATCTACTTCCAAAAAAACATAAAAATGAGAAATAATTATTGATATTATGCATCTCCTCGTAAAGTGTTCATTGATTATTTTTTGTACTAGCACTAATGGATAGACAATTTAATAACGAACATTTTGTAGATTTTTTTTTTTCAAAAGACCAAAATTCGAATTTATATAGATTTTATTCTAAAATCTGGGCGTATTCACTACTGTAATTCATGCGCCACCAGTGCCGCTAGACCAATAGGAACGCTCATATCTCATGCCGATTTTTTGGTCAGGGTACCGTCTTAAATACAAACCAAACAATGATCTTATAGTAATTTGTGACAAATAATGGGATTATTGAACCTGTTATGTCCCGCTGCAGGGCAAAGGCCTCCTTTCCGGCTTTTCTGTCTCTTGCTATATATGACCAATCCTTTAGATAGGGGTGTAGCCAATCGTAAATATAAATTCGCGTGAAAACATTCCACTTCAATCGATTTGAATGAATGTATGACTTGAAATTCGGGTCGGTCATCATTACATCGGGTCAGGTTAGAAAGAGGGTTACGTTCGGAACAAATATGATATTTTTTTTCAAATTCCTTACCTAACCCGCGACCGGGTTAAGATTTCGGGTTAGGTTCGGAATAATCCAATATTTCTGGTTAGGGTATTATTTTTTTAATAGTAGTCCATTCCAAAGCGTTCCTAGGTATAAGAATAGTATCTTTATCCATACATGTAATTAACTTATACATGATAAAAATAGTTGGTCAAAATATTACTATGTCTTCATTGAATAACAAGTTGGAACATTAATAGAATCCCGTAAACATTGTACACGTGTCTCCCCCACAGCCTGCCATAACAAACGGTCCTGGGGGGATACTTGCGATAAAGTCGATAAACCTATAAAACAGTACAGAGACAGTTTTATTAAAACATCTTAAATTCTCTCAAAGAGAGTTATGTCTTCAAAGTTGGAGTGAACAAGCTTCTTCTTGGCAGTGGTGTCTCATCCCATACAAAGAAACCGTGAAGACGTAGGTACTGTACTGATTATACTGATTATTTTTTGTATATCAATCACGTTCTGTTCCGTTCCACAGCCATAGATAGATCACCATCTATATCCGTGGAACGGAACCGAACGCGATCGATGTAATCAGATGAAAAACGCTAGTTACGTCGGCATGGTTTCTTTGTATGAGATGAGGTACTGTATGCTAGTATTATTTATCTGTGTTCTGGGTAAGCTCACTCCATCGTCGACTCTGTCTCTGTCACCTCTGACCTAGACTAAAGTCAAGAGCAAACACAACTCAAAAAAAAAAAAACTAACTCTATATTATAGTTTTTTTGTTATAAGTACCTACCGTATTTACTTTCGTACGCATTTACTAAGGATGCTATTATTATGATATTACAAACATACACTTCAATTTTATTTATTTGTATGAATGTATGTATGTATTCATGTATGAATGTGTGTATATATGTTAAACCCCACCCTTCACCCCCGCTGTCACATGAATTGTTACTGTGCAGCGACTCATGTTCCGAGTCGCTATTAAGTTTTACTCTACCTGTAAAATATTACACGTTTTAACAAAAGTACACGTGTCAACCAGCTTCAAACACGAAGGCAAAAAACGCGTCAGAAAAATTACACAATGCAAAACATTGTCTTGTAACCAAGGAATTATCAAATTCGGCACAGCACCCAAATTACAAGCACCGCACATATCGCGGCGAATCAACCGTAAACGATCGTTTAAACATCGATTAAAAACCAAATTGTGACTACAAAATCAAAACAAGATGATTTGGCACGCAAAATGCGCGGACGCACTATCTATCACCACTTTCCAAACGAATTTCAACCGTATTTCTTGCAACGTAAAGTTTAAATTGACAATACGAAAGCCACCACGGATTGGTGTCACTCACCTCTCGCGACGACCTTGCAATGCTAACCAGTCACGCGACAATGTTTTTGTCTCCCTCTACCGGATTATGTCCGGTTGTTAAGTTGTGATGCTATCTCTTTTTAACAGTGCAAAGCTGTACGGTTGTTTCACTATGCGTTTTGAGCTAAGGAGCGTTGCGGACTTTTTCTGTTTAGTTCGTCCTCTTCAAAGCAGATGGCGCTACCTAGATATCGACCAAAGATTTTGACTTAGGGATTTATTGACCGGTATGTATCAGTAATCAATATTTGCAATAAATACATACACGGTTTTGAATTTATAATAATTTTTTGGTTTTAATGATATAGCCTAGTTTTTGAAGCAGGATAGCAAGCAATTCAAGCAAGTTAGCTTAGCTTATTATTTTCACTTAGCATTTACAATAAATATTGTTTTGTATACAAGAGGCCTGAGTACTACTACGAGCATACAAGCATAATGTTAGCTTCAAAAATAGCCTCACGTAATCCAGATTTAACTAATTTCTGCTCTCTATCTAGGATCTCGCTCTGCTCCTTAGTCTTTCAACACCTCTCGGTACCATTATTGAAAAATTACATGAAAAAAAGCACAAAAAGCGTACTTCGATTTTTATGCAACAATGCTATCTACTTGCCAAAAATTAATCAAAATATCATAGGTACCAAACCAACTAGATAAACTAAGCGATTTCTGTCCAAAAAAGCTTTACTAAACAACGACATATTAATGTCCGTCTGGCCGCCGCGCCGTGTGTCGGACCGTACAATCTTACGGGTGCGCGGGCGCAGGGCGTGAGAACCGGCGCGAGCGAGTGCGGAACAACGCGAGATCTATGATCCATTGGATAATAACATCGACATCGCTCACTTGGCTACTGAAATTGCTCGGATACCTTACTTCTTTTTATTACAAGTTTTATATTATATTATCCTTGCTTTCGTATGTGTGCCCGGCAACTAGTAATGGATTTTTCAAGCATTTTGTGGGATCAGATTAAGATGAAACTTGGCGTATAGTGCTCGCCAAACTACTGGGCCGCCCTGAAGTTGGCTTTCCGATGCGCTAGGCACGAAACGGTGCTGTTTTTGTATGAGATTTACTACTGCGCAGCCATTGTAGCCAACTTCAGGGCGGCCAAGAATTTTGGCGAGAACTTTAACTTCGGAAACATTGAAATAATATGGTACTATGGAGCTGGTCTCATCATGGAGCCAGAAGGTGGAAGACCACCTTCTGGCTTCTTGCTTCTGCTTCTTGGGTACTCCTCTATCAGACAAGATAGCACCATCGTGTTTGGGTTCGATTATTTATTTATTGTAGAGTGATGAGATTTATTGTAAAGAACATGAGCAAAAGCTGTCTCAGATAGGTATACTGCGGGACACGTAAGTTGAACCAAAATGTATTATCGTTTTACTGAAATTAAACAATTTAAACCGAAATCAGTATTTTCTTTATGATCTAACCGTTGACAAATTGTATATTGTAAACGGTTAGGTCGTAGAAAAGGGATTTATTTCGGTTTTAATGGTTTAATTTCAGTAAAACGATAATACATTTTGGTTCAACTTACGTGTCCCGCAGTATACTGCGTTTGTTTGAGGTTCTCAAATTGCACAGGGCCTATCTAACTTTTTTGTACCTAGTGGATTTTCCTCATGTAGATTCATAAACGTAGGTATCTAGTCTGTTACCGAACTTATAATATGTGCCGGTGTCAATAGACTGAATACTCTGATCTTCCTATCTATGCAAAACTGATCAAAAGCAGCACACAAATAGCAGTACTTACCTACATGCAGCGTTTGGGTCTGTAAGATACCTACAGACTCTGTAGGTATCTTTATTTCTTTTCGCATTAAAATAAAATAAATTAAACGTGTTGCGGAAAGTCCGAGTATTTTGTACGGCATTTAATGGTCAAGTCGAATATGGTTTTATAAGATTAAAGTTGATGATAGGTACGTTGTTAAGCCATTTAAACAACTAGCCAATAAGGTTTCGCCTCATCGCAAAACGTCACTTTAGGTAAATACCATTTTCGCTAAATGCCTTTTTGCTAAACGCCTTATTCGCTTAATGTCACTTCGGATTCGGGCACAGTATTTTTTTAAATATTTGGACTTCAAAATGCTTTTATGAATAACGCCACCTAGTTAAGATTTCTGCAACTTGTGACCCCTGTGCAACTAAATCTTTGCTGAATGCTTAAAATTTTGAAAGTAGATACAAAACAAAAACTTAAAAAAAGAACATGAAACTATTTGTATTTTTTTTTAATTTGTTAAAAAAAAAAACTTACAATATTTTCTTATTAAGTGTTTATGATTCTCAGCGGCATTCATTATTTCAGATTATATTTTTAATTTATTTCATCTTCAAATTAATGGAAATGAATAAACAATGTGATTAAATACTGAAATAATTAAATTAATATAATTTTTTATGTATATATCATCGGACTGCTGCTCTTGATGATGTGATAATCTTTTATTGTCATTATAGTACTTTAATCGCTCTTTATGTGTTATGACTTTTGAAAATGTGTCATCTTGATAGTGTGGCATTTTGAGAAAAGACATTTTGCGAATGTGTAATGTTGCGTCAATATGTCATTTTGTGAATGTGGCATTGTGCGCCGGTTCCGCCAACAAGGATCTGAACGGATTGGAACGTGGCAAATGACAGAGTTGTCCAAGTAGCCACTTAACTGGTCGGACAAAATTTGAAAAGGTAAATAATCTATCAACATGAAAACAACAAAAAGGCCATCTTTATTTGTTTGTTCCATAATTTAAAGCAGCCTTTAGCTAGAAACGACTGACCAAAGCTCAGTTTTTTTAATCAGTACTTAACTCAACCTATGGTTAAATATACTAACAAATGGTTTCAAAATTCGGTAAAACCTTTATTCGTCAATTGTTAGTCTAACAAACTGTCAAATAATAACAAACTCTCCAACTTATTTCACCATTTGTGAGGCTAACAACTGAAGAAATGGTGTTTTACCGAAATTTAAAACCATTGGTTAGCTTTTTTAACCATTGGTTAAGTTAACTACGGATCAAAAACCTGGGCCTTAGTTCAAACCGTAAGATATGGTATATTATTGACCAAGGCGTTAGACAAATTCTTCTCATAACAACTCCAACACATGCAACCAATATGCTCGTCAATACCCATAGCATAGCTTTAGCTCTCATTGTCAAACGCAGCAGTAATTATTGTTTTATGACATAACAAAGAGCAATAAATGTCACAGTCTCAGGCAGAGATATGTCACGCTGGGAGTGGCACTAACTCTGTGGAATGTGTAACGGAACCTTTGAGACTATGCTGTGGATATTGATCCATGATTTGAGGATGGATCATGATAATAGAGAGTTGATGTATCTTGTGGAATGGTACGAAAGAACTGCGTGAAGAGTGATATGAAAGGCGAAGGGAGTCAGTGATAGCGATATGATGATAGTGATAGGTTCACAGGACGGTATGGAAAAAGAAAATGTGTTGCACTGACTCCAAATAACATAGGACATAGGCAGAAAGATGATGGGTACGACATTGCTGAGTTAGGACATGAACGGCTGAAATTGCAGATGTCCTGAGGCGCCGATGACCACCTACCAATTGATGGGCGTCTGCTTTTTGCCATAGAAAGAAACATGATTATTTCATAGAAAGAACAGCGATCAATCAGCCTAGCCTTTTCCCAACTATATAGGGTTTCCATTCTAACCACACTACATGGAGCGACTGCCTACCTGATCTCCACAGCCCAGTATCTGAAAAACACGGTACCTCTTAGAAAGACTGGTGTCCCATAACGTTTGTCGAAAATCAGCAAATTACAGGTGGGATTATCGGCTTAATATGCTTTCCGAGACACGGTGGAGGAGAGAGAGACGCGGCGACACCTCGTCAAGGTTTTTTATTGGGACAATCCCACCGCAATATTCCCAAACCACTGCAACTCCTGAAAGCCAGAATCAACAGTGGCGACCACCAGAAAAGCAACAAGGCAATGAAGCTCGACGAAGTCCCGGAGAATGAATTTAACTGTCTTGGATCCCGCAACGAAATTAATCAGAAAAGAATAACGGAGGAGTAGGAAAAATGTAAATTTCCACTTCCCTCCATATCAAGCAGGAGACAGAACAAACAAGGCCAATAGGCACAAAGGGTCATATACAACTGGGCTAAGCCCAGTTGCCTAGCACCACGGATAAAAAAATAATAAAAAAAAAAAGGTGGTTTTCTTCAAGGTTTGCTTAAACTTGAAGATCGACCCGTGCAGCTGTTACAGACGAGGCACGAGCTCCTAATGAGGACTGCATTCGTATAAAATCCAATGCCGTCAACGGCCTATCCGAGGAAATGTTCTTGACTTCTTGGGTGTTAACAAAGTTCCCGAGCCTGACCAGTAAGCAGAGTGAAACCATTTGTGGTCATCGATCTATATAATGAATAAGTTGAATCACCAAAGAGGTCCTTACTATCAAGGTCAATATCCTGATGACCGTTCTTTGTAGCGGTCAAATATATAAATCCCTAGACATATACCTAATTAGTTTTTTTACTTTTTGAAATGGGTCTTCGCAGGTCAACCTAGAACGTTGTCAGTTGCTTGTCACCCGGACATCTCTGACAGAGATCTGAGACTCTCCATACAGGGCAATAAACTCGCAAACCGTAGGACCATAGGAATTTGCACATTCTTTATGTACCCGACACCATAATATAGGCCATAGGGTAATGAACTCATAAGCTCATACACCCGGCGGATTTAGTGTGTTTTGCTGCGGAATCGAAGCTTTTTTAATGGCATCTTCGGGTCAACCAAAGTAATGGTCGACTGCTTGGGGCTTCATAACAAATAACATCCAAAGGTTCGGGGTGTTTTACTACGATAAGGAAGCCGACTCAGCAGAGTAGAAGTACCAAGGCGGACTGGTGTAATGCCTTAAGCATTTTCTACCAGTCGTCTTTAGGTTGGTGCAGAGATAAAACAAGGCAGGTGCAACTAAATGATAGGATGAATAGAGAATAAAAAAAATACATACAAAAAAGAAGAAGAATTAATATATAATTAGATACATACATATAAACAATGTTATAGAGAAACCGAAACCAACAAATTAATTTAGTGATTTTGCAAACTTCTTGCGTGTGCTCACGTCCTTTAATTGGAAAGAAATCCGACTGGTTGCCATCCTGATGTTCTGAGGGAGCACATTCCAAAGGGAGATTGCTTCGATCTATTGATCGAAGGGAGATTGCCTAAAATAGATAATTTTTAGACTAAAATCCTAAAATATCACGTATTTACTTCAAATATTAAATTATAAATATTATTTGCTTAAGGAGAACTATCAAATAACCCAGTAGACGGTATCAGATGTCATTATAAACAGATAGGCGCATTCTTTTGTTGTTATGTACCTGCCGACTTGTTCTGCTGATCGACAAACTTGAATACGATACGATACGATGTTTGCAATGCAAGTTTTATATCAATAATGTTGTTTCTGTTTGTTTTCGCGTTATTTATTGATGAGGTTTAGATTATATCTAAGAACTTTAAGTTCTCCGAGCTTTCTTATCTATTTTGCAATGTTATGCTTATGATAAACGATTTTATTGCTGTAAGTTGGTTTGTACAAACACTTTTACATGTCGATCTTATTTTTTAATACTAGATGTGAACAAAAGCCGAAAAAACTCAAACGTCACAGTATCTTTTAAAGTCCGACATAATCTTTGATAAATTTACGTAACCATATGTTAATTGAACTACTTGTTTTTGTAGAAACCGCCTGTTTTGCAACAGGCACTCTGTCTGATCAAGCTTTTCTTCTCTTAGGCCCAGTTTTTTATCCGTAGTTTAACTCAACCAGTATGGTTAAACCTCGGTATGTTACAAATTTCAGTAATACACAATTTTGCTTCAGTTGTTAGCCTCACAAATGTCAAAGGTCAAATAAATTGGAGAGTTAATTATTTAATCATTTGCAAGTCTAACAATTGACAAATAAACGCGTTTTACCGAAATTTGAAACCATTGGCATATTTAACCATTGGTTGAACCAGTTAACTACGAATAAAAAAACTGGGCCTTAAACTTCAAGGAGGCCAGTTGGACAACTCATTTGAGTGCCTCCGGTTTTAAAATCTACCTAAAAATTCAATTTTATCCGTTGTCAGTTTACACGACTTTTATTCAAAATACATGTCCTATATCCCTATCATGATTAAAAAAGAACCTGAATAGTCCACAAATGAAGTTTCCTTCGTCACACAAGGAAACCGAATATTCTAATTCTCATGGGCATAAAAAAATCCTATCAGACCAGGATCACACGGTTATTAAATCAAAATAATAGATGAACTTCACAAAAGAAATTTGACCCACAAAGGGATAGCCAGAGCATACAATAGGACCAAATAGTTCTCTATTCACCCCTTTTTGAGTTTGAAGAGGCGTAATGATGCAGTTCGGTACAAAACTTGATTTCTAATCTATCAGCGATGCGTGAAAAGGAGTCATGTTTTGTTTTGTGTTGTGTTGTTATCTCCTCTCCATATGAAGATGGGGTAAACGATACTTCCCGCAGTTTTTAGGGAATGCCATGGGGTCGATTTAGCGACTTGTCCATTGATTGTCATAAATTATAATATGTATAGGATTGAAATGCGCTATCGAAATGTTATATAGTCAATCCTCAAGATTTTGTACACTGATATAAGTGCAGTGATATCAAAAACAAAAAGTATTCTGGGACACCCTTTCCTTATCTAGAGAGCCTCAGAAATCCTTAAAATAATTTATTTCTATCTTAACACAACATAGGACAGTTTTACTATTAATATTCCCTATTAAAACAAATCTATTCTCTGTATTCAACACAAGATCGAACCTTAAATGCACGATGCATATCTCATAAGTCATAGAGACACATTCTCATGCGATCACACATTATAATATGCGTTCTAAGGCTTTGTATAGCACAGCATTTAAATTAAAGATTAATCTGTAGAAGAAAATAATGCTCGCAGGATCACTGACCTCGTTTTCAAAAGACCCAATTTGGACATATTCAGAATGAATAAGGGTGAGGATACATTAGGACGTTGGGAATCAGGTTGCATCATTTTTGTAATCGAAGCTTTTAATTGGGCAATGTTTAGGGTCCTTACAAGGATGTGTGATATTTGTATATTGCGTCAGAATTTCGCAAGATTTGCTCCTTGTCATTGACCTAAGATCGAATGTCAATGAAATATGAATACGTTGTCATTGGATTGTGACAACCTTGTAATTATTTATTTTTCTACTTACTCTTATTGGTGTGATATTCTGAACCACATAATTCATTTAAAATTTACTCAACCTGGATTCACACGAAAAGCTACCGTACTTGGAACAGTTGGAACCGATTAGCTAGCTGCTTCATTGTATCTACTTATTTATGCTTTATTTGCCCCTCTACACCTTTTTGATGACAACTTAGAAACAGCTTCGAATAAATTATTCAAATGAACTCATTACATACGAATCCGATGCATTATATTCAATACTACTTCTATACAGATCCAATTACCAATTCAACAAGAATATTTTTTCACCCAAATTACGGCCTTAGTTCCTTACGTTACACCGTAATGTAACGCAACCTTTACCCATCCTTTTCATAAAGAAAAGGTTAAACGATATAAAACGGGTACCAGGACATTATGATGTAAAATAGGTGCTAACAATGGAGATAAGATGTCTCGTACGTGAGGGAACGTGTGGTCACGCGACGGTGACGGAGGGGAGTACGGAGGATTGTTTCTCTCTAGGAGCAATGAGTCATACTCATATTAGGCCATACTACGTCTGAATATAGAAATATTATTATAAATAGAACTTAAGTGAATCAGCACTGGGAAAACTCATGCAGGGTTGTAAAAGTGCGTGTACGCAAAGTTGGTAGAGAATCTAGGTGTCATCAGCTAAGGACTTTAATTTAGTATTATAGACAGGGAAAATAATGATTTTGACAAACATCAACATCATTTTTAAATGTTTAGTCTGTAGATTGTGTGCTACGAAAAAAAATGGCCAAATGCGAGTCGGACTCTCGCACTGAGGGTTCCGTACAAGCAGCTGCATTCACCAAAATAATTAAATTACATTACTGAAGTTCATAAAATGAGGGCAACGAACATTATTGCTCTAACGATAAGATATACAGAACTGAGGAACAAAATTTACTTTGCCGTAGGAAAACTGTAGTACCCATAACTCGACATAAGTCGCGGTCAGTTTACCAACTGCAAATAAGTTAATAATCTTTTTTTTTTTGATTTTACGGTTTTCGGATGTTTTCCTTTACTTGTGCTATAAGCCATTGCTTTTTGCCGAATTTCAATTTCATGATTCTAGGTCAACGAGAAGTACCCTGTAGGTAGATTTTGGTTCCCTTGCGAGTGTAAAATATGTATACGTCATTAACGGTTGTAAAAGCCTTAACCCTTGATGGCGTTGATATGGAAGTTTGATTTTTTACAGCTGCAAGGGTTTGCATACTTGAGTATACGATATTAATTTCAACTCAATACCTCCACGCGTTCCCAAGATAAAGGGTCGTGACAGATAGATGGACAGACAGGCGGATAACAAAGTGATCCTATAAGGTTTCCGTGTTTTCTTTTTGAGGTACGGAACCCTAAAAAGGGAGTAAACGACAGCGTATCGGTTGACAGGAGGGAATGGAAGAAGAAGCGTGTAGTGCCAACCCACAGATCATAAAAACATGCGAACCCAAGTGACGTTTGGATAAGGGCAGGAAGATGATGAATAAACAACCCTTAAGTGAAAATCAGCTTTACATACTTAAAGGTTACAGCTAAAATACAATGTCCTAGTTGAAGGTGAACAATTTAAACCATAATCTTTATCCATGTAACCACCAAGATGTTCTCATTGACAAAATTAGAAAGTAGGAACAAATAAAGTTACTAAGAACCAACACAGTTAACTAACACCAGTTAAATGTCGGTATCACTATGATGCAACATTACAGTAACCTCACTTGGAACTCGGTTCACAGAAGTTAACAATAAAGTTTATCTAAATACAGCATTAACGGTCATTTGACGTTATCTCGACTTTCTCACGTTAGAAATTTTATTTGTCATGCGTACGCGCGAGTATACTATAAGCTTGGGGTGAAAGGCATTGTACTGACCGACGCGGACGCGTAGATAAGATATTATGTTTGGAGCTTATGTGATGTGATCTGATTGTGTATTGTGGAGCTGTACTCATTTTAATTTCTTAATTCTTTATTGTACACCAAAAACAATATTCAATACAATGTGATAATAAAGTACATGTACAAAGGCGAGCTTAACTCAATGTTGAGTTCTCTTACAGCAAACCCTAGAGAGTGACAGAGAATGATGACAAAAGAGGCCTAATTTATGTTTATTAGTAATATAATGTTTGGAAAAACAGTTGTTTGGGTTTAACTAAGCTTATATAATATAATATTTTTATTCACGGAGATATGTTACAACTGATAGGTAGAATATTGTTATGACTAACAATATTGTATATTGCAAAAACTGTACATCAATAGATTAACCCTGCATATAAGGATACTCTAACATATACAAAGAAAGGAATATGTCCCAAATGTCTTTTTACCAGGACCCTAAATCACCAGAGCAACGCCTCTAATGCTGCAATAAATAAGCATGGCCGCCTACTGAACCCAAACAGCATATTAAATGTATCGCGACATGAAAAGAAAAATCTATTTTCCATTTTATGATATCCCCCTTTTTTGGGTTGGGAAATCATCCAATGACTTCTCCCGCTCTGCTCTGGTGCTCTGGGTGAAGCGGAAGGGCGTGTCAGACTTTTACTGACTAAAACCCACTCGTGTTCATTCAGTTGCTAGAGCCAGGGCCGCGGTAACTCTCTTTCAAATTTATCCGCGACCCAGAAAGGTTCGGCACTAGCGGACGCTATCAGTTTTGCTGACATCCAAAGATTACTATATTATGCTGACATCTCTTTGAGCCGAGGCGCGCGTGGAGCACTACGCCGCGCCGTCGACTCGGGCCTGGCCCTTATCGGAGGGCGAGCTACCCATTACTCGCCGTCCGCGAGCCCGGGCCTTCGGAGGCCGGGAATCGGCTTACGACCCCCGACGATAAATTATAGAACTACCATCAAACAATATCTTGCCAATAACATCGAAATAAATACCTAAGTTTGTTTTATATTTTCGGGCAAATGTCTTGAGTTCATTTTCTTACAATAGAATCAAGCCTGTTTTTATTACTTTCCTATTCTGGTATCTTTTAATTAACTAAAGGAATGTTCTCTGTTTATTTTAAACAATCTATACACAATGTACCAACATTGTATGAACAGTGCATTCCACAGACAGCGCACACCATAGACTCATAGAGCGACTTATTGACTGTAAATCATGGCAGTCATAGGTCACACATCTATGACTGTCTCGTGTCTTTGGGATACGGTAGATTTGACGGGTTATTCTGTAAAAAATATCGTAGTGACCAAGTTCGAATAAAAATTTAGTTTCATTTTGTTGATTTAATTTGTCGAAACTGGGGTTCTATGGATTCAAATATAAGATGTTATTTTAACACAATACATTTCTTTGTTTCTTATTATAGGCTTAAGCGAGACTTGAAGAAAATAATAACCGACAGTTCTCTCAAATAACTGTAAAAGCGACTATTTTCTTGTCCTATGGAATATCTCAATGCGAGTACCTCGTAGAATGATTGTGCGTTTTCTGATAGTTCGTTATCTGCACTTCGTTTTCTATCTGACGGCACAGATTTACTGATCATCATCATCATCAGAGTTTTAATGTTTCCACTGCTGGGACACAGGCCTCCTCTCTGTGAGAGAGGGAATGGGCCTTAATTCACTACGCGGGCCCAGTGCGGGTGTCACATGTCTTCGAATTTTTGTTTCAAGGACATGCCGGTTTCCTCACGATGTATTCTTCTCCGTTTTTAGAGCAGTGGTGATGAAATAATTTACATTAAGTAATGCGCCTGCCTGGGTTCGAACCCACGACCTATGAAACGTAAGTCGGGGCCGTTACCACTGGACCACCACTGCTCTGATTTACCGATATCGGTTCACAAAATAAATAATGTAAAGTACTAAAATCTCTACTCTAAATAATATTCAAGCTTCAGCATCGTCCTATATTTAAAGAACAAGGACCTTAATTTCAAAGAATAGCCCTAATCTCCTTACATTTGACACTGCACTCATTTTTAACGGCCCCACGTCTATAACACATGATGGATTATGATTACGAACGATAAACGTAAACGCACCGGTCACCTCAGTCCTCCATACGTGACAATGTGATATATCCCTTTAAATATTTTATAGCACTGTTCTTTATTTTGATTGATATGTATCACTTTGGAGATAGGCCGGTTTAATAAGCAATGGATGGACACACAGGTTTGTTGTTTAGGAAGGGTAAAATGAAATGTTGAAAGTTACAGGATATTGAACATTGAGGTGTGATATAATGAAATTGAATCTTAAGAGAAAATGTGGGCAGAGAGCTCCGACTGAATATCCTAAAAAGTCGTAATTCGAGGTTTGGCTCTCGCCTATTTTCTCCTCGACCAATTTAAAAGATATTTCATTAACTGAAAAAGAAAGACACATTCTATGTTTTTTATTTTTTCATTTATTGTTGTCAAATTTATAAACTAGGCCTCTGTTGACAGCGCAATTTTAAGTTTTAGTTGTGGTACATAATGGACCAGTGCTAAAGGCTAGCTACCTATAATGCCCAAAGTGAAGCCAGAATAGATTAACCCAATAACATGAGACTTAAACAAGACTGTGGAATGAGAGTTTAACAGGGTCAACTGTTCACACCTGCGTACCCCTTTAGAGCGTACCAGTGTGATGTTATGTTATGAAAAGGTGTAAACCATACATACCCATACCATACATACCAGGCAGTACATACTCCTTTGAATGAAACTTTCAATGATGAACACTGAAACATCTGTGTGAAAATTAATATATTACACCTGCTCAAATTAACATAGGTACTAATTTCGTTCGTTTTTTTACAAATTCTCTATTTTATTCATCTATCATGCAGATGAGTAATTAAGATTTCTGTATGTGTCCCTAAAACGTGGTCAAATTCCATATCTAAATAACAATTTATAATGAGAAACCTACTTACCGGTGACGACTTATTGCAACTTGCAAGCTCACTAATCCAATACATCCTTCATTTGTAGTTATATAGTTAGGTATCTCAGTAGGATTACCCAGCTTGCGTAAGATGACAGGCAGGTGATGTATTCGAATGTGGTTTTATTTTCGAATCAACAGGATCCACCAGATGGCTCCAATAAAATCAAGAAGTTGACGGACGAGTGGTACGGATATTGTTGAAATTTTTGTACACCTGGAGATTGGTTTTAATTTTTGGATGGCATAGCAACTAGCAGAATGTAGTCTGTAGCCACGAAACTGAAGACTAATAGTTGGTATGTATCGCATGGTTTATTAATCGTGTTTCCTAAAGGTAGAGAGGGTTATTCTGATTTACGATAAGAGGTTATTCACTCTTCAAGAGACCTTTATTCTTAGTTAACTTGGCATAAGAATTGGAAGCATGCTTTTATTACTGCTTTGATGGAACAAAAGGCTGCTATATTTTGAATAGTTACTCACTCATAAATACCTAATTTACTATAAACAAAAAGGCATTTCTAAAATAGGTTTTTCCGAAGATTTATTTGACAAAGTCCACCAAATCGTTATCAAGAACATAATCTTCAACACCGAACACAACAACACCTGGACCTCTACCCACCCCACAAACAACCCATACACAGCCAACGTAACAAATAACATTAACAAATGAGACGAACTCAAAATTCAACTGCATTATTCATTACGTGCTGTCGGGCAGTATGCAGCAGACCTCAGCTAAGTAGCCAATGAAAAACGTCGGAGGTCAAATAAGGTCACTTAATCATTATATCTGTTGATCTGGATTGAGGATTATAAGGTGAGAGATGGCATGGGAATTGGGAAGGTAAATCAATGTCATTTGTGATGCAATGAGAGTGACCTTAGCCTCAATTCAGCTTCCAGGCAAGGGTACTCCATTGTCCACCACATCTTCGCTTACCATCAGTTGATATTATGGTTAAAAGCGAGCCTATCAATAATGAAAAAAAAAAAAAAAAAAAGATGATCTTAAACACAAAAAGGCAGACAGATTCAACAATACAAGTTAGAAGTTAGGTACTTAATAGTTGTATTAAATGGCTCATCCGTGGTGAAAGGAAAGCTTGCCCATAGAAGGAACTTAGCGGAACTGATAGTCCAGTAGGCCTGATGAAAACTATAAATCTTTTACTCAAGGGGAATCCAGCGTGAGCAGGTAACACACTAGAACATAAAGTGTAGAGTTGGCAAACTACTAGTTCGATCACTTCTATACATTATTGTACTCTATCCAAATCTTACAAGTTCTGCAGATGAAAACCAGCTGTTACTCACAATCTCATTAACAAAATCAGATGGCCTTTTAAGGTCTTTATTAAAACGTCTTAAGCTGCACCGATATTGCATTAAAAAAATAATTCGATACAGCGCTACTTTACATTACCATCGTTACATAAAATCAGATGGCCTTTTATGGTCTTTACTAAAACGTATCTTATAATAATTTGACGCAGCATTACATTGCAAAGCATCTCACATTATGTTACCATTCTCATAAAATTGAAGCTTTAGAATTGTAACAGCACAATTTTCTCCTTATCAGTTCTTTTGAAAAAGAGCAATTATCGGGCATTTGGACAAAAACTGACTTTTGAACAACCCTAATGGGAGTAAAAAGATTTGACTCTAAAAGCAAAGGTGCAAGGCGTTGCGACGAGATTTTAAATGTTCGAAATTCGAATGTGGTCGTTGTGCGCAAGCGAGCTGGTTGGCGGGGACAGCTGCGCTGGCGCACCTTGCGCAGATGTGGCCGCACGTGTGGACCGCGCCGATACTTTGTTTTATTTTTGCCCTTAGAGCTTGTCCCAACTTCGAAGATTGCTACCTCCATGATTTTAAAGGAAATAATTGTTGTTGTTATATTTGAAGAGATGATGGTGTGATGATATGGTGTAGGAGTGCCGTAACGTCACGTTAGATCTGTTATAGAAAGTTTTAAAAGGGACTCATGGGCGATGTAACCATTTAAAACTATGTAGACAACAGAGCCTAGACAATGTCATGTCTCAATTATGTTTTCAGAAGAGACTGTAGATTTGTTGGCTGAAATTCAGTTGGCCGACACACCCATTTGGTTTTTTTTGTGATAAGTATTATCATGGTTAAAACAGCAAGCACTGGAATAGTTAAATTCAGAATGGAGATTAGGAAACAGTTTGTAAACCTGTAAAACACGATGAATCATTTAAATAGTGATTGTAACACATGTGAAGAATTATCTAGTTATAACTACAAATAAGTTATTGTGGAATGACAATCATTATTGTCATGTAGTCTACATCTTTCAAAATGACAAAGACAAAGACGAGGAATTTTTAGTAAATAACTGTCTCACACAATACCTACACACTGACATTTTTAAGAACAGAATTGTAAATAATGGCCTTGGATATAATAGAACCTAAGGAATGCCAGGCAATTTATTTATATCCAATAATTATCCATGTTAAACTATGAAAGTATTTACTACTGACTTGTCCCGCGAGCAATATTCCGCATAAAGTAAAAGCTAATGTCGTCAGTGGATTGGAAGAATTTTCGTAGATTGGATCAGAATCTATTTCCAGAGATTATCTCTTACAAACATATTAAAACAAACAATTTTACCTATTTATAATAGTAGTTTATAATAACTAACATCATTTTACGAAACTATACAAATAAGCTTTAAGCTTCCATTGAGTTTGAAACAAAAAAAATCTTCAAGAATAAGTATGCATAAGCTTGAACACGAACAATACGTACTTAGCTCCTTACTTTAGTTAAACCATCCTTCCCAACAGTTTTAACAAAAAGAACCTGTTTGCAAGCACTCAAGACCCAACATAATCTGCCAAACAAAAATGCAAAGCCATAAAAGCGAGCGGTCTGCAACATCTAGCTTCAAACGACACTAATCTTTTCCCAGACAGATGCAGTGCGTTGACCCGTCCAATCCTGTTCAGTCTAGGTCGAGGCAAGGTCGTGCCTAACAGGTTGGACAGTAGACACGTCACTACCTGTCTAAGGACCGTTGTTGGCTTATTCGGTTTTGATCCTAATTTGATTTGGAAGCGGAGCAGTCGTGGCGTATATTTATGCTGATTGGAGGATATCGAAAGACCTTTTGTAGAATGGCATAATTGAAGAGAGATCTACAATAAAATAAGACAAAAAAATAAGTTAAAAAAATTACAAACAAATTCGACTTTATGGTAAGGAAAAGCAGAGTGTAAGAAGAAAGACATTAGAGAATGCAAAAGTGCCTCAGGCACACACAATTGCAATTGTTAAATTGATTTAAGGAGTAACTGCGACAGAGACGGAATTATATGTTAAATACGTAAGTGGTTGTAAAACATAAGATATTCTACAGGAACTACTGCTTACCTTAGTTAAGCTTTTTCTGAAACACATCGAATCAAGTGTTTGCATACAACAACTTGATACATCAATACTGGGGCAAACCTGATTGAAATGACCCTTTTGATAAATATATTGTATCAATGAGACAGTTAAGCCAGTTATAAAGCCTTTTAATCCGGATCCCGACATGTCATGACTTGTTCAAGGTATATTTGGAGCCATCGAATGACCTCGTTGGTATCGGCAATATTGCGCCGTATATATTGTACAAAGGGTATTTTATATTCATGAAGAGATAATCGTTTCTCTTCCCAATGCGCCATTAATAACAATTTATTTCTTTAAGCTTTGTTTTATTCTTTTTATTAGATTCAGTAGGTGCTTTGTCTTCATTTCTAGCTTTGCTACTAAATTAGTGCTTTAATGCTTTTAGAAGTAGACCTTTGGGCAGTAAATTATTTGATCATCTGCAAGAAGTTCCGTTTGGGTAGATGCTATAGATTCAGAACTGTCTACACAAAGAGAAAATTAAGTTGCTTTTCGTTTATTTCTAGATCACGTAGGAAATGAAACGTGTCTATATTTACTCCCAAAAGAGAAAGTGCAAACAACACTTACAAAAAATCTTGCAACTCATCTCTTTAGAGGCTACGTATCATCCCAGAACCTCTACGTCATCTGCCCATTCATTCAACAGTTTAACCCAAGATTACATCAAACCAAAAAATCATTCATCATCAAATTGTACTAACCGATTCGACCCAAGTTCCACATACTATCAGCAAGGCCGTACATTCGCCTTTGACGACCAAGCTCCAAGACCTCTGATCAATCATACGGCACCTCTTTCTATCTTATATCACCTTGGACCAGCAAGAGGCAGGGAAGATCATGATTAGGTGGTCAGTGAAGTCGTAAAAAGTGGTTGCAAGCAGCGGTTCGCAGTTCGTGCAAAAACTGACTCGATTGAAGGATCGTGTTACTATAATAAATAGTATGCTTCTAGTGATCTTGATGGACAAAAAATTGGCATCTCTACTGCTGAGATAAAATGAATGTAATTTTAACTTTTTAGGTATAGAAATCTTCTTGTATGGGAAAAAAAGTTAATATATGATACTTGTAGTTAGGAGAGCAGTGGTGGCCCAAGGGTAACGGCCGCGACTTACAAGCTTTAGGTCGTGGGTTCGAACCAAGGCAGGCGCTTACTTTGTAAAAAATATTTCATCACCACTGCTCTCAAAACGTTGACGGCAAACATCGTGAGGAAACCGGCAAGCCTTAGAACCAAATATTCATAAGAAGACATGTGACATCCACCAACCCGCAGGCTTATTACGTATGAAACAGCAATTAACAATATTTGCGCAGATATTGTACAATCATCGCGCGAATATCGCTTTACGTCAAAAAATTGGAAGGCTTATTTATCCGCATTATGTATGAGCTATAGCCATACCATAATAATTTTACGACAGCACTGCTAACAATAAAAATCTATTAACTGAAATGTGCATGTATCGCAAGTTGATCGCGATAATTTCGTATTACGTATGGTTTTTGACAGCAGAGCGACAGCGATCGGCGAGCAAATGTGGCTGTCAAATTGCGATTACTTTTTCCCTTGTTGTTGGTCGATTGCCAATCGCTCGCTGATGGCTGAGTAGGTACAGATTTTTTTAGTTTTTGGCGGCTTTTTTCGTATGTTATTTTTTGGCTACTTTAATTATCCGCAAATTAGAATAATAATAAAAGAATAAATATTGAAATAACAAATTCCTAGTGAATATTATAAATGTAAATGACAAATTGGTGTTGTTTTGAGTCTCTATATGTCTACGCAACTGGACTATTTGTTGAATCATTGAAACAGAAGTGATCACGGTAAAGTGGAGGATTTTTTTATATACAGTATAAAAAAATTATGTGTTGGCTACCTCAGCGAAGCATATGTTTACTACTAAATACTGTCGATGTCGACTATTCTGCCAATGTCTACATTAAATTTGAAAAATCATTTTTATGTTTCATAGCTCAAATACGAGATAATGTAGTCTACAAAGTGATGTTCTAATGCGTTATCGATTCGATTTCTTAAAACAATCGACAATTCTAAGAAATTTTAATTGATTTTACACATTGACATGTATGTAAATAAAATGCAAATATCAAATTTTCACTGCCATATTTACTTTACACAAATACTTTACATCTGCGAATATTAATTTATCGGAATATTGGAGCTATATAGTAATCAAATTGACTATTGTAAAAAAACAGCATCCACGAAGTGTTGCTCTTTCATAAGCTGGTTAATTCATCAAACGATACATTTTATAAATCATCGGAGAGATAAAATAGCTTCTGTTAAAAGTGACTGTCAAAAAAAAAATACTTGACTTAAAGGCCTCAGTAGCCAGGTCACTAAATTGATCTCGCAATAATTGTACAATTATTGCTACTTGCTGTTCCTTACGTAATAAGCCCGCCGTACTGGGCCCGCGTGGTGGATTACGGCCCATTCCCTCTCACAGAGAGGAGGCCGGCATGCACGACGGACCAAATGGGAGTCTAAGTGCGGAAAAGGGACTCCATCTATCCTATCCTACTCGTAGTTCGCCGGTAATTCATTTATTATCATTTTCGTGTGTTAACGTTTTATGGGAAAGTGAATGGAAGTTTAAATATGGAAAAGTCAGTTACGTTTCGAGATTACTGAGTTTAAATGCATAAAGTAAGAAGCAAAATCGAGTTATTAAGAGACAAAATTTAAACATATTTCAACAAATTTTCGGTGATTTTAGATAAATATCACGCTATCCGTGACTACTTTTAGGGACGAAAAGGTTTACAATAACATTGATGATTGGAGAACCACAATCAACATAATTATCTAAGCGGCTTTTACCATTTGGTCAGAAGCAAGACATTGTCTTTTTTGCGACCAAAACCCGCATTGTCTCTTACCTGTTTTTCTTATCTGAGCTTCCGGTGAAGTGCTGTCATTAACAAGCTCAATGGCACACAAGTATTGACATGTTACAACCCTGCTTTGACCAGCACTATACTTGCTGCAACCTGTTTCTAGTTTTTCACTTAAGCAGTTTAGTTGCTCACTGAAGCAGTAAAGACAATTAGACAACAGTCTCAGTGGCTTTATCTTTAGTATCGTCTTTCGCTTCGCTGCTTTTGATGGGAAAATAAATCTGGAGTCTGGATGGTCTTAAATGTTTTGAGAATTAACGTATGGAATTAGATAAGAATATAGTCTATATTCTTAAATTACATTTGGGACTGATTAAATAAATAAATAAATGAATCACCCAGGTGCTAACCAAAAAAATACGGTTGCTGTTTTAAAACCACTGTTCCACAAATATTGTCGTTATCTTCAATGCAATTGTCAACAGTTATGGCAAATAATTCTTAATTAGTTACGTCACTACCAGCCACTATAGATTCTATTATCCTTTTCTCTTCTTCTTCAAATGTACTGTCCTTTTTAACAGGAGTAGCCATAAAGGCAAACCGATATGTTTCTTTCTTGTGTATAATGACATTTACAGGTAGGCAATTAAGCCGTAAAAATCTTACTGTTTTGTTTGTTTAGAGCTCTTTGAAGAATGATGGGTGGGCAGAAACTGTTGATGGCAATAAAGAGCTTAGAGAGAATAAACGGGAGTCGAAAGTAGGCTAGTTGAACAATATTGGGGTAGAAACGGTAGAACAACTTTCGAACGTTGAAGAGTGGTCTTAGTAAGCAGAAATATACGCTATAAAATATACATGAATGAACCTATTGAGTCTTGTGATCCTAGAATAGTTTAATTTTTATTAGGTTCTTTGTATGTTTACCAGGTCCTAAAAAGCTCGAAACTGAACTTTAGTCGTTTTTATTAATGATCATAGAAATTAGCACTAACACCACGTTTGGCAGAGATATTATTAGTATCGGGGTGTAGTTGAATTAAATGTATCTGTGCGAAAAGAAAGTCATTCAGATACCGAGATTGGAAAATATGTATATAAAAACAAATCTGAAATCTTACAATTTAAACATTATCCTATACAGAATTTCAAGAACATCACAGTCTCTCATCCCAATTAAGTTGGCATCGGTGCAATGTCTTCTTATACCATATTGTCAAAGTCTAAGTCAAATGTGTTTATTTCAAGTAGGCCATTATGCGGCACTTTTGAACGTTAAAATTTACAAGTAATAAAAATTGATTCTACCGTGCCTTCGGTAATGTAGCTTGTTATGGAGAAGAACGCACAAGAAACTCCATCCAGTCTGTCTAGTTTCCCTCTTTCTTTATCATCTTTCGCACAAAGTCAAACTTAGTGCATTTATTTCAATTAAGTTATTAAAGGCACTTTTAAATTGGAGAAGAATGTGCAAGAAACTCCACAGATACTCTTTCAATACTTCTATCCATTGTTTCTGCCAATTTCAATAACGGGATCAACTTTTACTTCTGCCATTTTTTTCTTTTTTATGTTCTTATTTTTTTTTCCCTACCTCAACGGTTACCCAAAAATTGCGTATTGCCTGTGTTCCCGAACACAATAGAACTACAAAAATAATAGCTTTGTCTTCCCAATATAGGAAAGGTGTGACGAACTCTAAGGATTATGTTCGGATGCCTTTCGTTCCGCTGTTCTGAAGATAGGAGCTGATAAATGGTCGTATTTTGTAGGTGATGTCCGTGATGTGGTATTGTTGGGTGAAGCAGTTAATTTGCCGAGGAATTGTTTACTGTTAAGTTTTGTACATGCATACTTAACTTGCATTGTGTTAAGTTTTATGTTTTGTTTGGTTGACTTTCTTTGCGTCGTTTTCAATAATAGTTCAACGATCGGTAATGTTTTTTGATGTTCGAGTTCCGCAATTTTTGTAAATCACTTTAATAAAGTCAGGTGACGGATGTCAACTATAAATTTACTAAAGTTTCTACGATTTAAACTATTAACGATCAATACCTAAGATAAAATATGCTGTATACAAAAGCTGTTGGTAAACATTAATACATTTTAAATTGCCTTTCGTTAGTCTCGTTAAAATTAAAAAAGGTCTTGACAAATTTGATTTTTTTTGTTGTGTTTGTGTTAGTCGGTACACCGCACAAGTTTTATTTAATTATTTGTTTAAATCCACCAAAAACGTCGAAAGTCGAGTCGAGTTGCCTTTTTCGACGTTTGGCAAAACCGACGTGGGTTGCTATTTGGTGGTTTTTCATTGTGACCTGCGGCTTTAAGAAAAGCTAAGGTACCTACTAGTATTAATTACAGCCAAAATCTATTACGATATCGTTCTACAATCGTGATGTATGGGTCTGCATGTTTTATCAAAATTAGTCATTATCCAATACAAAAACCTGTCGCATCCTTTTATCATCAGAACACCTCCCTGCCGACAGTCTTCATTACCGAGAAATTTGGGACCTCCCATTATATCGGCGCAAACAAACAAACATACTATCTATTGGATTTAGTGGAAATATCTCAATCGAGCCGCCAGGCTCCCTGCTGATACGGCGGTCTTAAGACACGACATCATACCACCCTTGATTTTGATGGTGAAATAGTTTGGTAAACAATTTAAACCTTATTTTAAGTGGAGGAGAGTTTAGAATAGGTTTGCAAAAGTTGAGTGGCGTGTTTTAGGGAATTTGGACGTTGTAATTGTCGGTCGAAGGTTGAATTTAAATTGGGTTGAAATTAGGTGTGGTAATAAGGTGTCAAGCAACGATTTACAGGTTAATGGTAGAACACCATAGTTGAAGATTACAAATTAAGAACACATTTAACATGAACTTTATGTCTTGTGGCATAAGGGTGAAAATATGCAATGGTAACTGCACCAGTTATCAGTCAGTCGGCATCGGTGATGCGAGTAAAGAATCAATCGAATGTTGACAACACGTAAATTATGGTATTTGTCGGTAATTTTTATTTTACCGGCAATATTTTTGCTTTTAAAACGAAGTGGCCACACGTGATTCGGGATTACTGAGAAAGGAGTGACACAGAGTGAGAACAATATGGTCATATTTAATGCGATGACATGCAATTATTATTGGTGGTTTTTATTGCAAATAGTTTTCTATGTTTTGGTATAATTTATTAGTTTTTTAAGGAATGATTATTGACTGCTGTGCTGCGTGTCGCGGGTTCGATTCCCGCACGGAACAAATATTTGTATGACCTACAGATAGTTGTTCCGGCTCTGGGTGTTGTGTATGTGAGTTTATATGTTTGTAAACGCACCCACGATACAGGAAGAAATTCCTAGTGTGGGGCAACGTTTTTAAAAAAAAAAGAAAAAGAAAGAAAGAATCTTCAACAAAAGAGTTTATTTAAATCCGTATCTGCACCGTAAACGCAGTACAGTAGGTAAAAATAAAATAAATAATATTAAAACTCGCAATTGGTATTACTTATGTTTTATATTAATTTATATCATTAATTAAGTCTAAGTATTTTAATTTACTGTCTGTGACAATGTCTTTTTGTCAACGTAACTTTCAATCCACCGGTTATCTTCGCCAACGACTAACCAAACACATTCCAATGAACCAAGCAACAAGTAAATACATATGTATGAAATAAAACCGACCCATTTGTTCATCCATCAACATTTTTATAGGCACCAATAAAAACATAGTATTTACGATGTTAAACGTCGATGTTTGCACATACATTTGGAGGTTCCCGTAATGAGTCATAAAGATGCCGCGTTTAAATATATAGTGCCGGTTATTGTCGCTTTTACCCTACAGAGAGGCCGGTGTGTGCGATGATATTTGAAAGTGCGTAGGAATGTCGTGAACTCGTGATTAACGGCTAAATTACTAAATAGTCAGTGTTTGTCGGTTTGATTTCAAAAATATCGAAGCTACTGTTGATGAGAAGGATAAGTAGGAAAGTATAAAATTTAAATAGCTGCTGAAAACTGAAGCAAAATCTCATAAGCTGCAACAGTTAAAGAATAAAATAGAATAAGAAGAGTATAATATATTGCAGGTTATTCCACAAAATAGCAAAACAAATCTAACTGCATCTCTTTCGGTAAAATCTCTATAAGATGTAGACTCAAAATTGCAAAATAATTTAGGAGATCGCTGATTTGTATTTATTACCTGAGCACCAGTATACAGAAAAAGGTCTCGAAATCAAACCTGTATGTACGATGATATGTCTAAAAAACCGGCCAAGTGCGAGTCGGACTCGCGCACGAAGGGTTCCTACTTGGTAAATTGCGGTTTACGATTTATGACGTATTAAAAAAAAACTACTTACTAGATCTCGTTCAAACCAATTTTCGCTGGTAGTTTACATAGTAATGTACATCATATATTTTTTTTAGTTTTATCATTCTCTTATTTTAGAAGTTACAGGGGGGGGGACACACATTTTACCACTTTGGCAGAGTCTCTCGCGCAAACTATTCAGTTTAGAAAAAAATGATATTAGAAACCTCAATATCATTTTTGAAGACCTATCCATAGATACCCCACACGTATGGGTCTGATGAAAAAAAATATTTTTAGTTTTAGTTTTAAGTATGGGAACCCCCAAAATTTATTGTTTTATTTTTATTTTTGTGTGAAAATCTTAATGCGGTTCACAGAATACATCTACTTACCAAGTTTCAACAGCATAGTTCTTATAGTTTCGGAATAAAGTGGCTGTGACATACGGACGGACAGACAGACAGACAGACAGACAGACAGACAGACAGACAGACAGACAGACATGACGAATCTATAAGGGTTCCGTTTTTTGCCATTTGGCTACGGAACCCTCAAAAGGGGATGAGTTCTACGATGACGACTAATTGCGATATGGAAGAAGAAGACATATTGTAATTACACCAAATAAATTGGGACAATAGCAAGAGAAGAATTATGATTATCTAGATAAAATGATAATTTTGGAAAACAAGAAAGAATAGTATAAAGCCCAGTAAAGTAAAATCGCTTACAATTATTCTTCTTCTTCTTCTTCCTATCCTTTTCCCACTTTAGTCGTCTCGCCGGTCGGCTCTCCTTATTTCACGGCGCCAAAACGTTCTATCGAGGGTTGTCGGGTAAGGCAGTTTCTCCTTCTTGAGGAGCTAGTCATACTGGTCCATCATGTCAAAGGAGGTCGTCCTCGTCCTCTTTTGCCTTCAGGTAGGCTCAGAGTGTTGGTACGATGTGTTCTTCTGTTCTTTTCATGACATGTCCATACCATCTCAGTCTACTCTCCGTCAACATATATCCTGTATTGGAGGCACCCTTAAAGTACCACGGATGTATTCGTGGCGGACCCTATCCATTATCGTTACTCCTCCAGACCACTGTGTGTTGTTTTTGGACGTTGATGTTTTTCACGGCCCAGCATTCGGCATCGTTAATCATTGCCGGCCTAACCACCGTCTTGTATACTTTGACTTTTGTGCTTATTGGCAATTTGGCATTCGGGTGTCGCATAAAGCTCCCGTCATATTTAGTCAATATTTTTCAAAATCGCTTACAATTATTAAAATTCTGATTTATGCAACGTAGCAAAGATCTTACTGATATGATCCATTTCACTGACACTTGTTTTATTTCAATTGGCACCATGCTCTTAATGAACTGTACCCATTCCTAAAAAGACGTTACGATCTACTTCAAGTTCAAATTCTTGCTAGACCAACAATATTAGCAAAACCGGTGGAACGAGTGTATGGGAGCGGCGAACAGCTGATTTTGAGACCAGTACTCGGTAACGGACAGACGGTATCATTTTGTTATCGAACCGGTATTCATTGACCTTTCGAATACGTTATGGGGTTATGGTGATGAGGGAAATGATATTGGTGTCTTTACAACAAAGAGGAGTGAGATTGATTGGTCCAATCTTGGTGAGATTTGCACCGATGTCACTGATCTTATTAATGATGTCATCTAAAAAGCTAAAGTTTGTGGAACTCTTGATAGGCAGGAGTGTAAAAACTTTGACAAAGGAATATAATTATATTATAATTACAACACCTCCATAAAACAATAGGCAGAATGTATTTATGAAATGAATGCAATCTTGACATAATTGCTCTTTCTTATTATCGAAGGGACAAATATGGTCTCAAGTTCACGACTCATTAGTTAGTGCTTAATTATTTTGTATCCGTTGCCTGCTCTTCTTCGTCGCTATAATATGGAGATTATTATTAAAAAGGAACATCGCTATCGGTAACTTTGCTTTGTTAAATTAGAAATGGCTCCATTATGAATTTTAGTCTCACTTTAGATAAAGATCATTAACTTTACAAAAGAATCTTGTCGGATACATTACGAATTCTTGCAATCAATATTTTTTATTTTAAAACATCATTATCAGCATTTGCACTAATGACCGTAGCATAAACATTAGGTAATTTTTATTTATAACTGGCCGTTAAATGACTCATTGTTGAATAGGTAAAGTATCAGTAAGTAAACAAAAAGTAAAGCTGTCGGTTAAATTCTGATAAAAGGTTTTGATAATGGGTATGAAACAATAATGATCATACGATTTGTTATCGTTGGTGTAAGTATACAATGTTTACTTTTGTTTCACAAAACTGCTTGTCAGCAGCAAAAAATTAAGGAAAAATCTTTAATAATATGCAGTCGCAATGTTTGGAATGCAAGCTGAGAACAACCAAAAGTTAGTTACGGTTTACGCATTTAGGATGTAGGAACATCCCATATTTGGATGTTCAGAAAGTCAATTTGTGATGAACAAAACGCCTGTTTAAAATTTTGAATACACAAAATTTCTCTGCTACTCTCTGTTACTCACACAAATTTTGCCTAAAACATTATAAACAGTTGAAGCAATAGATGCTTTTACGTCCCTCAAACCAGTTACTTTCAGAATCTTAACCTTTTCCTTAAATTATATTGTTATCATTGGCTTCTAACCTTCTAAAATCAACAACAATTCATTGTCCAACATCACTCCTAATATTAATTTCAACAATCTTCAACCATAACTCCTTTTCGGCATAACCACGTATCCGTTGATTCGTATCTAAAAGGAACCGACGGATTCCATTAATTCCAATAAACTTGGTTGTAGAGACAGACGTTACAAATATTTCTAATGTAAACAAGGCCAGTGGCGTGCCACAGAAAAAAATATAACGATTTTCTGATCCGGTGTTTGATTGTGATCTTTCTGTTGGTTAAAGGTCGGAAACTGTATATTTTATGTGAATGAAGATTTTTTGTGCGGGCTGAGGAGATATGGAAAGGACAAAAAAAATGCTTAAAGTTTTTGCCATAACGATTTGGATGGGTTTGATTGAAAACCCTTTAATGTTGGCAGTGAGTCGAATTCAATCTTCGAGTGCCTACACGAAATTAATGCCCTAATTTAGAATTAACAATCTGTCTTTATTATTGTGTGAAATTAGAACATCTCTGAACAATAGGTTCCTTTCAATCTAGCAACGGCTCGATTCCTTATCCCTCTTATTTTGTGATGATGAAACATTAAAATCTTTAAGGTATGCCATGACATCAATTTTAAGTTTGACCACAATACTGTGACCGTTCCGATGTATAGCTATTAGTAAAAAGAAGAGTGTATATTGTACAATAGAGGCATCGAGGCGCGAGGCTGTTTTATGTGAGGAATGCGCCCGCGCACTGCCGTACGTCATATGACACAGGCGTATACGCATGTTTACGCTACGGACTGGAGATTAGATGCTCAGTGTGATATTTTTTTACTAATACTTAATGTGAAGCAGTGATTACGATTAAATTTACTGAATTTTGAAGGGAACTAAATTCTCTAAAACCTCGGCCAAATCCATCATTAGCGCTAGGGGTATTATCAGTAGACATTGATATTTTAGCAATTGCTGTTAAATTTATGTAGTCTTTCAGATGATGCTTTTCTATTTCCCCATATTTTTATAAAACTTTTTCCGTACTTCTTTTCAATTATTCAGCTACAGTTATTCCTGACCTGAGTTTGAAGACTCATATTCAATCTTCTTTAAAAGGGTCTAACTCGGTATCATTCTCGGGAGGGCCTTCTGCCGTGACATAATACAGTAACTGACATATTCTAATTGACGGAGGTCGTACGGTGCCACGGAACAACAAAATATTCCCGACTTATTCCCTTTTTGGACCACCCCGGGTTACACAAATAGAACTTAATTGGGCCAGAGATTAGTCGGAGATAAAATGCCATATTTAATATGAATTATTTAGTTGTTGACAATACGAGTAGATGGGGTTTTGGTTATTTTGTTCAAGTATTGGGTGTTTTGAAAGAATCGGTTTCAAGCTGTCATGATAGGTATTTCGTGTATGAGCTGCTGTTCCTTTCCGATGCAGTTACATCATTTGTAACAAGTTCTTCTTGCACGCTAAGGTCCAGGCCTAGGTCTAACCGGGCGCAAGGAATTTCAGACTAAAAAATTCTAAATAGGTTTTCTTTATAAAAAAATCTATTGTTTTCTATTACCCGACCCAGAAAATGAACCTATTATCAAAACCGTTGTAAGTTCAAGTCCCATTACTTTCGCTCGATTATTGCGATACCCTTTTATTCCATTATTTCTGTTGACAATAACATTCAAAACCCCACATAGGTGTCCACTTTCAATATAATAACCAGCAAATCAAAGATGGCGGCGCACAGCTGATAGTTGACATTTGCATTGTGCCTCGCGCGCATCTGTCGCCGCCATTGTTGCGGCCTGCGCGGGAGTCCCTTTGTTGAAGCACTGCCGATATTTCCAGCTCCGAAGTAATTGTTGGCAGGATTATGTATTGAATTAAACTTCTGACGCATTTTCGGAGCTTTCGTGGTATTTCTGTTTGACAGATTTTATCTACCTACCTACTGAGGATCTTCATGGATGGAATACATTTCTATTGCATTCCATTCATGTGTACCGTCAACTCATCTTTTCGTTGCCAAAACAATATCAAATATCCTGTTTGCTGGAACACATTAATCCTATACATGAGTTTCAAAACTATTGAACAATCAACCTCTTTTAGAACACTAACCCAAAAAATATCATAAAACTTGACGTCGTTAACGAAACATTCCAGAATGGTCGCGCCAAAAATATCCATTTTATAGCCTTACACACTTGGTAATGGAGATTGGTCCAAGTTTCACTGTTTGACTCCCTTCAGACAGTATGACGACGCACACCCTTTAAATTGTCGCCAGGGGATAAATTACTTTCCTTCGTTTTGATGTTTAATTGATTCAAAGGGTTTATTCTGGTCTTAGGATCAATCTTTTTTTGTTAGTGTGCAGTTTCTTTGTACGTGGCAATGGTTCATGAAAAGGTAGGAAAATGTTTCTCGCGCTGGTTTTTATTTTGCTTATTATGTTCTTATTTTTTCACCATGGTTTGACCTTATAATCTTCAGTCATTACATTGCCTTGAGAATGGTTCCCGCCAAGGTAGGAAACTGTTTTTCATTTTGTGTCTAGTAGTTTATTTACCCTGGTATTCTTGCTTCAATTTTCATGATTTTATTAGTTATAAGCTTATCCTTGACGTGATACTCCTTTTCTTTCTTTCATTTATTATAATGATTCACGTCAAGGTAGGAAATTGCTTCTCACACTGGTTTTAATGACTTATGTTGTTACCTGGTCTTATTTTATCGTGGTTTTATTAGAATCGCTTTTGCTAATAATACGGGTGCTTAATTTTCTTTATTTATTCTTGCCTGAGCAAAGTGTAAAGGCTCACTCCAGGATAACGGCCCGAGGCCTTTCTTCTTTAAATTTCGCCCAGCCTCAAGTAGACCATAACAGTCTGTAGATATCAAGTTCTTCCTGCCGTCTTCGCCTGGGTCTGCTGCGATATCGACATAAATATCACCCATATTACTTTTCTTTACTTTAGTTTATTTTTTTACATATTTTATTTTACATATATCCTACTATACTTTGCACAGCGTCTTGCACCTGAAACAAATATTACAAAGAGCTTGATGAATCTGCAATTTAGGTGGTCTTGAATTTGAATATGGATGAAAGGAGAGAGGGAGAAATGAAAGATTTAACGGAGGGGTGGATGAAAGAAAAAATGGATTGGGTGAGGAATGATGTGAAAGAATAGGGAGTGAATCATAGCGTGACGATTATTAGAGGAAAAATGTAAGATGAAACGTGTTGCACTAATCCCAAGTAACATGGGATTGGTTCCTGTCCTTACAGGAATATGAAGATGAATTTACAAATAATAAAGAGTTTATCTCTCTTGCCTCTAAGCCTCTCGTTAATTTTACCTATAGATAGGTAAAATTAACGAGAGGCTTAAAACTCATTACCCAAGAACCACAACAGATGAAGTTGATTCTACTGACAGTTTATTGAATACATACACATAATACTCTTATGCCACTTCCACACAAACTGGTATTATTAACGATCGTTCATTCATATATAGGTACCTATTTCGGCCGGATATTGGCTCTTGATCTAACCGCTTCTTCCGGTTACTTTAACTGTTATTTAATTAACCGGTAGCCGGTTGTAATTGTAACATTAAAGATTAATGTAATTACGTTTATAAATCGTGGGGAAGAGAAAGTTGACGACAAATCAGCTGAATCCATTGAATATGAGTTTATATCCGTTTTGGGCTTTTAGCTTATGCAAAAGCACTGAACTGCTGTGGGTGAACTTCCACCGAAATTGTACCAACAGCCAAATTAAATGTATAAAAAGTCAAATTACTTACTTTAAAATACATTACAGTCTTCCAAAATCCCCCCTACACCGCTCGTAAGAATTTCACCTATCACCACTCGACTTCTTGTTAACCAACTGCAGTGGCCTATAATGGAAGGCATTTAATCAGTTGCATACCCAGGCAGGCCGCTGCAAATGGTGTTTTGCCCGTCTGATACCCAATGTGAATGCTGTCTCCTGTGCAGAATATGGCATACATGCTAGAGTGCTCCAAGTGCCCATACACCTGGACTTTAGAGGACCTGATGGAAACCAGTGACGCTACTATCAAAGTGGCTCAACTGAGCCCAAAATCTTTATAGTTTTCCATCGACCCGAAAAGAAAAAGACAACTCCCTAGTGTTGCAATTTTCCAAACTACCCAGTAACAGTTTTTCCTGTATAAGAAATAAGATTATCTGAAAGCTCTCGTCGAGGCAGTTACTAATCCAACCGTCAGAAACTGCATGTTATTTGGCAAAAAAATTGCCCCAACTTATATGTTAAGTAAATTTTGTAGGATCCCTAGAGCCTAATTACGTATCATCATTACTTTTAAAATATTCGTTCATGTAAACGTAATTGGTAACAAAAATGTCGGTACAGATTGTACAATAATATTGCCACATAAATTCTTAAATTAGCTCAGTCTCGCCGGCTTGCAATTTAAGGCATTTCCTGTTATTGTATATAGGTAGCTCATCAGGTAGTTCGCGGCTGTGTATGTATGTATATGCCTCGTATGACTCGATCAAATTAACCTTCATTATCATACAGCTTAGCAACAAAGGTTTGAATGAGTAATTACATTATAAAAGTTATAGTTTAGTAGAGGATGAAAAAATATAGAGAATATGCAAGGACTGGGAATAATATTGTTGACCAATGTGCAAGACCTTAATTTATATCATTAGGTAAAGAATGACCTATTTAGGGGAAGCACATGGGTAAGTGGGTCGTCTTAGGGGCGTAAGTGCACGTCTTACGGTTGAAATTATGATGGTAAAAGAACAACCGCAAGGTCCACGTGATGTAACTTTGAGTGTCCTACAAGCGGAGTTTTAGGGCACGTCTATCTAGAAAAAAACCTCTTGTCTCTCAAAATAAGTGCTATGTGGTGAATCCTGGGTGATACTATAGAGTAATAAAGAGTACAAAATACTTTACATAGATACCAGTGTGTAGACCAATAATAAATAAGCATTTCTCAACTTTAAGATTCCGATGAACAGAGATTACAAAATTGGATTAACCAGAAAAAAAAGGACAGTAATCACAAAGTAATTTTTAATGCGTTATAAACTCAGCCAGTGTCAACTGTTAAAAAAAGGAGTAAATGTTGGCGCCATAACTTGTCGATGGCATAGTGAGGGGCATTACCTCGATTACGATTACGTCTCGGCTGACAGACGAATTAGTCGACTTATGTTCCGAAACACACTGTCACCGCATCTAATTAGCTCAGTTAAGCCAATAAATGTGACTAAATATAAAAGGGGATGTGTTGTTCTCTTTGTTGGTAAGGCCAACTTGTTGAGTTGAGAATTTATTGGTTCGTTAGTATACAAAGGTGGTTTATATACAGGTTCTCGTACCTAAATAGTCAGAACACCTGCTACGAATGTGCTAACATCGCCTAGATACGTTGCAATGGAACTAGATTCTTAAGCTACACAGTGCTCTATTAGATTTTATACCAATCGTAAATTTAATTGAAATTTGTGTGTGTGACTCAATCGTTCTTATCAGATAATTTTGTTGGAAGTTCACTTTTATTGCTTTACAACAAAAAACTCTAAGCTTAAGTATCTATTAAGCTTCTTGCCTTAAGTCAGACAAGGAATTATCGTTATGATGATGAAATAACATATCGGATCATGACGGTGTTGTAACCATAAAACTATCGACACAAAGACTCTAAAAGACCCAATTTAAATAACCGATAACCCAACAATACTTTTAGAAATGTGAAAGTTAAAATCCAGTAGCGCATCCATCTGTACATACACGCATTTAGCTTATCACAAATTAAGGCTCAAAACTTATGAGCTGTCAGACGTAAGTACCATCGAATGACAGGTCTAATAAATGTGTCATTGCCTTTATTTTTTTTTCTTACGTCAATGTCGCCTCACTATTCCATGATTTAAAAGTTCCATGCCCTTTCTTTGTTTGAATTTCGAATTAGTGCGTAATGGGATGAAGCGGTTTAGCCGTTAGAAATTGTTGTCGTAATGATTGATGAAGCTATGGAGGTAGACGAGATATTTAATTATTATTGTTTATTTATGGATTTTGGGGGATGGGTGACAAAGTAAATTGAAAAATGCTAAGCCCATTACACTGTCGTCTAATATCGGCACAGTTCTTCATTCATTGGCGAGCCATTTTTGATTTGACATCAAAACTTGAATTCCTTCAAATACTACCTTTACATTATGTAGGTACATTTATCAGCTTCTTAACCTGCTTCATCAGCTGAGAGAAAGTGTGCCGTAGGTACTTATACATTGGACTTATCGATAAGAGGTATGCAATCTATTGTCACTTTCTTGTACATTTCATCAACTTTATGTTGCATCTACCCCAGTTTCAACTGCAATCTTTCATCCTTTTTACATCCTGGATCTTTAGCAAAACCAACTTTATTTTGCTTTTTCAACAGTCATGCCCATTAATGATGATCCTAGTCCATAGACCTTCTGAATTGCCTTTCTTCGCATGTCCATTTTCAAGTGCTCTTCCATTTATCTTCCAGTTTCTTACCCGTGTCTTTTCTAACATTTTATTTGATTCACGTATTTGTTCAATACATTTCTTCAACATCACTATATGTCCCGTAAAAGTCTTGTCCGTCAACAGCGTAGGAGTGACAATCAAATATCAATTCAATATTGTTAGCCTCTTGCACAAGAGTCAGCCGTGCGTGCCGGATGCAAACCTGTTCTAGAATTGTACTTAAAAGGACTAGGCCCGGTCAGGTGACGAAAACGGTGGCTAACTTGCTAGTGCCTAGAGGCTACCTTGTTTTGAAGTGTAGTTAATTTGAGAGCTGTCTCTGACTGAGAATGAGGCTCTTGGTTTATATTCTTAGGTTGTTGTTCAGGTCAGAGAAATGTGTCGACAAATTGTTCGGAGGATGTAAGATGTATTGGAATTGCACAATCTGTTTAAAGTTGCAAAGTTGTCGTATCGATGAGCAAGGATGTTGTAATTAATTTAAAGATTTTGAAATTGTGTGGGTTGCTGTTGCGGTGTCAATTGATAGGGGTTATTTAACTCTGATTATATTGTGTATACTGGTTACTTATGTTGCCGAATTATGAGGACCATCCAAAATACACATAATGACTTATACGTCAGCGCGATAGTTGTTGAGTTTTGTTATGCAGGTTGGGGTAGCGTGGGCGCGGCGCCGTTCAACCGGGTTACTGCTCATCATGCAATATTAATAATATTTTTTTTTAGATTTTATGTTGTGTGATTGTTTGCGTTACAACAAATCCAAAATAAAAAGTTCTTAATCTATCTAGTCAGTCACGTACCAACGCTTGCCGCGTGAGCACGTCCTATAGTTTGACGAGACAATCAAAAATAAACGGCGCCAATGAGGTCATATTGTGATTGTTAATAATCAGTTCTCGGTACACTCGTGTGGTGGACACACGACTTTTCCTATTATGTCATATTTTATGGATATGTTCAGGTGTTATGAACGGAAGGGACACACAAGTTGATTGAAGCCCTTGCGTTTAGCATTCATAACTTTACTCGACATTCATATGCTCAAAGGGAACTCCAGCCGATTGATGAATGGATAATCGGTGATAGCCTATTTCCAGGTTTGGAACAGGCTAATAAACCAGACTATTGAACCGGATAGAAATTGTTTATCTTTATAAAAAATTTGGTGACTGTGACTTGACTCAGTTTTAGGCCAACCTATATCCTGCGGAATATATGTAATCAGATCTTGTCTAAACGCGTCAAAACCTTTCAAAAGTTGGTTGTTGAGTCTTCATGAATAGTAAGCTCATTCCATCGGTACTTGATCAGATCACTACATATGTTCATAATCCCGTGGTTATATTACCTAATATCCAGTCTCCCATCGACCAATATGACCTAACAAATTAAAAGCACACTTCTCCAAAGACTACACAATTCGGGTCACAAAACACCACCACGTGTGCGATCACCAAAAAAGTCTGGAACACAATAGGCCAAAAAACATCTTTGTATTTGTCCACATGTGTCTAAGATGTCCCGGATTTCTTAAACGCCATATGGGACCGGTCATTTTGCTGAACTGTTTTTATTAGTCTGTGTCAGTTCGTGCCACATATGGGCTTTGACTGAAGGGCAGTTAGATTGTTACAATGGGTTTAAAGTTTAAAGGGACCGCTTGGAGAGAAGTGTGGTAGGTTTTTGTGTGGTTCTAATTGATTGGCAATGTGGTTTCAGTTGGCAGTTGGTGCCGTCACTTCGTCTATGGTTTTGGTCTATTAATTTTATTTGGTTTCGCTTGCGTTGTTAATGCGATCGACATTTTGGTGTCTGTAATTGAGCAATTTTGATAGCTGATATGGTACACAGTTTTGCAAAAGTTGTATTTTTTTTTTACTATAGTTTACGTCAGGGTTATTAAGCGTTGATATATAACGAAAGATGTGTCTTCAGATTTCAGATGAGTCTTCAGATTTTTAATGCGCAGCTTTGGCCAAAAGTGTATGTTAAAATAATATTATTCATATCCCACGCAAACTTTCCAATTAAAATAATCGTGTAAATTCTTCCCTATTTGCTTTTCCCATAGAAATATTATTTTATTAGGTGCTTTCAAAAATTTATTGCCTATCGCATAAAACATTCTCCATAGAATAACACCATCATCTATGAAGGAGGGGTGCCGATGCACGTGGGGTATTATGGGCATTGAAAACAAAGGCCATACAAATGCATGCAATAAATTGAAATTCCTTTCATACATGCTTGTTGTCACGATTATGGTGGGTTGTAGGCCTTGTAGGTGAGCGTATTTTATTGAATACTGGTAAATGCTCTTAGAAAAAATATGATGGATATTTGAATCCTAGGACTTATTCTTTTAAGTATTTATTTATTTCTCAGTATATGGTACATTGAGATGTTACATTAAACATTGTTTCACACATACTACCATTGCTGGTGTAGAAATATTAAATAATATGCTATGAATGTAGCAAATCAATACTACAAGCTTTAAATTAAAACTACAAGCTACAAGCATTTTACAAGCTATATATATGCTGCTTTACGTATCTTGCTTTTGTGTGTGTGTGTCATCATCATCATCACCAGCCTTTTTAATGTTGCCACTGCTGGGACCACAGATCATAGAAACAACAGTTGATTCTGTGATCTGTGGCTGGGACACAGGCCTCCTCTCTGTGAGAGGGAATTGGCCGATATCCACCACGTGGGCCTATTGCGGATTGGCGGGGTTGGTGGGTTGGTGACTGGTGTGTGTGGCAACTAGTAAACGATTTTTCAAGCTTCTTGGCATCCGATTTAGCTGAAAGTTGGCGTACTTATGTAACTTTGGAAACATTAAAACAATATCCTACTATGGAGCTAGTCTCATGATGGAGCCGGAAGGTAGCCATGGCAACTTCTCAACCAGAGAAGATAGCACCATCATGTTTTGGCTCAATGAATGTGTGTGGACAATTCATAATATCTTTTATTTTTTACTTTATATTTACATATTTTGTCAACGTGTGATCTGGAGCAACTAGCATATCTTTCTTTTTTAAGCCGGTGAAAGTTTACCAGCATATACTGGTATATACACCAAGATATTATAAGGATGCCAGGAAATTGGGCTTATTTATGGGTTTCTTCCAATGACTTCTCCCGCTTAGGGTTAAGGGTGTGTCAGACTTTTATTGACTAAAACCAACCCGTGTTCCTTCAGTTGCTTAAGCCAGGGCCGCAGTAACTCTCTTTCAAATTTATCCACGACCCAGGAGCACTAAGGACAAATTTCACCAATGAAACTGAATCAGGGATCAGCACATACACCCTGCGCTCATGAGCCATGCGTTTCAAAATTGCTGTAGAATACTGAAACTGATACCTTTAGATACATGGAAACATGGACTCGTAACCAGCGTGCGCGTATGATTAGATGTATGAACGTAAATGGAGCAAGCAAAAGGAATATGTAAGGATCGTAGGAAATGGCATTCTTTAGTTTCTGCCTACCCCCATGGGAAAAAGGCGTGAGTTTATGTATGTATAGCTTTATATCGCATTCAGTTTGAAATTCACCCTATCATCATCATCATCATTTCAGCCGAAAGACTTCCACAGCTGGACATAGCCCTTCCCCAAGCGGTGCCACACTGATCGGTCCCGTACTCACATCCACCGGACGCCTGCAGCCTGGACCAGGTCATCGCTCTGGCTTTGCCTATAATTTCATTAAATTCTAGGAAATGTTGATAAGATTATAAATTTCTAATCATACGAACGATATTATAGTTAAGGGCTCCCTTAGCAAAAGCATTAAAGCAATAAATTCATCTCGTTCCAGAAACAGCATAATCATAATTAGTGCACTTCCTTATAGATTTCTCGTAAATTACTTATTAGTTAATCATCTAAGTTAACTAGGAATGCGATGGTTTAAATATAGCAATACTTGTAAAGGGCATAGTTTTATTAGTATTACAACCAATTTTAATTTAACTTAATACTTAATTGAACCCAATTGGGTTTACGGTCTAATTTAATTTTGATAATTTTCCTAGTTATGTCTATCGTCAAGGGGTAAATACTAGAGGACTAAAAACAACATGTCTGGATGTAAACTGTGACCAATATAAATATAATTACTAGCTTCTGCCAGCGGCTTCGCCTGTGTGGATCTCGAAAATTATTTCGAGGGAACATATTCACGGGATAAATAATCTATGTATCTATGTTCTATACCTGACTATAATCTATCTCTGTGCCAAATTTCATCCAGATCCGCCCAGCCGTTTGATCGTAAAGAAGTAACAAACATACAAACACACTCACAAACTTTCGCTTTTATAATATTAGTGTGATTATAGTATGATCATCCTCATCAGTCTTTTAATGTTCCCACTGCTGGGACACAGACTTCTCTGTGAGAAGGCATGGGCCGTTATCCACCACTCGGACCCAGTGCAGATGGGTGGATGTCGATTGTCTTCGAATTTTTGGTTCTAGGACATGCCGGTTTCGCACGACGTTTTCCTTCACCGTTTCTGAGAGCAGTGGTGATGAAATAATTTACGCAAAGTCAAGTGCCTGCCCGGGTTCGAACCCGGTAGATGTTGAAGATGGTCTACTACTTGTAAGTCGCGGCCAATACCACTGGGCCACCACTACTCTCCGCTGCTTAGTGTGATTCTATTCTCTAAATAAATTAAAGTAATCACACTTTTGCTAGCCCAGAGGGCCTAGAAAAAGATACTAGCAAAACAATTATGACAAAGCTCAAAATCCACCATGACCATCTCAATCGTCCCATTGTGTTAAAAAAAAAACTCTTCTGAAGTGAGGGACATGAAGAAGCATCCACCATTGCCCAAGCATACTTCTTGAATGGATTCTTCTTCTTTCCAGCGGAGGATGATGAGTGTATTTCACGTCGGCATTTTACCCTTTCCCATATCTTTAATTAGGATGTCCTGCACTCCTTGGAAAACATTCCCACGGCTTCACACCCTACTAAACATATTAAACCTACGTGGTATTCCCGAACCAGCACCCTAATTAATATATTTTTTGTAGAGTCCTTAATGAGTGATTATTCTGCGGGCCAAATCGATTACTGTCTATTGTGGCTAATTGAAAGCTGGCCGTTTTAGCCGGAAATGAGTCCTCGCCCTTATTGCGTGGAATGAGGACAGTAGAGATAAGGGTATTATGGACTTAATCGGTTTTTGGGTAGTTATGGTATTATGATGTTTTTGGTCACGCATCACATGTGATCATTGGGGTGCAATTTTAAAAGCGTGAATTTCAAAAATAAGCTGATGAGTAGAGACCGGATTATATGCATTTGCATATATAATTGCATATTTACCCCATCCTCAGCGGCAATTGCATAATAATATGGTGTCACATTTCATCATACATGTCTAAGGCCTCTGCGAGTTGGTTTCGGCTTCTGCGGCCCTGGTACGCCTTTCAAAGGTCCGGGACCCTAGGGACCCAAGAATCTCAAAAAAATAATCTAATATCATTATTTTCGCTATGTTTATTATATTTTTCGATAAGAGGGTAGCCCTATTGATAAGTGTAATAATAAACTCTGTAATCAAAATTTCGCCCATAGACACTAACAATTTTCACTTAGATAAATATTTCGATTGATTAGAACAACTGAAAAATTATTTAACATTTTTCTAAATGTAAACAATCTGGTATGTCTGATTGTTTACGTTTAAATAATTTTTCGAAAAATTAAAGTCTACCACTTTTTTCGTTATTTAAAACTTTAATGTTGCTTGTTACAAATTTTCATGCACATTTTACGCATTTTCAAGCTTTTTATAATGCATTAATCCGGTCCTTACTGTTGAGGGTATTAATTTCATATTTGTTGCATAATACGTAAATGTAAAGCGAGAGATTTTTTCAGGTACCAAAATAATGGAATCAATATTATTATTTATTTAGCCTAAGTTGTCACACTGCAGGGGCATCCCGTTTTTTTTTTCTATTCCTCCCGGTTTTGGACAAGTGTAGACCAGTCCTGCCAAGTTCGTTCCGCCAACATCCTCTGGTCTGATGCGATGCAATCTCCCTAGGCTTTCCAACCCCGGGCTTACAGTCTAACCGGATTCAGCTGAGCTGGTCTGATGGCCTCTACCATTTTTTTCAGATTTAGCCCACGTATAATGGTACTTTTTATTTTTTATTTGTGATGGGTTTGCTCTTGACTCTTAGTCAAAGTCGACGATGGAGTGAGCTTACCCAGAAGAAGCCAAAATAATAATAATTATTATTTTATTATCAACACTGGTCAGGCACGGGCCAATAGCCCTCTTATAGATCTAGGCACTCGGTCCACTAAGCCTCCTAAACCCATAGCCCAATATATTTTGTCTCTATATTGTGCAATAATCCTGCACCAACCGGGGATTGTCCTTGGGTGCACTTACGTAGTGCATACAGGGATAATCGTCGGTTGGTGTCACATTTCATTTAAAGAGGTCTTTACAAGGCCTCTACTAGTTGGGTCCGACCCCTGGCACGCCTTTCAAAGGGCCAGGACCCCAGGGTCCTGAGATGTTTAAAGATATATAATAATTTAAGGCGGTACCTCGAGCAAAACGCCGCGCAAGCCGTTTTTTGTGCTGTTTTTAGGAGCTATCTACTCGTTATTTAAAAAGAAATATTAATTAATAAAAATACATTAAATTTCTACATAATATTGATTCTAAAATGGTAGATCTGGTTTTTTTTTAAATGTTGTATATATTTCACTAATCTCCTTCCAAAAAAACATAAAAATGAGAAATAATTATTGATATTATGCATCTCCTCGTAAAATGTTCATTAATTATTTTTTGTACTAACACTAATGGATAGAAATTTCAATAACGAAAATTTTTGTAGAATTTTTTTTTTCAAAAGACCAAATTTCGATTTTATAAAGATTTTATTCTAAAATCTGGGCGTGTTCACCACTGTAATTCATGCGCCACCAGTGCCGCTAGACCAATAGGAATGCTCATATCTCATGCCGATTTTTTGGTTAGGGTACCGTCTTAATATAAAATCAAAATAAATGCTTTACAGTGGGTGACTGATTAAATTATTAAAAAAATCTACTGTGATTGGCTATATACGATAAAAAAATTGTTATTGAAACGAAATTTTTCACATTCAAGCAACAATACTTTTGTTTGTTGTAGCTCCACTTATTAGCTGATTTACACTAATAACTCCTTGATTGAACCCTTGCCAACAACTAGAGCGTTTAAAGTTAGTTCCCTACTCCGCATTGGACAGCAATACTGAATATGCAGAGTGTGACAAGCTAATTATACACTACACTAATCAACGATTTCTTAACTATGCTTAGGAATTTTGTTTTGATACGTTCAAGTAACTACCTAAGATATGTACCAGGAGCTTATGCTGTGATGAACAGATTTACTTAGCTATTTTTGTATTAGCTAGCTCAATAATTATTTTAGACCACAAAGGTTTACCTACTTACTAGGCTAAAACATTTTTTGGTAGTAATCGCGAAACGTAGCACACAATCAAAGGTACTTAATGCCTCAAATACTAGGTTTATGAAATTCCTAATCCATTAATTAGAGAAAGGAATGTCTTATCCAGTAGCTGGAATTTCTATTTAAATCATTCGGATTGTGAATAAAAAAATGTGCGTAATAGAAATTGAATCACGCAATGTTCTTTGCGTATTTTTTTACAAATCTTTCGTCTTTTTTATTAATTAACTAGCTTTTGCCAGCGTCTTCGCCTGCGTGAAAAGTGTTTTCTTATTCCAAGGAAACATTATACCGGGATGAAAAGCGGAATACGTCCTCAAATCATATATGTAGTAGTTATTTTAATTTAGACATTTTTTTTATTAATTTTTGTCTCATTTCATATTAATCAATAACAATATTTAACCCTTAATACTTCTGTATTTGATTGTAATTTACCTTAACTAACGGTATTGCATAAAACTTTTTAACAAAAAATAAATTTCTTTTCCGAAGTCGGTGTCTATTTTCGACACCGACTTCGGAAAAGACATTTATTTTTAGCGTTGTAGTTTTTTGTTCTGGAAGTCGGTTTGATTTTTTTCTTTAAGTTTTTATTTTTCGTTTTTTAGTTTTGGTAGGTACCTCCGATTAACATGATTATGATATATGGCCAAAGTACATCTCATGGCGATTCTAATTAGCCCAAACACGACTGGGATACATTGTTTTATTTTAGAGTTCCAGTGCCTACCTTCCGCCTTCATCCTCAGATCAGTTCGATGTGGCTATTTTTATCAGTACCATTTATTTATAAGTATTTGCTTCATTATAGTCGGTTAACTATTCGAGATATCTTATGCCCGTGACATACTTAGCATTTAGGAGATCTAGTGGCCATCTGTGGCCATCTTCATCAGTTCCATTCACCAAATGATACTTTCTGAGTGCAAATGATTGCATTGTTGATGAAAATACCAAAATCGCAATATGTTTGCCTATAATATTTGAGGAGTTCCCTCGATTTCTCTAGGATTCCATCATCAGATGCTGACCTGATGACTATAGGAAGTATACCCTTTCAAATAAAAGATTTTTTTTTTAAATCGGTCCAGGCGTCTTGGAGTAATCGGGGAAAATACATAAAAAAAAAAAAGATTCGTACGAATTGAGAACCTCCTCCTTTTTTTGAAGTCGGTTAAAAACACAACGTGTGTGCCAATTGCCTACTACATAATTTTGGAGTGGTCGATTCGCAAACCGAAAAATTCACTTCGGGCGAATCGCCACAGAAAACAAAATATTTTTAAAAGGAGTCGATTCGCAGTCGCACGTTTCGGACGAGTTAAATTCGTGCGAATCGTCCAATAACTCACACTTTCGCATTTATAGGATATAAGTAAGATTTAAAGCGTAAAAGCACTTAACATCCTTTGCCATTATCTTTAACCAATATTGTTATTCCTAACCTAAGCTTATTTAAACCAACCGTCAGTCAAAACAGTATGTTCAAAACGGGACACCCAATCAATCATTCATCTATTGGCTAAATCACTTCCAAATATTCTAAATAAACTTAGAGCAAACTAATTAGCTTGATACGCCTTCGCCAAAGTATTTTACGGTGTTAGAACGTAATTTACGAGGCAACAGGAATAGTCGGGCAGATTGACAGTGAACTAATTTTGTACAAGCGTTTACTAGTTTTTAATAATGAAGGAACCCTCGGGTAACAATGTGTGGGGTGGCTGTGGGTTTTGGGGGAAGCGGGACAATTCCCGGTTGGGTGTTGCATTGTTACTGGAGAAAAATATGGAAATTGAGAATAATGTGTGCTAATAATTGCGTACTTTTTGATTCCTAAACAATGTTGAGAGACAGTTTTTAAATAGTAGTTAAGAAGAAAACGCCGTAAAGATCTAAATTATGAATAGGTATTCGTTTGTTTGTTTATAATTATATCTGTAAAAGCTAATAACTGGGTACTTCTAGAAAATTACCTGTTGATATAATTTTCGTCTGATTTTTATACACTGCCGCTAAATACTATAAGCAAGTTTTCATCTTGGAAAATACACGGGTCCTTTGGTAACTACTCATAGGCCACGGGCGGAAAAAGGGTACTTTTAAAGTAATGAAAACATCATCCGATCCCCACTTTATCTACTTACTAGCTTCTGCCCGCGGCTTCTCCCGCGTAAAAAGTGTTTTATCATCCCAAGGGAATACAAACTATGATATGTCCTTCCCAGGGCTTCAAACTATCTCTATGCCTAATTTCATCTAAATCGGTTCAGTAGATCCAGAGATTACCCCCTACAACCTCACAAACTTTACCTATTTATAATATAATAGTATAGATAAGCCTCTGCATAAACGTTTGGTTTTCCCACAAGACGGGTTTAACCAATTTTCGCAATAATTGCTTTGACCCTTAAAAGTGGTTCGATTACGGACAAAAATAAAAGTTTATTTATAGCACGAGTAAAATACTTTTAAAACAACAATGATCAAATGGTAAATGTTGCTGGTTCTATAAATAAAATGTAAATAACGTCAGGTTTTATTAAAAGATTGAAGTATATTAATCACAGACATAAATCTAACTAGATAACGCAAGTACCTCCATGTGTATGAAAACCAAGCGTGCCACTTTTTAACAAACAATTTAAAAACAAATTTACTTACCAATGAAAGAAAACATTTCCAATGCCTCGCCCAATATTTTTCAATACAGTATTTACAGCTCAATATAGCATAATCAGGCATTTTCCTAGATTTCGGTGATTTCCAGTGCCGATAATGCTAAATGAAAATCTCAAAGTACGATCATTAATCGTAATTTTACTCCGTTTTTTGACACGCGAAGTAAATACAATCGCGTCATCTAGTTAGATTTACATCTGTGATATTAATAATAACCTAGACTTATGTACCTACGTTTGATGCGTTACCCATTCATTAAAATACTCTTTTAAAATGGAGGAACTTTACCCAAAATAACTGCATTACTAAAAATCTAAAAAGTATAGTCACCATACTTTTCACGAAAGCGCGGATAAATCACTTTGACATTTTACACGTCTTTGTTTTAACTAGAGATTAAAATTTTATTTATAGTAACTTTTTACTGGGCAAATTGACGTAAATCGTCAATAAACGTCTGTATTAGGTACAAAACATGTGTGCTGTGCGTATTAATTATTGGTTGTAACTTTTAATCCCTTGTGAGGTAAGGATAAAGAAGAAATAGTTTTTTCAAGCCATGTGTTGAATTGACAAATTGCAGTACACGTTTTTTCTGCCCTACATATATTATTTTGATGTTTTCGCTTGCTGTTTCAAGGGGCGTTCAAATATCAAAACAATTGAAACTATATTTAGGAATACGTCCTTTTGTTATGATAACAATGTTTATTAATGAGTTTATTTATAAAAGTCTAGAATATCTTGTTGTATAACTATATATAACTAAAATTTAAACAACTACAATATTTACAACAAGTCCTATTTGTTTGAAAAATTAGCAATACGAGTACAAGTAAACTTTCAAGGAAACTTTTATCTTAGAATTATGAAAAAAACATAACAGTAAATTTTGAAGTAGTTGTAAATTTTAAAGTAGTTCCCACTTGTAACTATGTACTACCATCAGGTATGATGGAAGTAGTTATGACATGGTAATGCCTCCCATCTTTCTTGGGTTCCCAAGCCAGAACAAGGAAGAGCAATAAATAACCGTTTTAAACGCCTACAGGCGACTATAAAATGGTAAAAAGGAAATAATATGTCATTGATTTTGTTTTGATTTGCGCAATTCATGTGTTGTATTTCAAGACACGTACCGCTGTATCCGGCACTCAGTACTATTGTCTATAGCACAAACTCTTTTGCCTATTGGCTATTACCTACTGTCAATGCCTATACTGCCTATTACACACATTCTATGACTCATTTTAGACACAATTGTGTGGTATGCTTTTTAACTGCTCAGGCATTTTGTTACTGTCACCTTGGGTTTCAATAAATTGTTGACAAGATATTGTATAAAGACTTATGGGACTAAAATGCCGAAATTTAACTTTTCAATCAATATCAAGATTTCTCTAGCTATGGACACATCCTGTATTCAAAATGGTTTAACATTTTAACGATCAGTATATTATGGCCAAACACGAACAGGATCTGGGCCCTATCCTTTAACTAAAACTACCATAGAAGGCTTTTCAAGAAGAACATAATAACTTCATCAGACAAACTTTTGTATGGAATAATTTCTAGACTACACACATCCTTAACTACTCTATTTTTTATATTTTCATCAATGAAAGAGCTGCTATCTAAGCATACGCCCTCAAAAAACAATAAACGTCCATGAACCATAGAAATGATGCTTACACGTAATCTCGAACAAAACAGGCCCAAACTACAATCAACAAACTCCTCTAACTGCCCTTATATCGAACCGTGCCAACATCAAGTATCTAAGTACTCTCAAGCTAAGAACTTACAACCCTATCTGAGAACAATGGGATAGTAGGGTTGGGGTGGTCCAGGGGCTGATTGAACCCCCGTACTTATATAACGAGGGGCAGTAATGGCCCCTTTTTTGCTGCTAAAGACAATCGCTGCTGAGCGTTGTAAAATAAACAGGGAGCTTGTGAGGGATGGAAATGGATTGGGTAATCATTTGTTTATAGCTCTGAAATTACATGAAAAATGTAATGACATGAAACTATGTATGATATTGAAACAATTTGAACGAGCGAAGCTGCAACTCGTGATGTTATGTTAAGTAAAACAAGATTAAAAGATGCTAATAAATGTGAGAATACAAAAAAGACAAGATATATATTTCTTGCAAAAATCCCAACGGAATACAAAACGAAGGGTCGAAAATCTTTCGAAAGACATCTTTATCCCAAGTGTTGCTTCCAAAGGATGTAAAAACAAAAGCTTCCTTACTATTCCACTCACAGTTTCCTTCGAACCCCTCAAATTTTATGCACTCAGCGCGCATGCGCTGCGGGCGTCAGCTGCACGCGCACGTGGCTTCAGGAAGTTACGACACGCAATCCTGCGCACCCATTGTATCGATTCGCATCTTATTCACCCCTGGTTATCACGAACCATAAGGTTCAAGTTTTTTATTTATACTTTTTAACCACCCAACCGAGACCGTAGTTTATAAAAAGTTGATGGAGCTTTGGATTGCGAAGTAACTAATTAATAGGATTATTAAAGACACGCTTGGGTTATATATAAGTACAGATAGACAGGAAAATAATGAAATAGTTTTTGCTGAAGTGTGCCAAGTTTTTGTTAAGTAAAGGGCTAGTAACTTGGCATAAAGTTTCATTTCTTTCTTTCAATATTCGTTGACATGGAAAAATTGATTGCTACTTCGAAAAATGCGCTTAAGTCGCATTTAAAACCAGTCTATATTTGCGCTCGCACATATCTTGAAGTTTTTGAAAAGAGAGGAGGGTGCCACCCTCTGGTTACGTGCAGTTATTTTCTGCGTTTATAGGGCGTCGCTAATTCAAATGAATGTGTGAGGTAGGTATATGGGTTTGAAGTCTGCGTTATAATGCGCTTTTAAGTACGGGAACTAATGGGCTTTTTGAGAAAAGCATTTTTCTTCAGATTTATTTTCATACATATAAAACTGAGATGTGAAGATTTACTTGTATAGGTACTCAAAGACAGTAAATTTTAAAATAAACTCAGTTTTAAAAGTGAAAGGGTAATAAAAGAAGATATTCCATTCAACATAAAAAAACCTACTTTGTGCCTCTCCCATAAAACTAGTTGGTGACTAATAAGATTTTAACGAACTAAATCAACACAAACAACTGTAAATTAACTGCCAATTCATTACAACGCAAAGATGACCGTTTGAAACTTTTTTGCTTCACGAGGTAGCAGCCGCGATCCTATAAACAAAAGAAAATCCGACACAAAACCCAATAGGTGGCCGGAGTCCGAACTGCATCGACTCACACATCGCCACCCTACACGCACGCCCCTCCACCCGGTCAAGTCGCAACTTGCACAGGCTGTACGTTTTGTTTGTTGCCCTCCTCGATTCTTCATTCGTCCGCGGACCGTGTAAGCGAGCGCGCGTGTCGCTCGTTATAAAGAGTTCAGTGAACGAGTGTTGTGCTTATGAACAGTCAAGATGGTGCGTAGCTTATCGCAGTGGACGAAGACCCTCAGCTTCCCAGCGAGGCTGTCTCCAAATCGTACTTCTAAGGAGAGCGTCGGGAATGGACCTGGCTCCCCAGGAGTGTCGCCGACTCCCAGCGCCTCATCGCTCCCCCAGAGCTCGGATAAAACCATCACACCAATTCCTATCACGGAGATCAGTCAAATCGTAAGTCTCCCTTTTTGATTACGGCAGATCCCTCCGCTGAAAGATTTCTACGAGAGGGATATTTGTATAGTTGCAGCTGCACCTTAAGTATGCCTTTTGAATGCCAAGTAGTTCATTATATACGAAAACTTACGGTTAGCTAGTTCACAGAAAAGTGGTTCTAAGACTGCTTTACGAATACATAATTTAATAAGAGATGGTATGTAGAATTTTATGTCAAAAATTACTGAACATCTTTATTCATGTTGTTTAAATTTGCAATACATAATAGGAATGTCCTTGAAAGCTCTATGAATTTGGCCATCGCACGCTTCAGTTATTTAATTGGGCGCTGTCATAACGAGATTACGTCCTTGAAAAAACCGCCAGCATAGTTACCCTACTTTAAAACAATAAGATTACAACCCAGATTTTATTACGTGATGACAATATGGTTAATGGTAATGACACAACGATGGAACAATACTTATGAAATATCCCATTAGCTGGGGAAAATAACTCTTACACCAGTTACACTTTTGTTTACAAATATGTAGTACCAGCGCGAATGCCTAACAGTCCCTTACCTCAATAAGGCTAGCTACCGTTACCTAGCTTTCCCATAACCGACGGTATACGTGGATGAAATTTGAACCATACTTTATGGCACAGAACACCATATTAGACGGTCATTAAGTACAACAGTATTGAAAGGAAGTGTATCAAAAACCATAATTCATTTCCGACGAGGCACGTGGTTTGTTCATGTCCATTGCTGTTTATGTTGTGAGACACGTACGAGGGACAGTGTGGGAACGTTCGGTGGATGCCAAACTCGTCGATGGCGTATGAAAATTAATGTTTGTTGGTGCGCGGTGGCCGGTGGCAGCGCCGTTATGTCCCCCTTGCACTCACCTTGGCAAGGCCGCGCCAAGATGCCAGTTTTTTGCGAAGCATGAAAGCATGACTTTCACCTTTTAAGACGCCTTTCTAAATGCTGAAGTCTGTTTTTGATTCAGGTCTTAGGTTTTAAGTACTTGCTAGTGTTGTGTTTGGGTAGTGTAGCGTACATGTTGTATGAGCAACTTTGAAAGGGGCCGTTTCTTTGAAGTATCGCTGGTACCGTTCAGAAGTCTGTTGACCCGAAGATACCTATTGAGTTTTACCGGTCAAACATACATATACTAACTTTACGTGGCACTCATATTTCCAATAGGTGCGTTTTTGTGATCGACGTGCAATATTGCATGTAATTCATACTTATCAGTTTTGTCTAAAAACGCGATACCGATAATTTTCTATTAATGTAGGTTACTAGTACAAAATAAGATGACAAAGCAGATTACACACTTATCAAGAGTATTCAGCTACTGAAGTACTTAGATGACCTAGAAAATACTAAATGCCTATACAAATTCCTATTCTATATTATTGTATTGTTCTTTTCCTGAATTTACTTGTAAGGTCTTGCCTAATTTTTGATGAATGTACAATTAATGACGTGAAATAATTTTATCCAATTTTTCGGTGAACACATGCGTAACCTACTTATCAAAGATAACTTATCATGACTTTATCAAATATTATGCAAAAATCAGCGGCAAATATATGCAGAAATACACGTATTTTAACGGTATGCAAAGAGCATTCATTTTACTTAAATTTGCTTTGCAGATGTTGAAATATTTACTGGCGGGTCGTGTTAAGAATTCCATTGGAGGATAAAATGTGTACAACAGCGAACTTAGGAATGCATTTCATAAGATATCGGATGTAAAGATATAATATGGAGCTGTGCCATTCATAAAAACAATACATATTTTCTCGAAAAAAAACAATCGTAGAACTTCAAACAGGGGCAATTAGCATGCATGAATTGTAATTATTATGTAATAAAAAGTAAAAACGAATGCGTTAATTACTCAATAGTCATCCCCAGTTTCTTAATTAATAATTTGTTAAAATCTTCTTTAATGCTAAAGTTTGAAAAAAAATTTACTTCGAATCGTCAATTCAGAAACCGTACCGATTGTCTTCGGTTTTTTTTTAAATTTCCTGTAACAACTTTTTTCCATAAATTCAGTGGGTACGGAAAAAAACACCGATTACTTACTTAAGTAGAGTAGTTCTACTCGAACCTAATAAACATCAAAAACGGGCACTATCTTGATTAATCAGATACAATAAAACTGATTTACAGTTCATTGCGAAACTTTATACTCATTGTAAATCTCACCATGTTAGTTTTAACGTTTTTGTGATTTTTGAAGATTTTATTGTGGCAACACTATTTTGACGTGACGTTTGAAAAACGTGATTTTTGTGTTTTAATAAAAATCCCACATGTTTTTGTAGTGTCACATATTTGTAGAAAAGTAATAGTTAAAGCTAGCCTAGTTAGGTTTTTGAGCTGTTGTACTGTTTTTAGCAAAGTATTTCAGGTTTTTTTTCCATCTTAGTCATTGGCCTGTGCCCTAAGATTATGATTTATGACTCAAATTTACCACGTTATCACGTTTTCCCTGCCGGAGTCTTTGTTTTCTGATAGCTACAACCTTGGTGTCTTTAAGTCAAGAATTAATAGGTTAGTTCTAGGCAAGAGTGCTTCACCGTAGACCATATCCTCGCTTACCACAGAGTACAAAATAAACTTCGCTTACCATCAGGCGAGATAGTGGTCAAACGCGAGCCTATTGTTAAAAGTAAATTCTTGTGACTTATTTTCGCATCATAAAAAAACATGTTATTTTCACCATTACATTTACCAAGGACCATAAAAATTATCGTGTCATTAACGATGACCGATGGACGACAATTCGCAATAAAAATCCTTTCGTCCATGCTTGCTTAGTATTTCCAGCAACAAAATGTCAAACTGCTATGACCCACGTCTTAAAAAATACTCGCAATAAAAAATCATCGTAAAATAAATTGATGGCTTTCTTTTGGCGCCATTTTCGATTTATAGCGCCGTTTTTGACGTGTCCCAAAATTAAAAAGTCATTTTGACAGTTGAAGGTATAAACTTTGGAATAAAAATAAGAACTTAAACGACTTTATTTTGTTTATGGTATGGTAAGACTGGTTACAAAAGAAACCATCTTAGGCGAGGAGTTAGTAACAACTTTTGTAATTCAACCAGTAGGTATGTGGCTCCAAAGTAGTTTGCTTTTAATAAGCCGTGAAGATACTATTTTATTACCGGTACCTAAATATCGTAAGAATTCATTTAGTACAATTTCGAAGTTTAGATTGCGTATGATTTCGTACAATGTTGACCCTCATGCGAGGCGAGGCAGGATTTTTCACATTCCTTGCTCGCTCGCTAAGTTTTAACACTTATAAAGTATTCTAAAACGATTAAATTTGGTCATTAAAAATTGTGGTAGTGTCTAGGCATATTTTTACCAACATAATTTGCACCTGTTTTAAAAATAGGTAAGTACTTACATAGTTTAGTTCTTGTATTTTGAACATGCTTTTATTAGCTTGGTATATATGTAACGGAATCTTTGAACATGATTTTCACCCCCTTCAAAACGTCGGATTAATTTGAAACTTTGCACACTTATCAAGGACCGATGACAATGCAATAATTTAAATAGTTTATACCATTATCCTTACCAGGATCTTCAGGATTAGTGATTTAACTTATATAAATAATAGTTTAAAAAACTAAAAAACACGCTTTAATAGAAAACCAAACTAAAAAGTGTGACTAACAAAAAAAAAATTGTAAAAAAGCGTAGGATGCTTGATGTCAAGTGTTATAATATTTTATTGACAGATATTGGTAAAAGTAGGCATTGTGAAAATATGTATCTTGAAAACACCCACAGTATATATATTTTTGTCAATCACACTATTCTTAATTTAAAATTATTTTCTCCTTTTTAATTTAGTTTTCTATAAAATCCTGTTTTTAGTTTAAAAAACTACTATTTATAACTAACTATTATTTATTTGGTTCCACTTTTAGGCTGTCACTTGTCATTCTTTGTCCGACTTATAGTTCTTTGCTGACAAAAACTACCTTTCTCCAGTTTGATCGATTTCTTGTCAGATATTTCTTTCTATCTATTGTCGAGATATATAGTTACGATCAATATTAGCACTATCAATTTTATTACAATTTTCCACTTTATAGGGATAGTAATAAAATGAAAGATAGACTAGTGTTTCTTGTAACGTAACCTAGCTGAAAGCCTGTTGACTTTAGATCAATAGGTCGCAGGTTAAATCGACTCTATTAAACTTTTGTGGTGAAGCAGAACACTATTTAGTTATTTTCCTTAGCTGGATAGTTTGAGCTTGATATTGCATATTGCATTACTAACAGGCTTGTTTCTAGATAATCTCACTAATGTATGTTTGTCACGCCAGAACGGATGAACAGATCTGGATGTAAATACATACATAGCACATATGAATTTTTATACCGGTAATATGTTGCATCGGGATAATAAAGAGTATTCTATTCTATTCTATTCTATTCGATAACACGCGGGCGAACCCGCTGGCAAGAGGTAGTATACTTAATATAATTTCTAAATTAATAATATCTCTCATGTTCTATCCTCAGAAGTGATATTTTGAAAAACATTCAAACATAAAAACAATTCATAAAAACTTCTACTCTCATGTTTATACGAAGTCTAACAGAGGAGGCTTTTTCAATTGGCCTGTGGAAATAATTTCCTTAAAGTTTTATTCTATTTAAAGCACTACAAAACGTCTTATGGTGCGGCCATTACCAAGTGTGAACGTTTTATATGGGGCTTGACATTTCGTAATGTTATGATGATCTTTCCAAACGCATAGTAATTCACACGCGCATGCGCTAATGGTTATTACAACTTTCTCATGTTTTTTTATTATATTATTAGGTATTAGAGGAAATATAAAAGTATTATGTTTATTTTTAATGTGATTACGGTTAAAGAAAATAAAAATATGCATGTATTCAAGAATTTTTGTTAAGTTGAAAAATACCTAATATAGTTAAATAGTTCATCAAAACAAAAAAGTCATTGATCAACTTTCTTTCAAATAAATTAATAGTTTTAAAATACCACAACATCGCCGACAAAATAATTGCGTGATAAAACATAAAACAGAAATTATTTTCTAAAGTGCAAGTCGGCCATTTTTATTAGGTATTTTATTGTGTCGGTGGCGGAACGAACATCTGCGTGTCAAATTCCTGGGTGCCATGTGCACTGTGCAGGCTTGGGAAACGAACCGTGCACATGAGGCAGGAAAAAAACCTTGTTACTATCTAATGCTCCTAGCTGGTAAGAAACTTGGCTCGTTCGAAATTCAATTTGAAATCGAAGAATGTAGAATTCATAAATAGAACGTATAAAACGGTAGCTGATAAAAAAAAAACATATATTTAAATTATCTTTCGATGGTTTTTAGCCTGCATACTATCAAGAAATAGTATTTTATACTACACCTGCTCGGAAAGTACCTTGATACTTTATCAAATTTACGGTAGAAAGTACGTCATTGCATATCGAACAAATATGCGGCGAGAAAACACATCTAAGCGGGAGAGAAAAGTGTATGAAAATCCATTTCTTACGTGGTTTTTCTTTTTTAATTTTGGGTAAGACAATGCGCTGGTAACCTAAATATCAAAAGCCAAAAAGTTTTTACAGTGAGTTTTTATCTCCAAGTTCGCAAAATGACACTGGCCACTAGCTGTGTGTTGGATGGTGTCAAACAATTTGAAAAAAGAACATGTGAAAATTGCAGACGCCATTGGCGCCATTTTCAATTTGTGTGTTGTTTGAGGATTCAGTTTTCGTAGAAAAGTAAATTCCTCGTAGGTGTAGTATAAAGCACTATGTATCACTCGAGAGAAAGTGTGATTCCCGATCTCGGGTGTTTCAAACGACACCCTCGACAGTAATCGGTCACTTTCTCCTCTCGGTGAACAATGTACTATTCCTATTGTAGGTATTGTCTTTCGATAACTACTTCGTTTTAGATGAGCTATTTGAACTGGACTCTTAGACTGTAATAAATTCTTTTTTTTTCTGCCGACAAACTGTCCTGCACTGCCGACAAACTGTCCTGCAGTTTGGCAGAAGATTTGTATAATACCCAGTCATGTAACTTTTGTTGAAATAAATAAATTAAAAAAAAAAAAAAAAATTTTCGTGAGATTTTGTTGTTTAGATTCTATTTAGTTTTTTTTTAACACAAGCAACGCAGAATTGGTGAGCATTTGAGCACGTGCCAACTCGATATTTCATTACTATACGTATATTGAAAAAATACCTCTAGATAAAAGTCAAATCATTTTATAAGGGCTTGGCATCCAATCTACTTATTGAGTTTAGGGGCCTCTTCTGTCTGTAAATTCCAAAACATCACTCGAACTACTAATAATATTTTCAATAAAGGCACAAAAGTGCTCAACATTGAATAGTAACCATAGATAAAGGAAGAGGGTAGTTTTTGTAGCGTCAGCTGTTACTGAACTCGATATAGGTACCCGGGGTGTTCCGTACAAAGGACGCAAATAATAGAGATTTCAACGGATCTCCGTTTTTTTATCGATTTTATTTTAACCTACCTATGTATTAGTAAACTGAATGTTTTTTTTGATATTCAATGTTGTGGATAATTGTATCTAGAGGTTAAAAAGGGGAACTTTTGAATTAATTTGAGGTTATTAAGGGTGCGATTTGACCTATGAATAAATTTGCATAGTGTCCATTAAGAATCGGAATCAAAATAATTTATTACACACAATTATTTAAAATAATTGCATGATGTATATATATAAACCAAATGGTTTTAGCATGCTTTAATTTACAGAAAATACGTGCAAAAATTCCAACACAAATTCCCAGAAACATTCTTACGCGCAGAAATCATATCATTCACCATTCAATCTCAATTGCATTCACAGTAATTAATACACAAGACCATCCTTATCTTAATAAAGATAAGAACAGCGCAGACTTTCGAAGTCAGCAGAATCTTCGCGAGCTATCCGATATCAACTTAACGGATATGACATCCGATATCACAGATATCGCCATAGTAATCGGTATCGGAACACAAACACATCGATATGAATCGAGTACGGGATGCGGATGCGAAAAAAAAAGTGGACTGATAAAATGACATTTCCGGTTATGGAAAGCAAATTGATTGAAAGGATGTGGAGGGGAAAGGATATTTTTTTGCAGATATTGATTATAAAATCTTTAAGTATAAAGTTCGAGGCTTACATGTGCGGTCATTTTGATTAAAATGACTGATTATGAAATGTGAATAATATTCTTATTTCGTATTAAACGAGATTATAATACCATTATGTTAAGAAGCATCAAAACATCAATTTTTATATCAATTGACATGCTAACAAACGTTAAAGCTCAACATTTAAAATAAGAATCAATAAAATTCGTATTTAAATAATCATAAAAGGCGTCTGCCTCCGTCAATAATCAGGCAAAAAGTAATAATTCGATTCAAGGAGTGTTCGAAATACAAAAATTCCGGGACAGCACCTGCCAGCGCAGATGTTCGGCTACATTAACGAAACTTCAAATTGTATGAAAATTTCGGGATTTCGAATGCGTGCACGCACTCGAACAGCTGTTGAAAGTTGCCACCAAAAAAACTTTTACCTGTGCTAAGAGGAATTACTGAGTATAATGGAGGCCGATCAGCTGATACCGACATATGGCTGGATTTTTTTGAATTTCTGAATTATTTATGGACGGGTCATGCTTATTTACAGCAGACACACGGCAATCATTAATTTAGGATTTAATCTCTTTTGTTTTTCTATTTATTCCTTTCGATCCTAATTTTCTATTTATTCCTTTCGTTCCTAATTTCAACTTTTTTCAGACTCTTTGAATATCGCCCGAAACTTTTTTATAAACATGTATTAACACAAAGGAGGTCACTACTTAAAGGTTTATTTATAAATGATTTAAGTCTAAACAAAGGGCCCTTCGTGCGAGGACGTCTGTTTTCTGTCTAGAGCCCTACTGTTTATTGCTACATGTCCATTGGGAGTAGTTTTGCTTCCCCACATAGTCTTTGAGTCAACCTTTGATAGTGTGGGGATCAACTGTTACTGTTTTATTTAGTTAAGTCCCCTCACTATTTTAAGTCGATTAGTTTGGATGTAAAAGAAATAAGGTTGAATGTTGTTGGACAAATTATAGTGATTGAACATGACACTGTCGTGTTTTGCGTTTTTAAGAACTGTGAAATTATATGGCTGGAATTAGAACTGTCTTGTTGCTTAAACTGGTTACAGAAATAATTGAGGATAATGAGAAATAATTGAATGGAATTGTAAAACCTTTTCAATTGAGAAAGATAACAAATAATTAGTTTTGTAATACACCAAATCTGCTTTCAAGCCATCTTCTATTCAAACAAATTATCTATTGTGGTCTTATTAGAATATTCTCATGAGAAAAACCCTTATTAAAACCATCACTTTATTAATAAGCTCAAGCTTCAAAGTGCTAATCATTCAATTATTCAAAAATAACGGTCAATCATTCGAATCGAACATTACCAACCTTACGACAATTAAATCAAAAATATATGATTACAATCGACTCAGGAACGTTTTCAAAACTGAACGCATCAATTACTGGCTGTCAGTGTTGCCATATTATACGATTGTAATAATTATACAGATCTGATGGATGGATTTGAAAAGAACCTTTTTTGATAAAGGGGTTTTAGTTGAAATTGGTCTTTGTGGGATCTTATAGTAATTTAAGTATTTTTGGGGCAGATAAATAATGTTAATGGATGCTCAAACTCTTAAGATATGCGAAGCTATAGCCCAATTGCATTCCCAAAAAGTATAGTGATATGGTCGAGGAATCTACCATTATTTATGTTTAGGCATGTTCCTGTCATGTTTCCAATAACATATTTTTTAGGGGATTTTAAATAATTGCCACGGGCGGGAAACAAAAGAAGTTCATTTTGATTCGATTGTTATAAGCAAAAAAAAAACCTGTCTATTCCAACGACACCATGTCTTTTCGGACGTGTACTACTCATACTTGTCCCCCATACCTTACTTAACCGATCCCTTTTAACTAATTAAAACAAATTAGCCTATCAAATGGTATCTACGATCTTAATTATTTTGACATCACGGAAGCTTTCATTCTCACCGTTATCTGATGGACAATCCTATAATGGTTGCATGTTAAGAATACTTACCGCCATGTTTTTAACTAAATGGGCCTGGCCAGTGAGCTTTTATAAAATTTGTTTTTGATGGCCGCAGTAAATTTTGATTAGATTTTATGGTACTTGTTTCCTTAAAGGGGAGCTTACAGTTTATTAGGCTTATGTGAATGGAATATTGTTCTTACATTAATTGCTGGTATTTCTCAAAGGGTATATTTATGTATGATTTGAATTTTTTTTTCATTTTTATTACTTACACTGACATTTATGCCTATCGCAACAACAATCGAGTCTTCTTAATTAGTAAAATGGACAGTCAATTGACCGGATGCGCGGCCATATTTAAACTCTGATCGCGATCCCAATAATCCAACCGCACTTGATTTCCGGTGGCCTTCAAGTTTTCGCGCAACTTACTATAAGTCTTATTTCCTATTTATAGGGTTTAAAGTTGAATGGTTTTTTTTAAGTCGTTGACAGACAAAATAAGTATGTATTTATTCGTGAGAGAATTTTCTGAACCGTAACTTTACGGAACCAATTTAACAAGTCTGGCTGAATTGAATACTTGACAAATTCTGTGGAATCTTTAAAGATCGTATGCCCTAATTTAGTTTGTTAATGGTATGGTGATTGGGCTCTTTGGGGCAATTTTCTTCATATATGATTTCATGCTTAAGTGAGCAAGAATGTGTTATTAACGACACATGGTAGTTTGAACTTGAATTGTCTTATTTGGGAGCTTTGGTGAGCCAAACAGTTGTTTGTTTTGGAAAGTTCCTTAGAGCAGATTATCAAAAGTTTTTTTTTAGTGTTTGTTCTTCTCAACAATTTAAGTACAACGTAAGTTACATAATAACAGCCGCAATGGTCGATCATCAAGGTTAAGCAACGCTTGACGAGGTCGGTCCGTGGATGGGTGACCATTTCAACATACCGATTTTCCTCCGTGCCTCGGAAAGCACGTTAAGCCGTTGGTCCCGGCTATCATTTGAAGATCTTTGACAGTCGTTACGAGTAGTCAGAAGCTTGAGATCTAACACCAGTCTTGCCAAGGGGTACCGTGTTACCCAGTTACTGGGTTGTGGAGGTCAGATAGGCAGTCGCTCCATGTAAAACACTGGTACTTAGCTGAATCCGGTTAGACTGGAAGCCGACCCCAATATAGTTGGAAAAAAGGCTAGGCAGATTGATTGTTCTTCTCAACAATTTGATAAATAATAATATCAAGGTTTGACCAGAAATATTTCAACATAATTTACGATCAATAAATCCCCAAAATGTAACCGAAAGTTATTAAAGAACACGGTTATTTAGTAAAAATCTGAATATCTCGCATTAGTCACGACAAAAATCAGGTTGTACGAGATTGCACGGCCGATGCGGTGTTTAGTCATCGTTTTGTAATGCGCGCACGCACCAAGACTCTTAATTTATTAGACCTATATGGCTGTTCGGACTCGAATCCGAAATTCTCGGCGCGAATCCGATCGTCTTTATCGATTCTCAGGACGAGAAGCGGTTTCAATGTCTTGGCAAATGCAAATCAGCTATGTTATTGAACTTTGTTGAAGAAATATTTGGGATTGACAGTCTAGGTCTGGTTTCGTTCACATTTTAAAACTTATTTTTAAGTTGGGTAGTAGTAGCCTTTGAGCGGTTGGAATTATGTACCGCTGACCTCGAAAGGATTGCGCTGCGACACTTTAATAATACTCCTTAATTCACTTGACAAACATCATTCTTGAAAGTTTGAAGTTACTCGACCTTCGCAGAAATAAATATTTGCTACACAATTGCGAAACATCTTTGTTTGAATTCAGCGCAAATATTATGCGTGAAAAATCGCTACCTCCTCTCTATAATAGACCCGTATCGAAAAAGACTGGTTCCATAAAATAACAATCTGATTTTGCGTCTGCTGCTGTAATTACATCCGCCATATTTTTTCGCAACAAAAAGCTGTCGCATTCGCACCGCAACACCATTGTGTTGAATTTGAATACGACAGCGTAATATTAAAATTAAATTATAATGTACATGTTTAAGATTGTCCGAATTTTTCAGAAATGGCAACCCCGGATAATTGTGTCGATTAAATACTTTTTATTGTTCGAACGTTCCCACGGACGGTGCACGCGAACGCGACCGTAGCTTTTTTATTTTTTTGATCGCATCCGCGCCTCGGGCTTGATTCTGAAGGAGCTAAACAGCTTTCATTTGAATCTCGTTTGATTGTTGGTTGCTGAGGCAGCACCACACTATCATTAGTGTGTATTAACTGTGGTTTTGGTGCGTAAGCGCATTTTGACGTGTGTAAGTAGCGTGATTTATCATTATGTAAGCACCTCTGTGTGCATCTTGAAATTGAGGAGTATGATCTATTTGGACTTTTTCCCGCCTTACTTTAACTGTCGTGAGGTTGTCAGTTTTTTATTGCACCTGTACGTTATAATCTACAGTCAACTTAGTTTTTTGTCGCCGAGAAATCACAGTACTGCATGATTACTAACACCGTTGCTGTATTTTGCAAGCCTACTTCTCAAACCGGTTTTGACGATGATTCGCGACTTGCTGGTGCCGATTTATTCGTTATTTTCCTTCAATATTTACCAAACACTAGAATGACAATTAAGATGACATCTACTGGCCTTTTTAATTACTTCAATTTTCAAATATGTTGACGACTTTAAGTAAGTACAAAGGAGATAAAAGAAAAGTTCTAAGCCTATTGGAAAAAAATGTCCACCGTGTCAATGACACAGATGGCAGACTAAAAAAGAATAAAAAAAAACGGCAATGTTAATATTAAATCTGTTGATTAGTGTCCATATATAGGAAGGCAGGTGTTTAAAAAATCGGCGTAGGCGCATAGGTGTGGTAACCTACCATAAACAAATTATCTTTTGCAGTTGCCACTCCGACAACAGACTTTGTGCAGTGAGGTCTGTTTAATAAAGTTTTTATTTATTTAATTTGTCACTGTGATAATGAGTTACGTGGAATTTCTTTACGATTTGCTAGAGGTAAGTTTTTAAGTCTGTGACTAATTTTTGGATTTAGCAAGTATTGGCGAGGTAATCAAGACCTATCAATAAGTTATTTAAAACTACTTACATACTTCTAACACAAAATATTTTACATATTGTGTAAAACAGTCTCAATCCACAACATAACTAGACTGTGAACCATCCCATCGTCCTATACCTTTTTGCCATTTTATGTAAATTATAAGTATTATAACACATCATTCATCTATCTATCAATAATATAAGATTAAAAATGAATGACTTAAAGCTATCCTTGCCAACATCAGTCCAATGGATCCCAATATCAATCTACCAATGTTGGACGTTATAGAAAAAATGTTAAGCCCATAATATCCTGACAAAACATCATAAGAACTAAACAGGTGTCCAATGTACGTCCAATTACATCTTCTGCTCAAGATGTGCTCTTCTTAGAAAACATTACGCTCGGTGTCGTAACTACACATATTACAAGTGAAATGCGCTTATAAAGACATCACATAGAACTAATATATCACAACGCAGCGTAGTTGATGAGAGAAAATTGAAGTGAAGTAAATATATATAGTTACTTTTATTCTGTGTTCGTTGTTAATTAAGAACAAAATTTTTCGCGCGATATGGCGTGCGTGCTAGACACATTTCGGAAAATTTTCCTTGTGTAAATATATGTAAATATATGCCTGGGCCAATTTTTTTAAATTTAATAGGCTTAGTCATCTATAAGATTATAAATAACACTGTCGTTTTGTGACGTTCGAAGCTATATGCTGAAGAGCAAATTCTTGTTAGTCAAAGCTTTTTCAGAAAATGGGATGCAGTAAAGTTCGATCAAATAAACACTGTTCATGTTCATTCAGCAGTATTATAATAATAGTGTGTATTTTCAAAGCATCAACAAATGTCTCCACTATTCACTAAATATCCGACTTCTAATGGATTTTCACTCATTAGCTAATTAGACGTCTATCAATGAAATTTACGAGTGCCATCATAGCCCATTGCGTAGCAAAGTCATTAAAGACCTCTATAAGGTCATGGATTCCTAGTCCTTGCCCTCGTTTCTCAGCAGTCCTCAGACTTGTCGAAACATGTTCATAACGGGTTGCCAGACCAGAATAGCTAATGGCTTTTGACTTCCTAAAGAAGACTTTAATTTAATACAACTTTTCTTCTTCTGGTAATAAAGTTTTGGTTATAATATTTTATGGTTTCTCAATAGGAAATTCTTTATGGTGATGCCGGTTTTAAGGAAAGTAGACATTGTCCTTTATAGTCGTAATTAACGGGATCTCCTATTACCAGCATTTAAAATTAGAACTGTTCCTGGGTTATATGAAGAAAATAGGCACTGAATTGCAGAGATTTCTCAATTTTTGGCAACAAGTACATCCTGTTACAAGTTACTGAGTTATTTAAGGTAAAAACTAGTTCTACAAAAAAAAAAACTAGTCCTGCACTCTTAAACCGCACCGCTCTAAATTACAGCACCACTATTTAGTTTATGCACTAAAGTCTAGATAACTACAGCCTCATTCCGCCCAGTATTGCCAGCGTAAAAAAACACATGCCTCCAGTACAGTTAAAACATTTTACACATTACCATAGATGCTCAGATAAGTTAGACGTTCCTTGAGATGAAATGAAACGTGCTTGCGCAACCGAATTAAATTGAAATACTCGCCTTCTAGGTAATCTAGAAATCTGTTTAGGAATGTAGTTAGGCTGTTGGGCTATGGGTCTGGTCTGGTCTTTGCGTAACTTGGGTTTGTTTTGATGATTAAAAACTGTACCTATGCGTTCATCTGGTTTAGGAAAGCTCGGAGCTTAATCTGTTTACCACGAGATTTTAATATATTTTGACAATCATTATGCCAATATGCGATTTGACATTTGATGTTACTGATATAAGACATGAATGAAAATTAAAAATTGCCTTCTAAAATGTATCTTTTGTTCAACTATAGTTACTATAGATTTTTCCTCGAGAAAAGCAGTCGTAGCGCGGTGTAAAATGATACTGCCATCTAGTGACATAAACTGCAAGCTTTCTCACGCTAAAGTTTCAGCCGTTTTTGTTTTGAATTCTCGTTGTAACGGTAATTATTTAAATATTTAGATTGAAATCTCGTCTTTACTCTTTAGATTGTAACCCAAGATACTATTATTAAATTGTCACTATAAATTAGTTCCTTGTCTAAAGCTTTACAGTCTGCAGAAGCATTTGCATAGGTATTCATCTTTATACTAAGATACAGATCGATTCTCACAGCATCAAGTAATTCCTCTGACTTATGTTACGTTATTGTTCAGCATTACCTAGCTCAAAATAAAAGATCCTACTCTATCATTGAATGAATTTGCGATGCTTATTTACAGCGTAATTTTGTTATTAACTAATGATTTGGCAATTATATTTACCAAGAAATTTGCTAATTTAATGCCGTTATGTTGCATCTACAGGAAAGAAAATAAGTAATTGTTTCAAATATACTCGTAATTTATATCAACCAAAACTACACCTCTGATTACTTGCTTTACCTCCCTTTCTCCCTAAACATGGAATTAATAAGTCTGGGCTAACACCAAGCATGGAATTCATAGGCATATACTGGGCTAACCTGGTTCTCAATTCAAACTCTCATCTCAGAAACCCGCTGCGTAAAGTCAGACCAGTACTAAAGCATCGTGTAAACTGCTCTTTATCTAATCGTCGTCGGTCATAACGACTCCGTCAACAATAACATTACATACTATTACATTCCGATGGTGACAGATAACACTGTGGGAAAATTGTGTATTTTTCTCAAATGACTAACAAGAACAATCAAGCTGGTATTTAGATGACTTTGTCTTTGTTACTTAGTTTAATTAACCCCCAACGGAAAAAAGAGGGAAGTTTGAGGTTTTATCTTTGTATTTGTGTATCTGTCTGTGGCATCAACGGATGAACCGATTTTGATTTTTTAATTTTTATTGAAAGGTTACTTTATCGAGTGTTCTTAGCTATTTAGTTTGATGTAAATCGCCTATGTCACTCAGGAATAATGTAGCTTTTTACTGGTGAAAATTAATAATATTGGTCCAGTAGTTTCGGAGAAAATCTTCCCTCTTTATAATATTAGTATAGATAATTTTGCAGTTGTGTATAGGAAGTTTTGCGCCTGAGATGGGTCTGAAATGATCAAAATTGGAGTGAGCCGGACTCCGGAGTGACTCATAATTGAAGCCTTATCGTCGTCACATTTTTAAGAATTACTAAAATAGATAATAATAAAACAAGACCCGAATAACGTCATAGATAGACGAACTATGTTACCTACGTCAGCACAATTCTTAATCCTACCGAAAGAATACCTATAAGTGTGTTAGAGGAAATACCAAGTAGCTTCTGCAAATCACACCCACTAGCAAAACTTAAAATAACTATCTGTTCGGTTTAAGTTAATACTAAAAACCCAATGTTGAAAGCCTGGGCATCCTCTAGATATATGCATAAAGCGCAGGACGTCTATCTCCATCGGTAGACAATTTTCTCCTGCTGAAATGATGATGAATTATCTAAAAAAAAAAACGATTGTCCCACTGCAGGGCAAAGAATGCACGCACACATTTAAATATTGCGTAATATTTTCAATACCACTGAAGATCTTCGTATAGTTATGTCCGTATCTAATATAAATTGCCTAAAAGAAACACTCAATATAATAAGCCTACTAAGTGTCTGTATGTCAACATGGCTTACATACTTGAGAACTGTTTACAAAATGCTAACACGTGGGCTTTACGAGTGTAACAGTAGTACCTTTGAACCTACATTCCTGTGACCTCAATCTTATCTTTAGTAATGATACAAAAGATGTTTGTTCGCTGACAGAAAGCTTGCTATTATCAATTAGACTCATAAAAGAAAGAAAGAAAAAGCATGCAGAAATCGGCATGCTTAATTTAAATTCCATGTTTATCCTTAACTTAGATAGGCACACTTCCGAAAAAATATATGATCGCTGCGGTATGCGCCGCGAGAGAGAAGTCGAAATTTTTTTGCAGAATAAATTGCTATACAAGCTGAAATGACTTCATCAGAGGAGTTTGACATGGTTAATAAAAAACGTTTTGGTCTAAATACTAAAGGAACTATGATGTTCCATATCATCTCAAGTCTTTATGTCATCCATCAGTTAGCTTTCGACATCTGGACATAAAAGATAAATACGTACATTTACCAATAACGAAGTAATAAAACTGTACAACACATTTATAATTCAACAAGTAAACAGTTAATGAAACCGATAAATTCACCATAAATCAATAAAACGAAGGCGCCGACATGATAATCTTTTGCGGTTACTTGCGCGCGCGCATCCCACGATAACGCGATGTCACTTCCGCCTGCTGGAGGCTGCGATATCCGGTCAATAAACTCATCATTTTCATTTAAATATGGCGTTGATTGTAATCTTTACTTAGTGGTTTATTTTTATTTGAATAATATGAGCTTACTTCAATTATTCATAATGTCACAGACAATTATGATGATAAAATTATGAATAATATTGTCTAGACAAGTCTATCATGAAATTTGTAGGTTTGGTACGTCACGTATGTTTGCAAAGAGTGACTCAAGTCGAACTTGACAAAAGTCAGAAGATAGTTGAATCATTAGGAAACAATAAGGCGCAAAGGGAGTACTAATTTTAAAACCAGAGACCAAAACTCATTAATACATTACAAAGGAAGATAGGAAACACAATAATGTTTAACAAGTAGGTACGCATTACAAAACTGGAAGTTTCAGAACTTTTAGCGACGGTATTAAATCTATTGACGACAAACGGAGTAGTATGGAGGAAGAAGACAAGTTGCGCTGCCTCCAAATAGATAAATTGGCATTAGGGCATGCGAATTATGATTATGTATTAATATAAAGATCCTTTTGGAATGACGAAGTTTAAGTATGTGACCTAAGCTCATACGCACTTACACAAACCATAAACAATTTTGAAATGCAATGAAATCCCACCAATGAGCGAAATGCCCATAAAATTGCGAGACCCAGTAACCCGCATCATGGCAACAGTATGGCAAATATCTGCCATTCTGTCTGAGTCACGGCACGCCATTATGCACTTTACTACTAAATGGTTCATTGATAAGTCGAAGGCGCAGAAGTTATGCGTTTGCGCCGATCGTAAAATAAGAAAAATGTGGACTAAATATTGAACCAGTGTTTTTCAAGAGATTTTTTAGCCGAGGTTAAGGCAAAATTGCCAACATGGATAGCTGCAAATTGATAATTTGATAGAATATGTACAGATTTCAACTTCTAGATTACCGACGCCTTTGCCCATAGAGCGACGATGGTTAATCAATTTATTATGGACAAAATTGAGGTTCTAGGAATCCTCGAACCATTGATAAATCAATCAGCGCTCAGCAAATATTTGCCAGTCAAAGCATAAAATTCTTTACATCAAGCCGACTTTTCATTAGCCAAACGAATTAGTTCCATAACAAGATCGCTCATTTGTCATTTTTTATGGCTAAACACTCTTCAGTCTTAATGAATTAAAAACATGGATCATTCACACCTCATGCTTCGCTTCTTATTTATTTCTCAACATAAAGGATCCCGTTAACTATTTCAAATGAGTTATCCGTACCGTAACTGAAGCATTAAGTCTTTTAACGCGTTCTATTACTAGATTGCTATACCACAATGCGTCATCGCCGCCATTTTGTATTCTGGTCACTTTCTAACATATGGGAATAGAAAGAGAGGATCGTGAAGAGTGTAAGAATGAGTTTTATGTCTATTTACGTGTGCCTACTTATAGTTCAGTAATTAAAGCTTGTTTAAGGTATATAACATCTCTATTTAAGTTGCCTGAAATATGGAAGTTTCGAAAAGGGCAAACTTAATTGCACATTACTATAAACATCTTTTCTAATGGTTATCATGAACAATTTTGTACTGGTTTCATGTTGAATCTCTTTAAATGGACAGACTATTGTCTGTGGACGATTGTGTGATATGACGATAAAAACAATTGTTGGAACCTTAAAGGATAAATAAAATACTTAAAATAACTAAGCTCAACAAATTAAAAATGTTATCCAATAAAACCAGGCAATTAATACTTCAAAATAGTATGGAATGATCATAAGGTCTACAATCACAGACATTATGTCTATATTAATATCCCTCACCCGGTAACTTATGATATAACTCTTCAAAATTTGGTTACACTCTATCTACGATCGTCCAAAAATGATGAAAAAACAACCTTTCTTTATTGAGCCACTCAATATTATCAACTTTATCACCAACGTTTATCTAGTCCTAACTAATCCTATCGCGGCCCCAATTAGGTCAAGGCAAGTTCTCGTCATTCACATGATGGCCAAATCTACAGACAGTTTTATCGTGTTCTACATACGAATCCGTAAGATCAATGGCCTGTAGCAAGCTAATAAAAGGATTGAAATCGCAATGTCGTGGCCGATTCAAAATGGCTGTTTCCGGCAATCGATCAATCTGCGCCTGCGAACACATTACCCTTTTACTCGGAGCAGTCGGTGAATTATCCAATCGAGCTAAGCGGTTAGTGACTTAAATTGGAGTAACACTTGCTGGGGCCGAGTTACAAGGAGTGATTGTTTTCGCAGCTAGCTCGGGTGGAGCACAGATTGCGGGAGATTGGGATCTGTTAAATGGTTTTGCCTTAACAATAGATGAAGCGAATGGGTCAATAAAGTGGATAGAGCAATAGGGTCTTGAGAACTTTAAGGCGGCAATAGGTCATAAAACAATCCAAGGTGGAGAGGATTGTGGTTTCGATTGCAGCAGAAGTAACCCCGCCAGATTTTCTTTCCAAATTAATTAAAATCCAACACAATCTGATCCAAATAATGTGCATTTAGAATCTTGTAAAGTGCACACATTATAGCCAACCTTTAAGTAAAACCCAGATATAAAACTCACTCCAAGGGCCCACATTGTCTACAAACACTAAGTAGATAATTACACAACAACAATTGAGTCCAGTCACCGATTGTTACGAAAGCTATCGTTTGATGCGCGCGCGCTTGTGGCTGACACCAGCGACCTCTGCCACTTCCGGTGCGTCTGCTTCACTGATTTATTGCCATTTATTAGTGGAATGGTACTGTTGCTGATAAGGCTGATTTACGTGATTTTGACTTTTATTTGAGTTTGTGGTATTTCAGATCGATTGATGTAAAAATGTCCTTTATTAAAATAAATATTATCCAGTATAAGTAAGTCATTTAGAGTCATCCATGACCACCACTACCTTTTCAATTTCTATATCTGTAGGCAGAACTATTTCTTGTAGATATAATTATGAAGAATCATAGATGAAACCAACGACATAACTAGGTCTTAATATCCTATCTTTTTCATACATAGTCCGATGTCTCATTTCCACGTTTCTTCTCAATAGGTATGTATATTATATTATATGCCTAACGGTGATCTCTCACGAGACAATACGTGTCAAAATGGCTCTTTGGAAGCGTATGCGCATACCTGCGGTTTCTTCTGGAATTTGTGGCGTGACAGAACGACAGTGGCGACCGTAGGCATTCGGGAAATGCGATTTGTCTAAATTACCTAGAATTTATCTTTCGTTTACATTTTTGGACGCGGTTTTCGAGTATTTTATTGGTATGTCTTCGTTGCTTGACGTGGATTTATTAAGATATTATTGTTTATATCTGTTTTCGTTGTATTTTGAACAAGATTACAAAAAAAACAGCTTCATCAGCTTCCTACTTTCCTATTATAACTCGGGATGACAAGAAACTAATACTGTGTATTTTTCTTTCTTTCAATTAAAAAGAAAATCCGACGATACATTTTTACATCCTAATTCCGCATTCCCCAGAACTCCTATTTCAAATTAATTTTAACATCTAAACAAAACAAACTATGAATTAATGTATCCCAAATGGCAGGGTGCGTTTTAGAATTAAATTCGTCGGCAACCCGAGACGTTTGGGCGATGACAGACATCCTAATTGATATCTCGTTGCTTCTAACGAAGTGGTCTATTTTGAAAAACACAACTACTTAGGAGCGAGATTGTAATACGCTGTTAGTTGTTACTGAGGCTAATCGGTTTAATGAGATTTAACACAGCTTTGTTGACTGAAAATAAGATCATTTCAGTTTTTGTATATAGCAGCCCGGAGTCTGAACTTGTGGTCGTTTGATTGCAAAAGGCTCGCCCCCTTTACAAGCAACTTAAACATAACTGGCGAAATGTGGATACATATACTAAAAGATGCACCTTTGCCTAATGCATTGGGTAATACAGGCGTGATGTTATGTCCATTTTCACTTTTTCTCGTGGTGGTTAAATTTTTGGGATGGAGATTTTAAAACGAAATTAGAAATGAAAAGACATGTCAATCATAGATGCTTTCTAAAAACTAACAAACCACAGTGCATTTCTCGTCGTTGATATCAAACATTTTGTAATCAATCCATTTAAAAAAGCTAACACCCGAAGCTGTGACGTTGCGTAAACAATCACAATCAATGCATTAGCGTTTATGATGGATCGATGTGATGTCAGTCCATTGAAGAAATACGTTTGTTTATTAATTAAGTTTAATATTACTCCCACACTGGCACAGAAACTGATCTACGAATGAGATAGTTTAGAAGAATGGCCAAAGTCGGGTGGAAAGTCTGTAGGTTTGAGGTGGGTAGTTGAAAAATGATGCAAAAGAGAGTTCATAATTGTTATTACATATAAAATAACAACATTTTTGGCTTTCTAAATAGTTAGGATATCAGCTTGTGCTGTACAAGTCTAGTGATACTGGACACGCCATCCAATTTGCTTTCGTTTTTTATGGAAGTAAATAAAAACCAAAGCAATTGCAATAGCTCCTACGTAGATGACGTCGATAAGGTAATAATAAAATCTGTTGGCAACTTGGCGGAAAGATTGAGAGTAATATAATAAATAAGACGATAATCAGTACTAATTATTTAAACATAACTGGAAGATGATTTAATTGTATACTATCTAAGGTGTTTCCATAAAAACGCGCGCATCATAGCGGTACGTAACAAAGTTATTCATGCTCATGAGAACGCACGCATTTTTCAGATAACAATCTTCTGAGTAGGAAAGTAGTGTCTTGTAGCATTACAATACAATTACTTACATTTCATTGTTTCTAATAGAAATTTAGCTCATCAGTCTTCTACCGACGTATAGACACGCATTGATTAATAGATAAGAATTCATTATTTTTCTAGAAATGCGTGGAATGTCACTGTTTACTCCGACTTCTTGGAAAATGTTTCAATTGTTTTGTTGTACTGAATGTATTCCTTGTTGCTGTTCGCTGTTGACATACCGTATTTCTTATTCCTTTTTGTCTAATATCTTCTTTTCCAAAAGTTATGGTATTGTTTAACCTGACTTGACCATTATAATTATCAACTGCTCTTGCCTCATGTGACTTGATTCGGTGTTATGTTTTCTTCTCCCATTCTACCCTGACCTGAACTTAAGAGACGCTTTGCCTTACAGTAAATGTCCTTAAAAACAATGTCAGAAATCACACATCCATTACATAACATTTAATTAGACATCATTACATATGCCACGGTATCGTCCCGGCCGGGCGTCGAACCCGCTTCCGTTGCGCGCGCGCACCGGTGATAACCATCGAGACTTATTATTTAAATTTTGTAATACTATGCTCTTATGAATATTGAGTTGTTGTTATGCGGTGCTTGTTTAAAAAATTGCTGCAATTCTGAGATGTTCCGGTCTCATTTACAAGTAATTCTGATGGGTTAGATGGATTGTCGTACAAGTTGTGTAATTTTTTACGGCTTGTGATTTTCTGTTTAGGAAAACTCATTCTTATCTTCTCGTTCTATTTGGGATCTCGGGTTTGTTAACGAATATTAATTACAATAAATTTAGTAGAATATAATTCTGGCTAAATATTGCTATGCACTGCATGCCCATGCTACCCATTCTAATATCAATTATCATTCATGAAAATAAAGTTTTATCAAAAAGACATAAACCTGCAGATTTAGCGGTGGGATCTCAATATATAAAATGCTATTCGGTATTAGAAGCCCTAATAAAATCTATCATATATATTATATTAATTAACTGTAAATAATCTAGTACAAAAGTGAGTAGACACGAAGGTCAAGACACTGCAGAAATAATTACCACATCCAACTATTCTAATAAATCAAATAAACTAAGTAATTTAACTTAGATTGCTGAAAACTTAATAACTATTGCTAGACACGCAAGGCTGGGAAAATATTGCGTTTACTTTACAAGCATAAGTTATTAGAGGCATTTTTCTGATTAAGTGGCTTGTCTTGAGTAGGAGTCTCCATTAAGTAAACAAAGATGGTGATGAAAGATGAAGTTATTATAACTTGGAAAAGAATATTGTCATCTACAAGAAGATAAGGTTTCAAAATTTATCGGTTAGAGACTATGCAGTACTGCGATACCCATTAGAAAAGTATTTTTTCACTTTATAAGATAATACTGTTAAAGGCGGCCCTTCAACCTTACTACAAGTTCTGTTTACTACGGATACACTTGAAAATAATCCCTGGATATATTTTTGGTGTAATGTTTACATTCGTTAAGCTATCGACACGCGCTGACGTGTCAGCGCGTGTCGATAGCTTAACGAATACAAAATTGTATCAACAAAATAGATAAACACATACAAACAAAAATCAACTCTATTTCGAAGGTAATAAAGCTAAAGGGAAGATTCAAGAAGGTGCGGCTAAATTTGTACGCACATCACCGTCAGATGTCAATCAACTGACGGTGTGACTTGATGAAAACAGAAGTGTAGAAACGTCAAAAATTTTGTACAAAGAAGTGTACCCAGAATAACATCGAAGTAAGAAAAAAATAACGGTTTCCGAACCACTCCAACCGCCATTTTCCAAATTAGAACCAACTGACAGCTAAGTTCGCGCCATAATTTATATGGTGCGTTCTGTTTTAAACGATGCGATGATGGGTGCGTTCGGTTGAGAACTTTTCCTTTTTAGTTTTAAAATATATTTTGGGAAAGACATTTTATGCAGAAGAGTTTACATTTTGGAAATTGAGGTGTTTGTCATTGTCAATAGCGTCTAATTCGGACTCGGTTCTATTTTGAATAACACTAATTTTACCGTTAGTACACACATGCACATACATCAATATTTTTGGCTCCTCTTGATATAGTTGAGTCTGTTGACTCTATAAACACTTATCTCGCGTAAGCGTCTTTCAGTAAAGAGTCGCAAAAAAGTTCACAGTCCGTTCACTCCGGCCCCTCCTTTGGCACATTTATAAACCTTGGAATATCAAATTTAACACAGGGAATGGTGTTAACAATCACCCCGAATGGTGCTCGTAACAAATTAGTAGACGTCAACTCGTCGCCTGCGACCGGACACGGTCGTCAAGTGGATTGTGACGTACTTTACCCTCAATTGTTATGACTAAAATAACTTTTGCGTTAACTGGAGCTTTTTAACTGCTTTTGGAGTGATAGATTATTCGATTCGCGAAGAATGTTTCAAATAACAGAGAGGATTAAACGCTTTCCAACGTAAAAATTATCAAATACAACAGTTTAGAGATAGACAGTCAGGAGCTCCGAAGAAAAATTATTCAATACTTGTCCAAAAATATTATAAGACGGAACTGAAATCAATCCTAGCTGATAGAAATCTAATACCTAGTCCAATAGTATTTATCCCCAAGGTCTTCCATATCGATAGAAGGCAAGTGTCTGCTCGCGTGGGAGATGTGATGCAACCCTGTGTACGGTGGGCGTATAACGCTTTACCTTGTAATTAGATAACGTTTTTATGCCATATAAGATTTGAAACCTTGTTTTTTACCTTCCTTAAAGTTGAGTGTCTTCGTGAGAATTGTGGGACGTGACGATTTTGTTAAGTAATTTGTAAGAAATACTTGTTTAGTTTTTCTTGAAATAGAATGGCTGGGAGCACGATGCTTTGCATAACATTTGCGACTTAAAGTTGGTCTTGCTTGACTAGTCCTGAGATAAAAGATGATTCTTACTTAAGCTCGTGTGATGTGAAATGGTTAGCAAAAAACTGACTAAAATAGATGAAAAACAAATATACACAGTGGTAGATTATTTTTATTAGTAAGTATTATTAAGATTTATTAAAAATACTCTGGCAGATTTTATGTTTGTATAACATAAATAAATATCATTTAATTTTATGATAATGCCCTTGATTGTCAGTGTAAATTTCATTAATTATAAAACCTTTTAAATTGTTTTAATTCAAACATTGCACGTAGGAGGATAAGGTCTTGCCGCCTAATATGGTTCTTGTTATATCTGACTATTTCGTAACCTTTTTGTCGGCAATCATTTGCATGTGTTATGTCAAATAACTGATTAATCACATTCTTAATGATTTCCAATGTAAATATTATATGGAACCGTCATTAAAATAGACTGAATAAGGAAATACAAGTCTGGCATTTTATAGCCTACAACAAAAACAAAACGCTGTTTGACAGCTAGATTTAAAGTGGCTACATAAATATTAGTTAAATGAAAGAAATATTTTAAAGTAATGCTATACAATTTATGTTACATATATTATCTAGCTGTCTAATGTCATCTCGGCCTGTGATATTTTACAAATGGCAGCGTAACATCCTCATTTTCTATCTATCCTTTTGCTGCGCGAAAGTTGCGCTCCAAAACGTCATAACCGCCGCGTCACTTCAGCAACCTGCTACGTTTCGTTTCTACACTATTTACGATACAACGAGTTCTATAATTGAGCGATGCGGGAGAGCTCAACACATCACGGTCCATCTTTTTAGAATACGACACAAATAACATTCTATATTTGTAAATTTATACACCACCAGCTTTGAGAGCACCTAGGACTTCGCGAAACGATACATGAATCTCACCCTTATTCCTTTGCGATAAAACTCACAGTTAAGTGGCGATAATGGATATCATAAGGTACTTCGTTTTACTTGAATTGAATATGCTAAGGTGGTACGGTTACGCAGCAGCCATGCCGATGACCACATGCATCAATGTTTGTAAATAGAAACACTGCGTACTATGGAACAGCTTTGATCTTTCAGTTTAGAAACGAGAACAGTCCATCGCTTGTTTTCTTCAGAAGAAAATACGAAGGAATGGAGAACTTACGATGGATTTTGAAGCTTAGCAGGTATCCGTGGTCACGATACGGGTGGCTTATTTAAAGATCCGTGCGACTACTAGTGACATCTCCTGAGCAAATATTCCAACTTGGCTTTGTTTACTAACAACATTTAGCATTCGAAGCGCATTCTCATTTTTACAACAGCGTGGGTCAACAAAAAAGTTTTTCAGTCCTCGCTGGGTCGGTTTCATAGAAAAATTAGCTGCAACATGTGAAAGTAACCTGTTCAAAGGCATCTCACGCGTGTATTTGCTCATTCCATTACCCAGCTGGTTTGGGAAGTGAAAAATCACGCTTATCGCGGCACAAACATAGGGAACGGTGGTCCGTGGCTCGAGCCATCTGTTCGTTGCACCCATAAAGATAACGAAAATGTACAAACGGGAACGCATTCACTACGTATCAGTCGTTTGCGGTGAACGCACCCGCGCCTTTACTTTGAAATAATTACGCGCGAAAAACAGTCGGCCATTTTGCATATTTCCGTACGATGTGTTCCATATTCGAGAGTACGGTGTGTATACAGCGCCCGTTTGATATTCTCTTTGAAATGTGGTTTATTTTTAATCGCGTTGTCCTATTTAATCCGTTATGCGAGTGTGGCAAGCGCCTCAATCAGTCTCAACGGTAGCCGTTGCTTTTGACGTCGTGTTTTCTGTTAAAACTTAAATTAATTCAGAAAAAATGCTTAAATACATTATTTCAAAGATAAAAAAGGTCGATATATTTTTGAGAGCACGTACTTGGGTTGTTGAGATATGATTTTAAATATTGTTCTCTTTGTTTCAGATTTATCCAGATCCCGAGTCGGAGAAGGCTATTATGGGATCGGTGGTGTACTGTATCCACCACAAAGAAGGATGCCAATGGTCGGACGAGCTACGCAAATTGAAGGTGAGTGGGAAAGCCAAATATTTGCTAAGATAAAGTTAAGTAGGTAAATAGATCGATCGATCTATCATTTTGTGTGTACCTGTCATGTCACGACACATTTATTTATCTGACCGACAATAGTCTTTAATTTATGGCAGGGCAAGTGCGAGTCAGTTTTCAAAATTTATTGCCCGTTAGTTTATTTAGCGTGAACACGCTAATTTATCTAATGTTCGTTTGAATTATAAACAAATTACGATTTTTCTGATGAATTTCAATTACCTACAGTATTGTTTTATTAAGCACATAGAATACAGGTAAAAGATTTTACATCTACCTCTAAGTTAGCGTCAAAATTCTAATTAAAAACTCGTACATAAATACAATAAATTATCTAGCTTCATAAATTGAATGAGTGATATTTTTTCCATAATCTAAATAATTGCACACTTTTGATCAAACCAAGATCTCATCACATTCGCCAATTTTTTTTAAATCACTTAATAAAATCTTCACTCCCGAATCAAAATACTAAAGATGTCCTTCCCCTGCGCAGGCGCATCTGAACACGTGCAAGCACGATGCAGTGCTGTGTGCGGCGCAATGCGGCGCGATGATCCCGCGGGTGTTGATGCAGGATCACTTGCGGTACACCTGTCCTCGCCGCCGCGCCAACTGCGAGCATTGTCATAAGGAGTTCTCCGGAAGCGCTTTAGAGGTAAGGGTAATCCTTTCGAAGTTTTTTTATGTTAATATTGAAGAGAGAACACCCAAACGACTATGAGGTTTATGAAAGGTGTAAACGAGGGTAACAAATTCAAAAGCGAGACAAAAGTTTACAATAATGCCGATTTGTTGACCAAAATGCTCGATTTTTTATATCTTCTTCCTAAATTCGCAAAAAAATTAAGATCTCATTGTGATTACATACAACCACAGAAATATTGCAGACATTTCGGAAGGAAAATCTTCACAGCTTCAGTTTCATAAGAAGTAGCTTTTTCCAAGAGTTTATAGCTTATCGAGTTTCATAATTAATTAACACCACAATCCTAAATTTCCAGGAACATCAAGGCAACTGTGGCCACGAGCCGGTTTACTGCGAGAACAAGTGCGGTGCCAAGGTGCAGCGAAGACATACACAGCAGCACATTCAGCAGCATTGCAGTAAACGACTAGTGCCTTGCAAACACTGTGGACAGAGTTATACCCAGGTAAGGCTTTACTGATGTTAAATTATAAAGGCTACTGCCAATGACACAATAGCAAAAATTAACGACTTAATCAGTCACGGGACCATTTGAAGACTTCTGGGTGAAGAATATGTTTTATTGAAATAATGGGTAGTTTGAATAATATTCTGGGATTTTTTTATTTCTACCCTCCAAAAAAATTCATTTAAAAACGTCCCTATGGCTGTAACTGACCTAAAAGTGTACAAACACACGACTTTTGAATTTAAATTTTAGGTTTTTATATTAATGAAGGTCCACCAAATCATTATTTTGATAGTTAAAAGGAAATCGGAAACTTTATAAGAGAATTTTCAAAAACTTAACAGTCTCATCTAAAAACCCACCTGTTTCCTTCTCCTCAGGATACAGTATCAGCGCACGGAGCATCATGCGCCCGCGCACCAGTGGCGTGTCCACAACGTTGTGGAGCCAGTGGCGTACCTCGCGCTGATCTGGCCGCTCACCTTCGGGACCACGCCGCGGCCGCCGCTGCTGCAGCATTACCTTGCTCCTTTAGAGATGCTGGGTGTAGGTTTAAGGTACGTTTCAAAGTTTATGAATTGTTATAGCAACTTAAGCATAAAGCTGATTTATTATTGATAAAGTTCGCAAAGCTGAAGCCAAGGCGACGCTATTAGCTAGTTACATACATGGCAAGCAACATCTTTAATTGCGTGAGGATGCAAGCTTAAGCTTAGAGCAAATAAGTGTAAAAATGTTACTTACAAAGCAACAAATGGTAAATATCATGAGGTATTCGTAGCAAATAAGCAGAAAAATAAGTATTTGATAGTTCTAGTTTGGGTACTTACTTTTGTAGAGAAAAGTTAGAATAACGTAATGTGAAGAACTTGTTCTAAGCGATCATAGGCAAGGTTCCACTTCAAAAAGTTGTTTACTTATAATTGAATTTCGGCTTAAAGCTAATACTAACTAATATTTCAACCTTTACAGGGAACAAGACAAGCTCTAGAAAAACATACAGAAGAAAGTTGCCAACAGCACTTAGCCCTCGTCTCAGCGCTCGCCAGCCGTCAAGCAAGACAACTGGACTCGTTGCGCGCAGCAGTAGCGCGACTGTCGGTCAACTGTTCCGGTGCACTGGTGTGGCGCATCAGCGACTGGGCTGCTAAGATGGCGGAGGCGAAGTGCAAAGATGGTGTCGAGCTTGTGTCTCCAGCGTTTTATACGAGCCAGTATGGATATAAGTTGCAGGTGAGCTTTTGAAACTGATTCATATACTTCTGAAATTCATTCCTTGTGGAAATATCCAGTCTTTTGTAGTAATTTCATTCGGTCTCCTCTCACTGATATTTTTTTTCCGTCATCCCAATCTCAGTCTCCCCAGAGGAGTATTAGTCACATTTTCAAAAAATTGCTAAATGTCGTGCGAGCTTCGAAAAAAATACGTTTGTTCCACTTTCACTTATTTCTAACTACCCACTTTTGCATGTTTGCCAAATTCCTGGTTCGTAGCCACATGGTGAAAAACTCTGAGGTCGATATTAAAGTCACATTTTTGCTGCGAAAATGCCGTGATACATAATAAATGGCAAATGCATGTTTATTTTCAATTGTTGAATGTTGACCTCTTAACACAGAAAACCGTGTTGTCAGCCAAAAAATCCTTTCGTAACGCCACATTAATCACATTTGTTGGTAAACAAAACCACGCCGGTATATTTGTATGAGTCAACTCTCAATGATGACTAAACCCGCGTCCCCACGGAGACTAAATTAGATACTCTTGCTCATTCAGTGTGTAATGTAATATTATTTTGAGTGTTATAAATCATAGTTGTTCGTTTTGGTAGACTGTGACATTTGTTAATTAATTTAATTTCTTTACTTCTTTTTCGTGGGTTTTAAACTTCTCAATGACTCGTAGTTATTTTGATCGCCCACGTGGCAGGATCCGTTCAGTTATATTTTGATTGTCTTTTGTTTTTCCAATCGATCTCATCTCACGACTTGAAGACTTTTTTTTTAACTGAAAACCGTTAATTAGTTTTTGTTCAGCAAACTAAATCTTTTCTCTCTTCTTTTCAGGCATCACTATTCCTGAATGGCAACGGAGCTGGCGAAGCGACTCACATGTCAGTATACATCAAGATCCTGCCAGGAGAATACGATGCTCTTCTCCGTTGGCCCTTCGCCTACACGGTCTCCTTCACCCTCTTCGACCAGAGCTCCAGCCCCGACAGAGCCTGCAACATCGTCGAGAGCTTCGTCCCAGACCCCACATGGAAGAACTTCCAGAGGCCTTCCAAGGAACCTGATGCGCTAGGCTTCGGGTTCCCAAGGTTCGTTTCCCATGAGATGCTAAAGAAAAGGAACTTTATCAAAGATGATGTTATGTTCTTAAGGGTTAAGGTTGATCCAAGTAAAATTGTAGCTGTTTAGTATTATAGTTATTTTTTACGGTAATAAACTCGATTGTGGGTAGTAAACAATTTAGCAGAACAAAACTTTTTCAAAATTCGGCCAGTATAGTCTCTAATACTGGGGTACAATATTAATCTTTTGGGTTAAATATAGTCGGGTAAAAGATTTTTTCTTTTGAGGTTTTATCTAGTTTTAGAAGCCTTAAACATATTTTGTAATGTTCAAATTTTGAGTAGAATTACAGTGAAGTTAAGAGAACTAAGAAGTTAAGTTGGGGTTAGTTGAATGTTAGGCTTAGATTAAACTTAGATCTAACTTCAGGCTGAATCCAAGTTAAACTAAAGTTATTAACACATTATGCGTATTCTATAGTCATTATTTAGTATTAAGTAACTTGAAGTCATAGATTTAACTGTAAATATTATTTTTATATTTAGTTCAGTATTTTTGTACATATTTGTAAATATTAGTATTAGTATGCGCATACGCAATTGTTATCCTTTCACTAAAGATCTCTTGAGTTTCATTGCCGGCAGAAGAACGTAACAAGCTCAGCATGGTTTCAAAGTATATTATACCTTATTTCTTTAGTCGTAGTGTACATATTTCTTTTACTTTAACGAGACTTGCTTTTCTGTGCCATATTTAGTAGGAATGTTTACATATTAGCACCATTTGCAGATGTTTTTTTAGGATGCCCTACTAAATTTTGTTTGGTCTGAAAAAATAAGATTGCCTGAAACACATGGAGATTTATCAGTAGAAACTGTAGACTATTTTTCCAAAACTATGCCGTTTTCTTGCTTTGTGGTTGTTCAAATTACTAACACGACTAATGGATACGATTTTCAGGATTTTGACTAACTTGATAGGAAGCTAAATTAACCATTTTTCTTTCTTTCTTTGAACAACTCTTCATTCCATCCCACCATTTCCTGATCTATGACGGTGACTCTTACTAAACCACCTTTTTGGCTTATCTAGGCAGTTTTCAGGCCATCCTAGTAAAATTTATCCAGTAAAACTACACACATTTTTATAGTAGACTGCAAAAATAGTGTGTAACAACCCAATATGTTCAAAACGCATTTTTGTTTGCCTTAAGCTCTTATCGAAGGCTCTTTGAAAAATGCTTTGGACTCGCATCTTCAATCATTATCCCTAAGGGACCGACAGAGAAACTTGAAACATGACCAGCTTCGTTATATCGGCAGATCTTTGTATATATTTTCTGTTTTTACGAGTAAAATTATTTATATGACTTTTTTGTTGATTACTTTCTGTACATACTCTCTAACTTTGTACATACAAATCAATGTATTATTAAAATTATTGATATTTAAACTAAAATTCTTATGTATTCGATAAGCTGGAGTTAAACCAAAGTGTTGTGATTACTTTGCGTTTTAAAAATTATGGTGTATTGTACATTTCCATTTAGCAAAGTGAATCAACGTAAAACACGGCTAAAGCTGTATGTAAGTAATATATATTTATCTCTATAGAAATACATATAAGTTTGGTTTTTTGACTTTCGTGTGCTTCTTGTATTAACTGTCAACGTAACGCAAATAATTTTTAGCTTGATCTAAAAGATTTCTCAAACTTAGTTTAGCAATTCCTGAGATAGGTGAACAAATACAGTTGTAATTTACACATTTTATATTTTTCTTTAGTAAAATATTATCTGTAAAAGTTTCTAACATTTGACAAAAAAGCCTAGGTTTCTAAAGTTTTCTTGTTTAATTTGGATCTCTTCTAAAACGCTTTTTTTATTAAATAATTTAATCTCAACTGTAATATTACATTCCAGTAAAAAACATTATTATAAGTCTGGAAGCCATTCTGTAATTATTTATTCTATTACAATTAAGCTATGGGTTGAATTGAGAGTATAAAAAAACAACTATCTATCTATTACTCTATTTTCTTCTTTTTCACAACTTGTTTGCCATCAGTACTTTTTTGTATTCTTAACTATTCTTGTCTTTATTTTTCTTTATATACTGTAAAGCTCAGTATTTTATCTACTAAAGCCCAATTGACAAAAAAAAATCATAAAGATTTTCTTGTGAAATAAACCTGTAAAAAATATTTGTTCTCAGTCAATTCTAGCTTTTTGTACCTTTTTTGTAAACCGTAGTTAACGGCTAGGCTAATTCAATATGATAACCTTAGTACCTAATATAAGACTAATTAAAACTAAACCATAAGAGCAGATTGTATTAAGAATAGGTTCTAAGCTAATTATAAGAATTTGGCAAGAACGGACGCAGTAGATTTTAAGAAGAAAATAATTGAAAAAATGGCCACATTAGATTTATAAGATAAAGGCCCATCTTAGATGATAAGAGGAAATATACTATTTTTCCGATATAAATATGATTTTTATTGATTTCCCCCTTATAACAATGCATTTTGAGAGAACCTTGTATTATTGTTCAGAATGGGTTCCAGAACGTCTGGTGAGACGCAACCTAGCTACCTCGAGGTAACAGTTCTACATACGGTACAGTTCTACCGAATGTACCTATCTACATGATAAATAGATACCCATCACATAAACAATGGCAAAGGTCATTTAGGTCCAATCCACGGGACACTGCGCACACACAGTTAGAATAGAAGTTTATTCATTACAAAAGGTACATGTTTGTGTGAGAGGATCCAAATTTTGAATTATAAGTTACTTCTAGTCTTCACTGGATGCAGCTCAGTACCAGTATTCCCAATATGACCTCCAGAACCCGGTTACTGGGTAATACTGGCATGGTTATCAGACAATCGGTCTTCCGACTACCCGTAACGGCTATCCAAGATCTACAAATGGCAGCCGGGACTACCGGCTTACCGTGCTCTCCGAGGGACAAAGAAGTTTCGGTATGTAATGCATGGTCACCCATCCACAGACCAAACTCAGCAAGCGTTGCTTAACCTCTACCTGTACGACTGCTATTACTTAACCACGAGCTCCTCAACACCTACGCATCTGCACAACGGCAAAGTACTACAAACAAAAGACAATCAAGTCACTTTAACTCGTACTATTAATTATTCTGTGCTTTAACTATAACTACCCACCTTTGGCCGAAACTATCAATAAGTCGACTGTAAGCTAAAAACCTATTTAGATAACATTCTAGCTTCTAAATCATCGTGTTTATAATTGAATGTCCGGTTATCGTCGTGATAAATTGTAGATTGGAGCGAATTGCGGCGACTGTCAATTGTTTTTAGTAATTATCATAAATCTTCCATTGAGATTGTGAGAATATTTTGGGTAACTCTCACTGGGTGATATGTCTTTGTTGTAGGTCCAAATAATACTTAAAAGGTGGATAAAAGTCTGTGATTCTTTATACCTAACTTGTGTTCTGATTGGAATCTGATTTATATAAGTTTTTGCAATAACAATTCATGACCAATTGCTTAATTTAAAGCAAAAATTAAGTCAAGACTGGAGAGAGGCAAAGATGCTTCACCGTCAACCACATCATGGCTTACTATCAGTTGAAATAATGGTTATACACGAGACCTTTATTTAATAATAATAAAAAAAACCGGCCAAGTGCGAGTCGGACACGCGCACGAAGGGTTCCGTACTTGGTTAATTGCGGTTTACGATTTATGACGTATTAAAAAAAAACTACTTACTAGATCTCGTTCAAAACAATTTTCGCTGGTAGTTTACATAGTAATGTACATCATATATTTTTTTTAGTTTTGTCATTCTCTTATTTTAGAAGTTACAGGGGGGGGGACACATTTTACCACTTTGGCAGAGTCTCTCGCGCAAACTATTCAGTTTAGAAAAAAATGATATTAGAAGCCTCAATATCATTTTTGAAGACCTATCCATAGATACCCCACACGTATGGGTCTGATGAAAAAAAATATTTTTAGTTTTAGTTTCAAGTATGGGAACCCCCAAAATGTATTGTTTTATTTTTATTTTTGTGTGAAAATCTTAATGCGGTTCACAGAATACATCTACTTACCAAGTTTCAGCAGCATAGTTCTTATAGTTTCGGAATAAAGTGGCTGTGACATACGGACGGACAGACAGACAGACAGACATGACGAATCTATAAGGGTTCCGTTTTTTGCCATTTGGCTACGGAACCCTAAAAACCGGCCAAGTGCGAGTCGGCCTCGCGCACGAAGGGTTCCGTACCATTATCACGTTTGTTGTATGGGAATTAAATATTTATTTTATTCGGTTTTTAGTATTTGTTATAGCGGCAACAGAAATACATCATCTGTGCAAATTTCAAGTGTCTAGCTATCGCGGTTCATGAGATACAGCCTGGTGACAGACAGACAAGACAGACGGGCCGCGGAGTCTTAGTAATAGGGTCCCGTTTTTACCCTTTGGGTACGGAACCCTAAAAAACAATTCAAAATACCATGTGCTTACAAATAAAAGTCATTTACTGTTCAAAAGAGTGATGGTAACCAATCTCTTTCCTTTATCTTGAAGCTGATTGTAGGCCAAATAGGGCCCACGGTTAGCTCAGTGGTTGACCGATTGACTGCTGCACTGCTTGTCGCGGGTTCGATTTCCGCACGGAAATAATATTTGTATGTATACAGATAGTTGTTCCGGCTATGAATGTTTGTGTATGTGAGTTTATATGTTTGTAAAAGCACCCACGATACAGGAGAAATGCCTAGTGTAGAGTAACGTTTAAATTTTTTTTGCAAAAAACAATGACCTGTGCAACTTAAGCTGTGTAAGTATAGTTCTCGCCAAAGAACAATGGCGAAATCTTAGCCAACTTAATTTGAGCGTCTGAAAGTGAGTTATATACGAAAGACATTCTATTAATTCTCGACGTTTTTTAAAGAATCATTTGGGTTGGTTCAAAACGGATAACAAAAAATCATAATAAATAAAAAGTTATTTGACTATTTAGTTAATTTCTTTAGCTTAGGGTTGCCATTATATATTTTATCTGCTAAGTGACAAGTAGTAACTATATTAAGTAATAATATCATAATTGTATTTATTGCAGTAAATGAGTTAACAATACAGTTTATGTAGTGTGTGTAGATGTTCCTTGCAGGTAGATAAGAATATTGTAGTGTAGTAGAAATAAATAAATTACTTTCAATTAATGATTGGCAAAAATACTATTATCCAAGTCTAAAATAATATAGGTTGGTTGTTGACGGCGACCTTTTGATACACGTCAAAGTCACTTAGTTTAAATAAATATTCTCTTTTGAAAGTATATTATACATTTCACGCTGAAATAACTACGTAAGGGAAATACTAATGCGAAATTCCCCTTTTACTTCCACGAAATTGAATAATATTACCTATTAAACACATTATTTAAAGTTACACAGACATAACCTACAAAAGTTTATGACTGAATATCTCTTATTCTCGACATTCTCGAAAAAAAAATCTTGCACAAACTAATTCAGAACATCACCCTGAGTTAAACCAGATATTTTTAATTTAAAGACGTAGGAATTTAATCTCAGCTAAAACAATGTATGGGCAGCTGCCATTGTTCTTTCTTGGCCACCCTGTGGTTGGCTTCAATGGCTACGCAGTAGTAAATCTCATACAAAAACAGCACCGATCCGTGCCTTACGCATCGGAAATCATACTTCAGGGCAGCCAAGAAGTTCGGCGAGACCCTTAAGTATGAAATTTTACACAAGCTTTGCCAGTAAAGTTAAATTAACTTAGCTGAAGCAGACCTCACATATGTTTTTGTAATTCTTTATCAGCAAGTAGTATGTACAACACTCAAAAAAGTAATAAGTACCAACTAAGCGATCATACCCTGCAACTAATCGAGGAAAGAAAAGAGTACATAAGTAGCCTAAACAAAAAAGAAAACAGAAAGCTTATTGCAGACTTAAGCAAACAAATAAGAGAAAGCATACGAAGAGACCGCAAAGTCAAGAGACTAAAAACGCTCGAGCACCACATCCAAAAAACAGGCGGCGTGAAAAAGGCTTTGAAAGAACTACGAGAAACGGGGAAAGAATGGATACCTAAGCTTAAGAAAAAGTCTAAAACCACCACTTTAAGACAGAACATCAAAGACTTAGCCACGAATTTCTATCGCCAACTGTATGCTATCCAAAACCAAAGTACCACTTGTTCCCATGATAAAATGTTCGCCAATCAATCCAACGAAACGAACTCAGAATCTATAGCGGATATATTACCATGCGAAGTGGAAAGGGCGATAATGAGTCAACGAATGGAGAAATCACCAGGGCCAGATAAAATCACTAACGAAATAATGAGGGCAAATATAGATGAACTGATTCCAATCTTAACGAATATTTTTAATGAAATTATAATAAGTGGCAACATTCCGGAAGCATGGACAGAATCCCACATCATCCTACTGCACAAAAAAGGCGACAAGGAAAACATAGAAAACTATAGACCGATAAGTCTGATGTCAAACCTGTACAAAGTTTTTGCAAAGATTATACTAGACAGAATAAGCACACTGCTAGACGAACAACAACCAGTTGAACAGGCAGGATTTCGAAAAGGCTATTCGACGATTGACCACATTCATACGATTAGGCAGGTATTAGAAAAATATAAAGAATACAACAAAACAATTTATATAGCTTTTATAGACTACGCCAAGGCTTTCGATAGCTTACATCATGAATACATTTGGGAAAGTCTTGACGAACAAGGAATAACAGGTACCTACATCAAAATCTTAAAAACTATCTACTCGAACAGTAAGGCCAGAATACAGCTGGAATCCTTAGGAAAAGAATTTTGTATACACAGAGGAGTGCGGCAAGGAGACCCTCTATCCCCAAAATTGTTTTCTGCAGTATTGGAAAATGTCTTCCGCAGGCTAAACTGGAACAAGTACGGCATCAATATAAATGGGGAAAGACTTCATCACCTCAGATTCGCTGATGACCTGGTATTACTGGAAGAAAACCCGGGCAGTCTTGAGTATATGATCAATAATCTAAATGAAGAGAGTATGAAAGTAGGGCTAAGAATGAACACCAATAAAACCAAATTAATGACTAATAGTGTAAAAACAGAAATTAGGATAAAAGGAGATTTGCTGGATTATGTGGAAGAGTACATGTACTTGGGTCAAGTTATTTCTATAGAAGACCAGATGACGAAAGAAGTTAAACTCAGGATCGCAACTAGTTGGAAGAAATACTGGTCGCTGAAGGAGATAACGAAGTCCAAAGACTTAGGCATGTCAATAAAAAGAAAAACATTCAATTCTTGCATACTACCTTGCTTAACGTATGGTTGCGAAACTTGGACCCTCACAAAAGCACTAAGAGAAAAGCTCGCCAGAACACAAAGAGCAATGGAGAGGAGCATGACGGGATATAAACGTCAGGACAAAATTAGAAACATAGATCTCAGAGAAAAAACAAAACTCACCGACGTACTCATGCGAATCGATCTGCAAAAGTGGAGATGGTCAGGACATACGATGCGTGAAAAGGTAGGAAAGTGGAGCAGGAAGGTAATAGAATGGTACCCAAGAGACAGTAAAAGAAATCGAGGAAGACAGCACTCAAGGTGGGAAGACGAACTTAGATTAACTGCTGGACCAAAATGGAGAAGGGTCGCCCAAGATAGGCACCAGTGGAAATCTTTGGAGGAGGCCTTTGCCAATAGGCACACCGAACTAAGAGATATTTTATAGTTTATTTTGTATTTTTAACAATAGTGTAACAAATGTATATATTCGGAATAAAAGGCTTAATTATTATTATTATTTGGAAGTGTTTCAACTTCTCAGCTCTTAGGCTGGTTTAAGCTACATTTACGGGCCGAGACCAAGTAAATGCAGCGTGTGGTGTGTTATATTGAGGATGAATGATGTGGAGCTATTTCGTTTTCATCAATTTGCATGAACTTTCTAACAATTCGACATGTGTTCAAGATGGCTGCTTTTTGAAGGGTGATATAAATGTTTTCATTTAGATCAAGCAGCTTCAGACTATGGAGAAGGTGATTCGGAATAACGCCTGTTGTTGAAAGGACTATGGGGACCACATAAACTTTTTCTTGACGCCATATTCTAACTATTTCTTCCTTGAGCTCTGCATATTTACTAATTTTCTCTGTAATTGTTTTCTGTATATTATGTGTATTGGGCACAGCAATATCTATTAGGTAAGTGACTTTATTCATTTTATCCTGTAGGGTAATATCCGGTCTATTGTAGTGAATTGTCCTATCAGTGAGTATGGCGCGGTCATAATAAAGTTTATGTTTGTCATTTTCTAATATAGTTTGTGGCGTGTAATTATAATAAGGGGTGTTAGTGTCCTGTGTGAGTGAATATTTAACTGCCAATTTTTGATGTATAATATTTTATTATTATTATTATAATTATAGTATGTACAAAAATTTTGTGTTTGTGTATATGTCATCAACATCATCATCAGCCTTTTTAGTGTGCCCACTGTTGGGACACAGGTCTCCTCTCTGTGAGAGAGAATGGGTCGTAAATCCACCACGCGGGCCTACTGCGGGTTGGTGGATGTCTTCGAATTTTTGGTTCTGGGTCATGCGCGTTTCCTCACGATGTTTTCCTTCACCGTTTTGAGAGCAGTGGTGGTAAAATAATTTGCACAAGTTAAAGCGCCTGCCTGGGTTTGAACCCACGACCTACAACTTATAAGTCGCGGCCAACACCACTAGGCCACCACTGCACTCACTAGTAAATATAAACACAAATAATTAGGAAATTGTTTAATTAATCAGTACGAAATGCTTACAAAAATAACTAGGTAACTTCTTAACAAACTTACATGCTATCTTAACAAGTAGGTATTGCACTTAGAGATCTAGGTATTCTGAGAGCCCCCGCTCCCTGATTGGCTGAACGTTGATGTGTTGAGGGCTGATGGCTGTTGTACCTTTTTCTGGGCTTTCTGTAAAAAGAGAACAAACATACTGGTGAGTAAGTATAAAACCATAAGCAATCCTTGGATGGCCGAAATAAGTATGCATTTACTCAAACATAATTTTTGAGTGGGTGGATACTTAATTACGGGCACCATGTGGACAGTAGTAAACAGTCTGCAGTTTGCATGTTAGCAGACAAATAACTGAAATTAGAAGGTGTCCATCTAGTTTAATAAATTAGGTACTTTCTCTATTCATCTTATTCATTAATTTTATTCTACTTCTAGAAGGTTAATGTTTAACTGAACACTGTTTTGTTTCAATAACTATCAACAATCAGGGTCCTACTGAACATATTTGGCTGAGACATATTTATTACCAAATAGGTATTCATTTTTTTTAAACAATCTTTTGGAACTGAAAGGTATTAAATGTAATATCACTTGTAAATACATATTCTATGAGCCCAAACTAATCCAAACAAGACTGTGCAATCTTGCCGTTTGAGAAGTTGCTATGGTCACCTTCTGGCTCCATCATGAGACCAGCAGCCTTATTGCGTAATGAATTCGGCAAGGCAAAGGGCAAAAAGTATGAAAAATCAATCAATCACATAGACGGAAATCCACATCACATCATTAATCTTGCTCCGTAGTATGTACCATATTATTACTATGTTTCCAAAGTGGCATAAGTACATCAAGACTTAATTGGATGTCAGGAAGTGCTTCAAAAATGGATTACCAGTCTATCAGTTTTATTAAATTGGCCCAAGGCTGATTTTTATATTAACAGGAGGAAGAAACAAAAAAAAATTAAGATAACATTTACCTTTTGTATTTGCAATAAATAATCCATAGCTGATGGCAACAAAGGCTTAGCAGAATTAATCTCCATCATTGTCAAGTGGTCCAGCCTACCATATCCACCTCCAGACTTCATGAGAGCATCCATGGAGGTCCGTAACTTTGACATACGGATGTCCCAAATGTCTTTGATTATGGTCTTTATTTCTGAAGCATTAGGGACGTCTTCTGATGCTGCACCAAGGATTAGTTTAGCTTCCACCATGTAGTGTTCATTTGGCATTTTTGTGAAGAACCTGAAATTGTGAGCCAGGTTATACAAACAAGTCGGCAGAAGGCGGTCTTTAGTTTCAGCCTATCTACAAAAGAAAAAGCCGAGCATTGAGTAATGTGATAGATGAGTATCAAGAACAGGACAACAATGCTTGAAAATGATTACTGCGTGAATAATGTTTCTTATCCCAAGGGGAACATTAGCCTATATGCTATTCAAGACCATAATCTATCTCTGTGACAAATTTCATCCAGATCCATTTAGCTGTTCTGGCGTGATTGAGTAACAAACATACATCCACACACACATCCATCCAAACATTCACATTTATAATATTATATAAAGCAAGATTCACTAGAACACAGGAGAAATTTGGTATTCAGTGATGGTATGAAGACCTGCCTTAATAAATTTGTACTATACCTACTTCGATTTTTTTGTATAAATCAGCAGGCTAGTATCACTATAAAGGCCAAGTTATGTATTGTGGATTTACAGTAAGAGTAAATAGCAGTCAAAAATATTGAGGAAGTACAAAATGAGATAAAAACAAACTTTATACAGAAACTAACCTAGATCTTTTCTCCTCTTCCTTTATATTTTCCAAAGTATCTAATTCCATCCAGTCGGGAGGCACTATACGGCACTTTTGCTTCTGTTTCAACATCATTGCAAGCCACAATGGCACATTTAGTGGCAAACCGGCGCGGAAAGGTCCAAATTCACCGCAAATCAGATAGATTTTGTCGTAAGTAAAATTTGGTATTACACTAATGATTCTGTTCTCGCCAATGAATTCCACTTCATAGGGGTCCATTGTAGACATTTTTTAATCACTGCAGTAGAAAGGAACGTTGTTTAATAACACATTTTTACACAAACTTATCTCCTGAGTGAGTGCGGGAGCTGGTGAGTTTTGTTTTGATTATTTTTTGACGTGATAAAAAGTGCGGGAAAATGATTTTAGCACACTACAGACTATAAAACTTTAAAGTATCAATCAGCTGCATACAAAAGAAATAATGACCTAGAAATCTGTTCACCCTTTTCTATTTTCATAAAAAATAATTACATTAATCTTGAAAACAAAACGATTGATTGATTAGACACAAATTTACAATCTAATAATGCACAGTAGCGACATCTATACTGATACCGTAACAAATTGTGAGTACAACTTACGTTATATGTAGCAAATAGTTAATTATAATCAATGACAGATGTCGCTACATGTAGCGTTTCAACATAAAACATTTCGCAAAACTTGCGAAATTGAATTCAAAACTTCGAATTAAATTACTATCATCGGAGAATTATTATAGATTAGCTGCGAATGCTCAGATCCAGCTAAAGCTCAAACATTCTAGAATAACAATAAATTAATAGCGTAGCGATCGATGCAAATCGTTTTGGCAAAGTGCAAACTCCTAATTACTAGCCGTAAATTAGGGTGGCCGGTTGACAATGTCTCAGACGGTTGATATTTATGGGAGGCCTCGTTGGCGGGGCCCGGACTTTTGCCACCCCCATGTCTGTCATAGACTAACGTTTTATGCGACTTCGGAACTGAATTGACGGTCCTATTTCAAAATAAAATATTCGAGTTTGGTAATTTGAACTATGCGATGCGTGTTAATGAAGGCGATTTATGGGAACTGTGTCCACGCTACTTAAATGTGGGGTGAAAAGTTATGTTTGTACAATTTATAGAGTTTTTCCTTAATAAAAATGGTGACTGATTGTTATGTTAGAATCGTGTGACTATTCGTATCACTCAAACATTCCCGCCTGCTGGGGACTAGGCACTGGTCGAATGTAATGTAAAAGGTAATCATTAGGTAAAACCAAGGCCTCAGCTTTTGATATCTAAAAGGTTAATTTCTTTTAGGAGTCTGGAAGTGTTAGTAATTGAAAAGTACGTGGACCGTCAAGCATAATTTCATTAAACTACCTGCAAAACTCAGGAACAGGTATAAATTCAAAATAATTTAAGCCGTTATCTATAACGTTACGGTGTCAACTCTGGAACAACATCAGATGCGGTGCCAACTTAGTTACTTTACTTTTATGAAAAATATAGTTTGATCGCTTAAACTGCCTAGCCTTTGCCCAAATATGATGTTATCGGCCTCCAGTCTAGCCGGATTCAGCTGAAGACCAGCAGTTTACATATATAGCTACTGCCTACCTAACCTCCACAACCCAGTTACTGGCTATTACGATACGGTAAGGCTGGTTGTCAGGTCTTCAGGATCTCAACTATCGTCGTAGGTACTCGTATTAAACAACACAAGACCACAGTGCATTCATGACCTCTCAAGTACACACTCCTATCAACATGAGACGCTATTTACATTTAAACTTCGTTTCAGAGAAAGAAACTAATGAATAATGCATCGGTCGTTGCTTTCAAGACTTGGAACATACTTGGTGTCTTGGAGTTAGAACGAAGATGCAAAGGTAGTTTAATATACTTTCGTATATATGTAAACAGCTACTGATTGTATTTATACCTACTGTTTTTTTACTGTATTGTATTAATGGTACCTATGTTATAGGAATCTGTCAGGTAGGTACTGCTTTCCTAAGTCTGAAGGACAAGATTATTAAGTGGCCTCTGATGGAAATAACGCCTATTTATTTACTGTCCACAACACCTTAACATAATCTGCATTTTAACCACCAGAAATCGGATTGCTATTTATTAAACAATAAATTCGAATGAATGATTATTTCAACGATTTATTTAGATTTTCGCGTAACAAAAACAGAATAAAGCAAGTTAATCTTCACAAAACATAAACTTCGATATACAGATCTAGCAAAACAACTTTTCCAAGCAAAATAAATAACGAAATCCGTCTGCACGAATGGAAAACACACTCAGACATCTTTCTTCTTAAATCTGCATACAAATTCGTGAGATCGCGCGCAAATTCGCCCAGTCATTTAAAAGCGATTCTGTTTCAAGCGGGGTGCTGTTTTTTTGGCCATAAATATGTCCAGAGTGACACATAGCGATGTACTGCCATCTGGCGGCGACGATCAGTATGCTAGGCACGTGTTCTCCAACATAGATGGCGTTGCATGTCACTCAAGTTTGTGAATGTGTTTCAAAAGTTACTTTGAAATATATTTTGTTTGAATTTTATAAACTTGCAAGTTCTTGCTATTTTTTAAATGGTTACTATTTTAGGGAAATACTAAACGATCAATATGGAGAGTTAATTTACTACAAACAATATAAATATAATAAAATTTGGATGAACACTGATTTCTTGTTCCAGCTCCTACTAGTTAGCACCATTTTTTGCATAATCTTGTATATTTTGCATGTCATCGTGTTCGGTTCTTATATTTTTTCGATAAAATTAATTAGGTTGGTACCTAAGTACTTAGATAGTAGATTATTAAAACCTTCATTGAAAGCCTTCTTTATAATTCTATTTTATGAAATATTTTTTATGAATTTTAATATATAATTTTTATGAACACAAATATTATACGTTTTAACGCAATTGTAGCGACGCTTGTTTGATTCGATTTGTTTAGGTACTTAGACTTAGGAATGGTTAATTTTCAAGAAAACGAGGGGCAACATGAGTACATATTCATGAACCAAGTAGTTATTTCTCTGAACTTTTAACAAGCATGTAATTATGAAAATCGCAACTCAGTACCTACCTTACTTTCATAGTAGGTACACGTTGTAGTTACTTAAATACCTATGCATAGACAGGAAATCTATATCTACTTGGAAAAAAGATAGGCTTAGCTTAATATTTTTTTTCAGGTAAACTTATCAAACAATATACCTATTCCATTCATACACACAGAAAATCCCCCAAAATTCAACCTCTTTCACAAAAAAGTACCACCTTCCCCAGCGACTCATTAACCACTTAAATATAGCTTATTTACAAGTTACATGTAACCACAGTTACTCTCAGTCACTTATTAAGTGAATGATTGTAATTACACTCGATTATTGTAAAATGAGAATGTTCGGTGCAACACTTGCTTGATTCAAATCGGTTTGTTGCTAGGAGTTTTAAGTTTTAACTCAAGCGGCGCAACGGAAAAATATTATCTTGATCTTTTTTCATTTAAAAAAAAATGTAAATAGGCAGAGCTGACTTGTTAGTTGGTACAACGCAACATAGTAGGTGCCTTATAAATACCTAAGTAGTCGTTACTTACATACATGTTGATTTTTGCTTTATGTATTTATACCAGATTCATATGTCTATCTTGGATATTATTAGCGGACGCATCGCGGTTTCACCTGCGTAGTTCCCGTTCCCGTGGGATTACACTGATAAAAAGCTTATGTCACCCAATGAAGTCTTAGTAATAGGGTCCCGTCATTACGCTTTGGGTATTAACAGGTAAGTGTCTTAAAAAAATATCTAAGTAACTGGTGCCTAACTATTTCATTTATACAAACAGAAAATCTCGCTCTCGCCCCAAAAAAGTGCCACCTTCCCCAGCGTATCATTATCCACTTAAATATAACTTATACTTACAAGTTACATAACACCACAGTTTCACAGTCACTTATTAAGTGAATTATTATAATTACACTTAGCCTCTGCCAGTTGAGAACAACTTAGTTCACTTATCTCATTCTTGCGGTGGCTAAAGTTTTCGCAGCGAATTTCTATGTTTTTGTTTTTTAATAAAAGTGTTTACGGCCCCTGCAGCCAGAGGATTTTGTTTCAGTTTAGTTTTTGGGATGTTGAGATTGTATTTTAAAAAGTATGAATTCTTGTTTTGCTTAGGATGCATTCTCAGATAAAATACTTATGAATTTATTGGAAATTGATAAGAAGACTCTTTTTTAGGGTTCCGTACCAAAAGGGTAAAAACGGGACCCTTTTATTAAGACTCCGCGATCCGTCTGTCTGTCCGTCTTTCTGTCTGTCTGTCTGTCACCAGGCTCTCATGAACCGTGCTAGCTAGACAGTTGAAATTTTCACAGATGATGTATTTCTGTTGCCGCTATAACAACAAATACTAAAAACAGAATAAAATAATTATTTAAGTGGGGCTCCCATACAACAAACGTGATTTTTTTGCCGTTTTTTGCGATAATGGTACGGAACCCTTCGTGCGCGAGCCCGACTCGCACTTGGCTGGTTTTTTGACCTTAGCGTCAATAATTTCCTACACTAATTGATTGACAATCAGACATACTTAGGTAAATTGTAGCAAAGGTATAATAACACACATACTTAATAAATTTAACTATGGCATACTTAATCAGATTGGATTTGTGAGCAGTGGTGGCCCAGTGGTAAGGGCCGCGATTTACGTGTCGTAGGCCGTAGTTTCGAACCCAAGCAGGCGCTTTACTTTGTGTAATTTATTTCATCACCACTGCTCATAAAACGTTGAAGGAAAACATCGTGAGGAAACCGGCATGACATGTGACATTCACCAACCCGCACTGGGCCGTGGTGAATTACGGCCTATTCCCTCTCACAGAAAGGAGGCCTTTGTCCCAGCAGTGAGAACATTAAAATGCTAATGATGATGATGATGAAGAATCAGATTTTAAGTATGCCTACAAGTTTTTGGAACAAATAATATCACAACAATGAGACATCTCGATTATTTGTTTTTAATTTTGAAAGAAAGTAAAAAGATTCATTCGTGAATCGCACAGGAGACCTGACCTAAGGGTCTTATGTCAGTTTGTGCTACGACATTTAAAAGAAAATAACGTAGCAATGGTATGCTGATAAAGCCCGCAAGCATTGCTGATTGACAAGTTACCAGTAGGAAGCCTCACATTAGCGATACTCTTAAATAAAAATCCGCTTACAAAACCCTGCCCCACGTTGAGCACCTCACCTCCAAGATGTAACCAAACCACAGTCTGTTATCTAGCTGCACCGAAATCTCCCAGCATTAAGCCAGTGGGGGCAATTAGCGCAAAGATAATAAGTTACTGCTTAAAACTAACATCAAGACGTTATGGAGAAGCCGATTTGGATGATTCATTCGTTCTCTTAAAAAGTATCCTGTTTGGAATCCTACTCTTGCAATTGGATTTTGGTATTCTTTGAAAGGAAGTCAGAAAATTGTGTTAACAAAGGTTGGAGTCATGATCACGTACTGGAAGACTCGGCGATATAAGGCCTCCTAGAACGTGGACTGATAAGCAGGTGAGGGCCGCAGGAGGCCGCTGGTGATGTGGTGTGACGATGCTTGTGGGAGACCTAATGTCAGATATTAGATGCCTGAAATGCTAATGAAACACAAATATCGTACCTAATGAACTCTTTAGGAATATAATTATAGTTCTTCACAGATTAAGCGAAACATGAGCTAAAATAACAATTAATTAAAAAACATTTTCACAAAATAATAACCGAGTTTTTGTTAAGTTGTTTTTATTTCTCTCTTTTAAGTTTTCGTACCCTATCACAAAAAGTTCTATATTAAGATACCTAAAGGATTGACAAAATACCCTTAGTACCTCAATATACACAATCGTGCCGTTTGTCGCCAAGGAGTTCGGTTATATATTACTTAACTTAAAAAAAAAACCGGCCAAGTGCGAGTCGGACTCGCGCACGAAGGGTTCCGTACCATTATAGCAAAAAACCGGCACAAAAATCATGTTTGTTGTATGGGAGCGCCCCTTTAATATTAATTTTATTCTATTTTTTGTATTTGTTGTTATAGCAGCAACAGAAATACATCATCTGTGAACATTTGAACTGTCTAGCTATCACGGTTCATGAGATACAGCCTGGTGACAGACAGACCGACAGACGGACCGCGGAGTCTTAGTAATAGGGTCCCGTTTTTACTCTTTGGGTACGGTACCCTAAAAACAATAAACCAGCTGTTACACTGGTTCAGTTGTTACCTGTAACTAACAAGCTTACCTTACTAAAATTGTATGTAACCTGAACCGCTAGCTAGATCTCCTTCTAAACTTACTACTGCTACATTTGTTTATGCTGATCACCAAGATATTTTTAGTTAAACCAGGAGCAGATGCAGTCCCGTGTTTTACATAGTGCTACTGCTTGTTACACCGAACAAGGTACTCCTTGGAAAAACTGGATCATCAGAATTTTTGGCTTCTATTACCTGTAACGACAATCACAAATTTTCCACAGAATCCCCACGGGTGATCTCTTTAAGAAACTGTGAATAGAATTCTACAAATCTCCGCCCCACGAACCCTTTAATACCAACTGTCAAAAATTAAACCGTTCAACTTATCCCCCGATGAGTAATGCCGTGAAGGTTGGTCGGCTCGCGATATGAGGCGTTACGCCACCATAGCGTGGCGTATGCGGCGAACTGTGCCTAATGGCTCAAGTTTTTGTTACTTACTTAAATAATTGTGTTATTAAAGTAATGAACGAGACTTTATTGTCTTTGGCGAAGTTTGAAGGTTTGTTTTTAGGTATTTTTATATGGGGTTATTTATCCTTATTTGCACTAAACTACTCAAGTTTTGGAGAAAATCAGCTTTGGCACAGAGCACAGACACTTTTTCTGCCTATAATTTGCATTGATTATGCAATTCCAATAAAAATTGCATTTCAATACTACGTTCTTCACACTTAGTTTTGGTATAGAAAAATCGCTAGAAAATTAGCTTTAAAAAACTAACGTAGTATGTGTGACCGAATCCCAATGCGTAGCTGTAGTTCGTAGCAGAGAGGTCTACGTCGTAGGGTCTACGGCGTAGGGCCTACGACGTAGCAAAACTCATTTAAACTATTTCGTGATGCACACTATTTTCATCAAATCATGTTATAATCTAAACATTGAATTTGATGACTATTTTTGCCACTACTTTTTAATACTCGATGGTATTTGGGGGCGATTGATCTGAAGGTAAACTAGCGGGCTTAATAAATAAAAACACAGTGTACTGATCTGAAGTAATAGCTGTCAACTTCTGCAACACCCTGCAAACACCTATAAAAGTGGTGCCATTGACACTCCACAGTTTGGCACAAAGATCTCGTCTCCAGACAAAATGTCTAAGCGCCGCTAAAAAGGCTTGAGTGCTCATGTCACTCACTGCATCTAAATGCAGTGCACAAGTGACCATGCATACAAACAGGTATATATAGCATTTCTATGAACGATGGCCATGACCTGTCGTTGTCCTCACATTAATTGGACCAACACAACCAACCCCGCTATGCAAAAATGGTCGAGCTGGAGTGCACCGAACAGCTGGTAGTGAACCCATGAATTGAATTTGAGTACTGGCTCTTTGCTTTAAGTCACACACTTGGTGACATGGTGTTTGACCACATTTTTGACCCCTATAATCCAGTAGCAGTTAGTATAGTTTTTTGGCAAAAGAAAAAAAAAATATAACAGTATACCAGCAGCTACATAGTCTTTAAATTCACAATAATTAAAATTAAATAATATAATACTTTAAAAAGTAAATATTCTTGTCACTGCAGATCCAAAAAAAAAAGAAAAAGAAAATTCACGGTGCTAAATATAAAAAATCTAAATTAATTGGAGCAGCTCAATCCCAAGCCTTTATCTGTGTCAGCAAGACTGCTCCGCAGAGCTCTAAGCACGGTATACTTATCTGCTTTACTGGTGCAACCCTGGTCTTAGCAACCAGCAACGACACTTGAACATTTCCATCTGCGTCTACAATCCGCAAGTAAATCGCAGCTGAGTACGCTGTTTTGGAGGCGTCACCAAAAACCGTGAAATTCCAGACGGTCGTTCGACTTGGTGAGTAGTAACAATTCCTCACGATATGATTTCCATTAATTTATTAAGTCGTTGGTATGCTCCTCATCCCATCCAACATCACCACTTTTTAAGTATTTTTATACGGGCTTATTTATCCTTATTTGCATCACTACTCAGGTGTTCTGAAACTCAGGATAGCTTTGGCACAGAGCAGAGACACTTTTTCTTCCTATAATTTGCATGGATTATGAAATTCCCATAAAAGGCATTTTAGGACCACGTTTTTCACACTTAGTTTAGGATATATTTTAAATACAAAGAAAAATCGCTAGAAAATTAGCTTTAAATTAGCATAAAGTCTGTGTGACCAAATCCCAATGTGTAGCCGTTGTTCGGAGCAGAGAGGTCTACGGCGTAGGGCCTACGACGTAGCAAAAATCATCTGAACTATTTCGTGATGCACCCTATTTTCATCAAATCATGGATTAATCAGAATATTGAATTTGAATGTTGCAATTTGTCGTATCTTAGTAAAATAATGAAACAAATTGATTAGTTTTGGTAAGAGATTTAAGACCACTTAAAAAAGGCCTGCCCCCGTACTCTGACGTGTCAAAACTATCATGGTTCGACTGTGAAAAAGGGACAGATGTATACAAGATACACACTGGAAATAACCTTGCTCTAAGAGGTTATGATCACCCCCTAGACACGTTGCCATTCTAATGAGCGATTATGAATGTCATTTTGTTTAGAATCCACGATCACTCAGTAACTTGCCCTTCACGCGTATGTTACTTATTATATTATATAATTAACCTTTTTTTTATTTGGAGTATTACGAAATATTAATGATATTATTGAAGAATAAATCAATTACAATATTTTAATACCACACAACCCATAACAAAATTACCCCAACCCCATAGTCTCAGCACTACGAGACACCATTACCTATCAAATGTCCCATAAACACCCATAAAACCCATAAATTCCCATTAAAAACATTAGAATACTACTCCGCCGGATATCATGGTGTTTCTACGGAGAATATGCCAGCTCTTTTATATGGCCGTGGGGAATTAATGATTTTATTCTTTTTCGCACAAGGGTGGTGGTAGTGAATGGGATTTGGTAAGACAGATAGATAAAAGATGTGTTTGGTTTGGTTGTTGTAAGTGCATTAAGAAAGTGTGAGATATTCACACTTTCAAACTAGTATATAAAACACTAGCGGACACCTCGCGTTTTTACCCGCGTAGTTCCCGTGCCGGTTAGAATACAAGGATAAAAAATAGCCTATGTCACCCGGGGATAGTGTAACTTCCCAACGGTGAAAGAATTTTTGAAATCGGTCCAGTAGTTTTTAAGTTTAAAAATACAAATCATTCCTCTTTATAATATTATTAGTATAGACAAAAAAAATATACCTGTGTCCGTTATAGATTTTGGAACCATCCAACCGATATGCCCCAAACCGAAGACCACTTTTTAGACCACTAAAACAATAAAAGAAAATAAATAAAATTTTGAGCAACCAATAAACAAATGTATTACTTTTTTCGCGTAGTAGCACTCAGGTATCCGCAAGTTTTAAATATTAACACGTTCAATTTTAATTTTGATTACTGGAAAAATAGGAATCAATGAGGAATGTGTGTTTTTGACTACAGAAAAGCCGTAAAGCAACATGAACAGGTACCGCTTGATTTTCAAGGCATCAGATCCATCAAAGAGATAATCTGTACAAAATTCAATTCACAAAGTAGAAAAAAAAAATGTTGTTCCCTACATTTTGTCAAGTAAAGTCGCATTTGACAGTTTTATAAATACTTAATAATAATTAAACTTGATTCTCACGAATGATACTTACAGGTGCTCCCACACGGCTGTTAAAAATATTAAGTAAACATTCTGAAATGTAATTATTAATAATTATAATTTAGTAATGATAATAAGCATCAGTGTAGGAGCACTCAAAACATATAACAATTCCTAATAGAATGTAACAATTCCTAACATTTGTTAGTTCATATATTGGTGTTAGAAAATGCTTGTAAACATTTTTGACAGCGGTGTGGGAGCACCAAAAATAGTTTATGGGTAACATAGTAATTAATTTCATTTCGAATTTGATTTTTCAATTTCTTACATACAAGTGCGTCGTGTAAAATGAGGAATCTCATCGGACTTCTTATATTGTCACGATTTTAACAATGAACAGCTGATCACTGATCCGATTTATAATAATTATTTCACTAATATACTGCATAGAGGAAGCTGATATAGTCTATTTACTTTTTAACCCGAAAAAATGCATGGCACCTCTGAAATAGGGAACAGCACCGAAGTTACAATAAAAAGCTAGTTAAACATAATGTCAAAGAAAAACGAAACCGGCCAAGTGCGAATCGGACTCCGACGGGTTCCATACCCTTAACGCAAGAAACGGCAAAAAAACACGTTTGTTGTATGGGAGCCCCACTTAAATATTTATTTTATTTTGTTTTTAGTATTTGTTGTTATAGCGGTAACAGAAATACATCATCTGTGAAAATTTCTACTCTAGATATCACGTTTCATGAGATACAGCCTGGTGACAAACAGACAGACCGACAGACGGACCGTGGAGTGTTAGTAACAGGGTCCCGTTTTTACCCTATGGTTACGGAACCCTAAAAACTGAGTTAACCAAGGCTGCTTCAGAATAGGTACTAATTAGGCTATCGGAATAAGAGCTCACGAGGCCCAGATGCCCAAAACAATTTTGCTACGACCATTGGCCATTGTGTACATGTATCTTAGATCCATCTGTGCTCCTATCGATTCACCACCCTCCGAAGAAAAGGAAAACAAAACATTTTAATATGAGCACAATATCATGAGATCCTTATTTATAATAGCAATAACATGTTCAATAATGACTGAGTCGTGTTTGGCCAGTGTTGGTAGAGCTCTATGTGGCTGGTGTGAAGGAAATGTGGTGGACGGATGATTTTGTTGAAGAAAATAAGAACTGAAGATAGTTCTGAGTCTTAAATTCATAATATCAACCGTAGAAATATAATTTTCGCATACTATTGGAGTATCATTGATTGAAGTAAGACTTATAAAGGAAACAATTATACATTTCTGTAGGTTCCATAGATCGAGTACAAGAGAACTTCAAACTATGAAATAAAAGTAAAATAAGTAACCAAACAATTGGTACAATTGATTGTATACAATCTTTAGGTATAATGTACGTTATGTATGTGCAGAATAAACCATTTTTCCTTCTGTATTTTCTTTCCATACAATTCCTTTCTGAGCTTCCAATTTACTTTGGGCGTACCGATTAAATTCATTTTTTTATTTTATTTAGTAAACATTTTTTTATTTATTTTTTTTGTTTTCTCTTTCCTACCGGATTGGCTGGAGAAGACAGGAGACAAAGTAGCCCGGAAAGATGTGGGGGAAGCCTTTGCCCAGCAGTGGGACAGAGGGGTCGCTAAAAAAATAAAAAAACATTTTCTTAAAATGATAAAACAAGAAAAGTTCTTGGTGTTTAATAAATAAAATAAAAATCTTTATTTATACAAAAACCTTCAACAATGCTTACATACTAGATCGCATGAATTTCAGTAAATAAAGGTTATACACGGTACACATAGGTTTCTTCGTTTTTTTTCCACAGTATTATAATTAATATGTTTCACAAATTTTCAAGTCCAATATTTCATATATACCACACTTACAAAACTGTCTCCACTCAACGCCATCTTCCCCAATACAGCTCAACTTACAGCAGGCAGTGGTGCGCGATTTATTGCCGGTCCGGGTTCGGTTCCCGGTCACGTCCGCGTGTCCGTCACGAATGATACGATGATTTGGCCCGGTGACGTGCCGGACAGAGAACGACTAGATGCGGTTATGGGGTAGGTAGCGTATGATAGGCGTCCGGGATTGGAGAAAATTTTGGAATGAAGGCTGTTTACCTGACTGAGGTGAAATGAAGGGTAATGTTTTTGATGAAAGGCAAACAAATTTGTTCTAGTATTCTCAAAAAATGAAAAGAAGAGAACAATTTTATTTAAATCCGGACGTTGTTTCCAACATTCCAATCAATTTATTGTACATAGTATCCAAGTATCTAGCTATGATATTTTTGTAGCACGTTGATCGCCCCTAGAAGTTAAGTGAAATTAGATAATCTATTTCAATTAGACCATTAGAATGTACTTTTTAATGACAAAGATGAAATAAAATTGTTCCTAGTTTTTGTCAATCTCAAAATTAAAATCAATAATTTTTATTTCACATAGGCCTACTTGGGCACTTTCCTATGGAGAAGAACCGGCAAGAAACTCCATGGTTACTCTTTTAGAAAATTGTTTTGTTTGCCGACCATAGATTTCTATTTTCTTCCGTATTTTTTTTTTTTTTTTTTTTTTATTTTTTATTAAACCACTCTTTGCGCGCGCTCTGTCGGTTGTCTACGGTTTCGACAAAAGATCTTTGAGCATCGCGTTTGTATATATATATTATACTTACACATACGTTGACCCACATTCAGTGTTTCGTTCTATTTTGTTTGTTATTTACATATTATTCTATTTTATTTTATTATATAAGTCCTGTTTCCGTTAGTGTGTCCGTGGCATCAACAGTAGGCCCTATCAGAATATCAGCGCAGCGTTATTACTTTTTTGGATATCGCTGCACATGCTGAGATAGGAGCCTTTTTGGTCTCGCGCAGGGTTTTTATTTTATTATTGTTTAAGTGTATGCTTATTTTCTCGTGTCTCCTGTGCGGGTCACAAATAAATATTTTTCTTTCTTTCTTTCTTTTTTTAGATGGGGGGACAACGCAGGCCCGACAATAAGTCGTAAGAAACTAAAAAAAAAAGATTACATAATAAATAAACAAAGGATTAAAAAAAACAAAAGAAAAAGTAAAACGAGATAAAATGTTAATAAATGTAGAAGGCCTCTGTTAGAAGGAAGGAATCCGTTAGTATTTTCTTGGGATTACCTATATTGTACTTAACAGTTTTATCGAAATACAAAACAGCCAAAATAATCCACGCAGCATCTCTCTTTACACAATCGGTTAACTTGTGCCAGGGAGCCACACTGCCACCACATCTTCCTCCACACAAACCCATAAATCGTTCAGCCATCTCCTTTGCTGACGAGTTTCTGTTTTTATCGCTCTGCCTACCTCCGATGGGGGCTAGCGTGAGGGTACGCGTCATATATTGTCTGTTAGTACGTCTGTGCATTATGCCGGGGCGTGAGATGCATTCTCTAGTGATTTATATTGTAATATCATTTTATGGATTGAAGGGAGATGGATATTGTTTTCTGTGATAATGGGGATCATTTTGATGGAAGGGATTTGGTGAATTATGGTAAAGAAAATCCTAAGAAGAAAATATGAAAATGCGATCATAGGAAGAAGAGATGGTAGAGGATTTTATCAATAAAACCAAACATCTTGTAAATTAAATAAGGAAAATTCGTAGACCCAACAAATAATCTAAAAAAATACACAATGTAAAATCGTTAAATATTTTTATTTGTTTGTGATTTGCACGAAAATTACAGGAAAAAAAAAGAAAAATAGTCCTGTGCCAGGCTAAAAAAGCTCCTATCACAGCATTAAAACTGCGAGATTTAAAGAATACAATAAAATGGGACAATACAAAAAAATTACGCACGTAGTAAACTATTGTTTACTCACCTATTTTCAAACCACTCCAACAATTTCCTAGTGGAAATTAGCGCCAAAATAAATGAAAATATTCGGCAATTACAATAAAAATCTTAAACACAACAAAAATCGTTTAACAAACATTTAAATGTACATCAAAACAGTTCCGTTGTTTATTGCAAATTAAATGCAATTTAACCCTCAAAAAGCATTCGACATTCCACAACAAATTCTGTACCAAATTGGTGGAGGATCTAGCCACGATGTTTATAAAGGGGAGAAGGGGGCTAAAGTAACCCATTTGAATGCATACTTGTCCGTCACTCAAGGCGATATCGGGCCCGAGCGAGCGCTGAGCGTGTTACAAACCGACAAATTTACCTCCGACCCCCACTCTCCCCGATTTATTCAGTGAAACAGAACTTGGCGGATATAAATGCCGAGTTATCGGAGTTCTTTGTTAACTGGTCGCTTGCTCGTACAAGCTAACTTGTCACATACGCGATTAAGCCCGATTGTGATGTAGGCTTGCAGGATAACTGTTGATTTGATTTTATGTCACACCAAAACGTCTGTGTGTACGTTTATTGCTTATAAAGTCTCGTTAGCTTACGTTCTGTATCGACAAATAAAATTGCCTGTTAAACTGTTATGATCCCGACTGGATTGTGCTGGGAATGACAATTATTTTTTTCTTTTTTAAGTGGATCTCTTTTGTATTGGTTTTTCTGTTCTGTCTTCGTGTGGAGTGATTGTGTTGGACTGAATTTTTACAAGTATCTGGTTTTTATTATTTTGGTAACGATTTGCTGAGCTGAAGAAAATATTTTCTCCAAACAGTATTCTACGAGTAGGTATGACAAGCTTTGTCTGTTATCAAAATGACAAGCTTTTATTTAAGAAAGGTCCTGTAGAATTTCACCAAAATATTCGACCCATTGCCAAATAAAGGTTTATGCGTGTAAAAAGTAAATTCTTTAGTTTTTTTATAGTCTATAGGCTCGCGCTAGACCACTATTCCATAAGACGTTAAACGATGATGTGGTCTTAAAGACCCATAGATTGTAGCTATCGGCAATCGAGGTATCGATCACGTTGACGCAACTAACAAATATCTTAAATACAAAAAAAAAACCGGCTAAGTGCGAGTTGGACTCGCGCACGAAGGGTTCCGTACCATTATCGCAAAAAACGGCAAAAATATCACGTTAATTGTATGGGAGCCCTCCTTAAATATTTATTTTATGCCGTTTTTAGTATTTGTTGTTATAGCGGCAACATAAATACATAATCTGTGACAATTTCAACTGTCTAGCTATCACGGTTCATGAGATACAGCCTGGTGACAGACAGACAGACAGACAGACGGACCGCGAAGTCTTAGTAATAGGGTCCCGTTTTTACCCTTTGGGTACGGAACCCTAAAAAAACAAATTAAGCTGTTACAAAATTACCAGATACTTTTAAGAACGGAAATTGGCGTCAAAAGCAAAGACAAAAAGTGACGACGCGAACTATTATTGAGGAACATTTTCATTACGTCACAGTCTCCAACAAAAACACGCAGAGAAACTCAAACTCGATTTCACAAATCACCGAACCGACCCATCTGTTTATTGGCGCTGATACCCAAGCTATTGTACCTTTTTTCCCAAATAGAAATGAACAAAAACAATTCGTACTCCCGATATCATCAACACCGCACGGAACACATTCTATTCGACAAACTTCGACCAAAACTTCTGCACCCCAAACGCACAATAAATAAGGAGGGGGGGAGGCACAACAAAAACTCTCGCAGCCATCACCTCGCCGCGTCACCCTGCTCAGATTTCATTACCATAAAGAACTGGAAGCCTTAAAACCCCCCGGCTGTGTAAAAGGTGACGAATACCGACCAGTCCAACAAGAGCCCTCGTTTCCCCCGACTTCCCCCCTGCTCTCCAACTATTTTCTACAGCGAGAGCAGTTTGGTAGGTCTTGCTTGATCGGGCGGTGGAAATCCCTAAGCGGGCCAGTCCCGGCGTCGAAATGTGCCGTAAATCGTCATAAAACTGTCTGAATCCATGATGTGACGCTGCCCGGGGGTAATTAAACTGGAATTTATAGTTTTGCGCGAGTTACCCCTGCGTCCCCCTTTGGTTTGCCAACGTCTCATCTTGACGATCGAAACCCGCGTTTTTGTTGGTGGTTGTGTCATCTTTTTAGGAAAATTCTTGTAAATAAGTTGGTTAACTAACACATTCTCGTAAATTTTCCCATAATATTGTGACAGTATGCTCGCGTTATATTATTTTGTGTCCAAAATTACCTTACTATCACGTTGCATGACTTTTTCCGTGGGGCCTTAAGTTTCAGGCGCCAAATCATAACTTTCAAACCATATTAATGCAATTTAGAAAAAAAATGTTAATTTTCCAATCTTTCATAATAAAGATTAGTAATACACGTTTCATAAGGAAAATTATCTACCTTGGTTGACACTTAATTTTTAGTTCGTTTGCCGATCTTTAAAATTTTGACATTAATATTATTTATTCTCAATTTTTACCTTTTGTCATTAATGTGTTTAAATTCTGTTTTGTGAATGTTCATGATAATAACATTTGATTAAATTTTAAATAGATTTGACATAGCTACATTTTTGTTTGTCATTTGTTTTCTATTTTGACATTATTATCATAGGTTTTCAGTTTGTTTATTGTTGAAATTTTTGTGTTTAAATTAATTTTCGTAATCTTTCATTGAAATAAATTTCAAAATATTTGTACGCCATAGTACCTATGTGGCAAAGATGTCCGAACTTATGTACTTTTTTTAATGTTATCCTGCATGCACATACTCGTATAATTTATTCCTGCATGTATACACGTGTTTGAGCAAATAAATATATCTTTATCTTTGACATCCTCAGTAGAATATACAATTCTCCGGCAAACCAAGATTCAACTAAATTTTACCTCATCAAAGTAACCTCAAATTTTTCAACCGCTCACCTTACTTCACACTGAAAGCTCCGTTGCCATTCTGCTTTAAATCGCAATTCTTTTCAAAGAAATAAGTCCGTATGTCCTCAGCTAAATCTCAGGAACCCAGATTTAGTGGCATGCAAATCCGGGGGATGCCGCGTGCCACATAATTAGCGTCGGGCTGTTATGCCCACGGTCCCACACCCCAGCGGTGGGGTATGGCAGGATAGATTACGAGGACATTAGACGACTTAGTGATGGCAGATGAGGTTGCTAAGTCAACTTTATTGTGAAGATCTGTCCGTAATTTTTAAGAGGTATTTTTTGTTTTTATTTAGGTTTGCAAATCCTTGGAGTTTTAATATAGAATTTATATTTGCGTTATAATGCACGTTGTAGAAGTTAATGATTGGGCACCAAAAAGGGTACGTGCTGTCCCGTTACTTTTAACAAAGTAGGTTAGAATAATTCGCATTTAGTCTTTAGCGGATACAAAAAGGTTTTTTCGTACCACTTGCTCAAAAAAGTGACATTCTATGCCACAAAAAGCGAACATAACAATAGTAATTTTTAATCTGATAAAACAGGGAAAGAAAATTGTACTGAATTTCATTCATCCTCTAGGAGGAGAATGTGATTTAAATTTGGAATACTTACCGAAATTTATACTGAACTACATCTGTGTTTACCCCATTGAGTTTGTATATAAAGCATTATACATCTTTTTGAAAAAGGAATACGCATTTATTATGCAGTTATGATTATTAAATAAAATTACGAAAACCGACGAGGCCGTATGAGCTTGATGTACACACGTTGTGAGACATAAACGTTAAGTTTAATTTACGTTCGTGGTTGGCGCAGTGGTTGAGCGATTGACTGCTGCGCTGCGTGTCGCGGATTCGATTCCCGCACGGAACAAATATTTGTATGACCTACTGATAGTTGTTCCGGCTCTGGGTGTTTGTGTATGTGAGTTTATATGTTTGTAAACGCACCCACGATACAGGAAGAAATTCCTAGTGCGGGGCAAAAAAAAAAAAAAATGTCATTATTTTTAATAAATGCTTATCTCATATTATTATTGTGTTAATTTTTTTGCAAATGGTACGAAAAGTAGAGTATTTTCCTCGGTGATAAAGCTGTATTAGTCTTGGGTGAACTTAAATCCCTCGCTACACTCAGAACTCGTCTTAAATCCCTCGCTTCGCTCGTGATTTAAGTTTTTAACACCATCGCTACGCTCGGGAGTAAACCTCGAGTCCTTCGTTACGCTCGCGATTTAAATCGTCACCCGCGACAGAAGACACTGCTTTATCCCCTTGGTTAATAATCTACTATTAATGGCATCTCTCTTCGTCTTTATCCATCCCTCATCCCAGCTGGGTCGGGTCTCCTTGTACGAGTACATCTGCGCCAGAGAGCTCTGTTCAGGGTTGTCTGAGTGCTCAGGTTCTCCTTCAGGACCTCTATCTGCATGTTTGATAACCAGAAAATAACGATAGGTAGAATTATGATTTAGATACGTTTTCTTCTTACAAGCTTTTATTGGAGTTACTTACTTAGTTCTGCGACTTTTGTTAGAAGACTGAGGTACCAAAACGTTGCAAAATATGTTATGAATATTACCTACCAACAATATTTATGCAACAGACTTATATTCCGTAATAAAGACTGCCACAGAAGCAGCACACAACTAAATACTTATACATCTCATCACCCAAAAGACAAACACTGCTGCAATCACCGTTTCCACTAAAACTTGATGACAGCATTCACAATAACCCTTGTTTTAAGCAGAATAGCGCTTTAAACGTAATATTAAAGGTATTAAGTGCATACGCGTAGCATATTCCCTGTACGAAGCAATTAGATGTATAAATAAATTCGCATAAGCGCCGACAGATGGCGCGAATGCGTCCGCCATCTTGTGAGTATTCATAGGTGATCTAATTAGGCCAATGTTTTGTATTGTTTATTTTTGTTTGATATTAACGTTTTGCTGTATAAAGGGTTGTTTTGTTAATAAATGTGGGTGGTTGAAGTGCTTAGTTATGGGGCTGTTTAAGGGGCTGGCAGGAATTTAAACAAGTGCGATGCGTGTGAGATTATAAGTAATTAAATTGGATCATAATCGTTATTATTAATGTCTCATACGGCTGCAGTTAACTGTATTTCCATGAATCTTTACGGCAGTAACAAAATCAGGTACTTTAGTATCCTTTAATTAGTTTAGTTAAGTAACATTTTTTTTCTAAATAAATGAAAACAACACGAACCTACCAAACCAAATAAAGTAAACTAACTCAATCTAATCAACTATAACTAACCTAATCTCTATTCAACTTTATGTGGCCCTTAATCGTCTGACGAAAAATTACCCCAACAGACCATTAACGTTAGTCACCAAAATAATCAAGTAAATAGAAAAAGACAAAAACCTTTGCGAATAGGAATCGCCAGAAACAATGGCTACTGTAACTAAACTCCTACACATTAGGCCCCTAATTTCCAATTAGCAAGCAGGTAGCGTAAAAAGACGCCGTTAGGAAACGCTTCCCGATTTTCTGTCAGTGTTGCTAGCTAGGGAGAGGAATATCGGATGAATGCATTTTGGGATACGTGTTCAATGAATATTGTAAGCAAGGTTTGAAGTTAATTTCAATATTAGATATTTCTGTGCTGAGTTTCACGGCATTCTTTCGAGAAAAAAATAAGTAGGTTTGTAGATGACGTGTGTTCATAGCCTTCTGTCAAACTAGCTGTAACTTCTGACTTGGTCTACGTGAAAAGTGTTATATCCCAAGAAAACGTATACTACTACTGCGTGCGTACATAACTTGTACTACTTTCGGGTTAAAAAAACCTACTCGTTGTCCTAGTTCAGTCTATGGTATAACATTTAATTTAATCTGTATCAAACCAAACATACATACTTTCACTTTTATTAAATATTTACTAAACGTGACATAAAGCTGAATTCGGTAAACCATTTCTTTCGCCAAAAAAATCACAACAGCGAAACATCGAAAAACCCGGGAAAAATATTGACAATGGCAGCACAGATTCCCGCCAAAAGGTCGTCCGGCGCCATCTTGCGGGTCACGTGGTCCGTTCGGATACACGCCTGCGAATTATTGTCCGACGTTGCATATGTGATGTTGTTTATTGAATTAATTTTGGTAATTCTGATTTTCGGAACGGTTTGCCCGGGTAGGAGATGCTATTTTGTTTTGTCTTAATTTGGGGCGTTGATGAGTTGAATCTTTGGTTGGTAATATTTGTTACATTATCGTTTTATTTATTGTTATGGCACTCCAACGAATTGTTCACAATAACATTGACAATAAATTAATCACAATTGACTAACAGACTATAGCGAACTTTTAACTTATAGGTGTGCACAGCACTAGCAGTTAAAGTTTACTCTGTATAATGTCAAATAAAAAATAAAAAAAATTATAGCAATATGATAATTGAGAATAATAAAAGCAAATTACAAAAAATCAATAAATAATCACTAATAATAATAATATACAAAACATAGAGATAATCAATAATAATTAGGAATAACAGGATACAAGTCAAAATACAGAATAAATGGGTGATGGAATAAAACAAAAACAATAAATTAATAAATTTTTCAACCTCGAGTTGTTTAGAGAGATGTGTGTGATGTGTGTTTTGGCTTTTCATAGTAATTAAATACATTAACATAAATATGTCTCATGTAGGAATCAGCAGCAGGTATAAACAAATGCCTAGGAAAGTAATACGTGAAGCGATTTACGTTGAGCTAAAAGATTCTAAGCTATAGACTGGACTGGGTTGTTATTTAATTTAAGACATGTGTTTGTACCTACTGGACATGACCTAGGTGTGGCCTTAGGACTTGATCTAACTAGACCGAAGTTAATATTATTGTTTCTCCAGGAACCCGAAACAAATTACCTTAATTTCACGTCTTTTATTACAAAATAAAGACCGCAGATTTACCGCGTACACGTTACCAACTAACCAGACGCCATACTTTAACGATATTGCAATCGCAAAAACTCGCGGGGACATCACATTTACAGTAATTAGAAAAGTTTGATACATTTTGAGAAAGGAGAATTAGTATTTGGTAGCTTTACTCGTTTTGTACCGGCTATAAAAGCTGTTAACTGGTGGAGTAACCGCCGTTTCGAGGTGGATGCCACCGTGGTGGTGACTTTTAGTTAGGGGTATTAAAAAATGTCATGCCATGTCTTTGAGCTGTTGGAGATTAATATAAGCTTTTGTGTTAAAGGGTGTGTCCCTTCATTTCTATGTTGTTTTTAGTCCAGGCTTCATCCAGCACAGGTCAGATAGTAATGAGTTCAAATCAATTGCAAGAACATTAATTGGACCCGACTAGAACGTTACTTGAAATCTGTCTGAAACTTTAATAAACATTGACTGGAATTCCCTTAATAGTAGCAGCACAGTCAAATTACTTGAAAATTGTAATCTTTTAGTTTCGACAAACTAGAACAGATAGATTGGTGTCTAAAACTATACCATGGAAGTGGCAAAATAGATATTGAACCAAAAAAACAGATGTACCATCGATCCGAAGACAAAGAAGACTACGGGTAATCAATATGTCTGTCTCATAAAAACGGTCGTCTTTCGGAGTCACTACGTATTTTCATTATACACACCTTTACAAATAAAGCCACGACAAACGATTGCTAACCGAAAACCAGTGCCACCGGCCCTCAAAGCCTGAATAGTGAAAAGTTCCGTCCATAGTTTCAAAAGCATCGCGACTCTACTCGCTAGTGACGGCGCGGTGGTGTCGGACCGAATCCGAATGTTTTATTCTTAACGGCGACACGAGTTAATTGCTGGACCCTCGTCCATCCCTAGTTTTAAACGACAATTTATTTCGGTTATAGTCGAGGTTATCCTACAGGATGTTGGTTATGATGGGGTTGGTACACGTGTACGGGTTATCTTGATGGCTCGAATGTTTTTGAGGAAATTAAATAATTGATTCAGCAAAAAGTAAAAAAGAAACATTACCCCCTTTCGGAGCAGTCAGTATAAAGATCCTTACCTTTTCTATACTACAAGAGTTTTAAAGTTATACGTTCCATGATAAATATATCAGTTTTAATAATATTATTATTATAATTATCATGAAACTCTTTTCGTATTTCTCTTGTTTGGTTGTTGGTGCTGTTCTGTTTTATAAAATAAAATGCGGTAAATCAAAAATCTTCTTCATTTATCTATCTTCTTTAGTAGGCTTAACTACAAAAACCATTTGTGTAATTGAATAGGATAACACAGGAAAAAAAAACCCTTAATAAACCTTGTAAACTAAATATTATAAAGACACACAATAAACTTTTTCAGGTAGGTGCTCCAAAACTACATTTTGTCAATCAAAGCTTCAGCAAAATGAAACAAAGCAAAGCTCTTTATCTTCCATCTTACATCCCTACATCACCCTGTATACATAAACATGAGGGGCATAAAATTAAATTTATATGACAAACTATTGTTTAAAATTCAAATTGTACGTGTGAAATCTTGCCCACCCTTAATTGTATTGACCAAAAGTCCCTCTCACGAATTACTGAGGGCAGAAAGGGTGGTCCACTCTCCGGTCGTGTGAGGAAACAATAATATGACGGTCGTAGGACTGTAATGGCGTATGTTGAAACACCATGTAGATAGGAAAGAAAGATAAGCTATGGTCGGTGGGATTGACTTTTGACGAGATATTTGTAAGATACGTAGATTGGATAATTAAGAAGAACATCAAACGATAAAATCTACTGAACCTAATTCTAAATTCATACATCAACGTCATAGTTTAGAATGAAAATTTGTCAAATTGTAGCACTAAAGTAGAATTTGACAACTTCTGATTGTCAATTCAGAAAGAAAATAGTTTTGTATATAAACTGATTCATATTAAAATACATATTAAAATAATTAAAACTTAACCTGAAAGCGCTAGACAAGTGGCATTCGATGACAGCGAAGGCGTAGTCGAAATATCAAAATGTAAGGGATTGATCACGTGATTTTAGATATCGCTTGTCAAACTCATACAATTTTGCCTTTTTAACCCCCGCCGGAAAAAGAGGGGTGTTATAAGTTTGACGTGTGTTGCTGTGTATCTGTGTATCTGTGTGTCTGTGTATCTGTGGATCTGTGTGTCTGTCTGTGGCATCATAGCGTCCAAACGGGTGAACCGATTTTAATTTAGTTTTTTTGTTTAAAAGGTGATTTAATCGAGAGTGTTCTTAGCTATGATTGAATAAAATCGGTTCAGCCGTTCAAAAGTTATGGGCGTTTTACTGTTTGAATCGGGGTGTTTTCGCAAATGTGTCGGGGGTTTTTAAATATTGAAATTTTACTTGTTGACAATCGCTATCGCCACGCTTTCGATGATATAATGTCACTTGTCTACTTGGTTAAATACCGAGTATTTGCAATTAATTATTATCATTTCTTAGTTAGTAGTTCACGTTACCACTAAGACAATTTTTTCAAATAATATAACCGATCCTCCGTTTTTGACTTACGCCCTTATTGTTCTGTACAACATCCTGATGTAGAAATACTCTTCTACCCTCCTAATGGCTTTAATAAAGGTACGAATTTACGCCCCGCCATATTTATGATTTTGTTTCGATATATTTAATTAAAATTTTAGTGGAAGCCGTTTGAAATGACTGTTTCTTTGTCATTTTTGTTAATGTTATTGTTAAAATTCGTTTTTGAATTGGCATTTGGGTCGTCTTTATTGTCATTTTCTGTTTGGACAATTTTGTTTTTGGATTATTGCAGGTTTTGATTGGGTTAAAATTACATGCGGTTTTATTGTGTTTTAAATGTTGATCTTGTTTAATTTGATCGTGGTGTCCTTTCTGCGTTATTATTGTTTTCTATATATTTTTGTTTTAGTTCAAATATCTGCCTATCCTTTTCCCAACTATGTTTGGGTCGCCTGATGCAATCGGGCGAATATCAATATTTTACTAACTGTTGTATTTATTTATTTTAGCCTACGTTGGCCTACAGTATGGAAAAAGGCCTTTCATCTTTCATTACTTCCACTTTTGGGCAAGTCTCTGGAACTGGAACAGCAAGCAGCATTAATTGTGCAAAATAATAAAATAATTACCTCTTGCGCTAATCATTTGGCCAGTCTTATCTTCCTCTTACTGCCCTTCTTCTTCTCTTCGTGTGAGGATGTGGCCACCTCTGGTGACAGACTTAATTAAGCCGTCTCTGTAAACACCACAGGTCTTTGATTTGGCTTTTTCAGACTTACATTAACTATATAAGTCCAGGTTTTCTCACGATATTTTCCTTTACCGTTGCCTGTGCCGTTCTTCCTGCCCTCATCCCATGTTACTTGGGGTCGGCGCAACGCGTTTTCTTCTTCAATACCGTCTTGTCCTCCATCACGCTATCAATGACTCCCTTTTCTTTCATGTCTCTCCTCACACAGTCCATCCATATTTTCTTTGGCCCTCCCGTCCCTCTCCATCCATTCCATTCTTATACCTATCTTAATTTCCAAAAAAATTAACCATCTTAAATTCCAACTCAAAATAATATTCACAAACGCAAAATTCAAAACATGTCTTCCCTATCAATAATAGGGCACGTATTGCCAATAAATTGCACCGATGCTCCCGAAACAAGCGGGCATCGTAAAATCGATGCACTAGGTTCTTGAGTTACTGCGGGACGTACACACGAACATAAATATAACAGTAACTCATCGTGCCCGTTCGCTCCACCTGTTACAGTTAATAGATGTGCAGCCAACGGTCATCAGGGTACAACAGTTTCAATGCAGTTTATGGGTTATTTGAATGTGTAGGAAGATATACATAGTAATTACTGTGGGGGACATTCTAAGAACTTCAGGGGTTTTCCAAATAAGCATCTATCTCTCTACCATTAAGTAGCTTTTTCATTAACTATAATGAAAAAGGTATAAAATGTAGAATATGATTCGTAACAACATTTAAATTTCACTAGTCTGGTTGAATTCTTTATTTAAATCTAATACAGCCTATACAGGAAAAGAAATCAAGACTAACGTAGGTACTAGCTGTATTCAGTCCATTCCAATATTTCGAAGTTTTCTTCTGTTGAAAGATGTCCAAGACTTTTGCCACACAAGCAGAGTAGCTGGTCCTGTTGGAAAACATGAAGTTTCAAACAGACATAAAAGAAAAGCGTAATATCTGTAAAAGTAAGCAATATCTTTTAAATCGGACCCTTAATCAATGCTCCAACAAAAGGACCTAAGCCCCTATAATAACCAAGATTATCTTTACGAAAAACGACCTTCAGATCGAAGGTACCAATTGCTTACATAAGAAAACCGGACTCAAATAGTGTGTACAATAGTTGCCCGTAACGGTTCCTATCCGGTTGTTTACCGGCTGTCCGGCGGACGTCGTATCGTTACGGCAGATATTGTGCCACCCTAGTTTACTAAATTAATACTACGTGATTACCTAGTGCGTGGGTATTCGTTTTTGTGTAAATAGAGTTTTGTGTACATAGGTACTAACCATCGGTAATATTGTAGTTTCCCTTTTATTCAATGATATGTATCCCTTATTGCATCCTGAGTAAACTATGAGCTAAAAATTGTCAATTGAAATCACACCAAAAGATAGTATCTTGAATTTTAGGTATTCAAATAATTACTTAGCTGCCTCCGCCTGTATTTAATTACCTATTTATTGTATTTTTAATTGTTTGTTTTACTGTAGAAGCTTTTAAGTGCGTTATTTTTTTTTTACATCGTTCTCACATATATGTATTTTTTTTTCAACAAGATAATGTAACCAAATACTTGTTAAACACATTTTTTTTTTAAAGAGTAAGTGTGGAGTTTCTTGTCCATTCTTCTCCACAACAAGCTACATTTCCGAATGGACGGTAGAATCAATTAATAACACTTTTATTTTTTATTATTTTGACGTTCGAAAGTGCCGCTTAATGGCCTAATTGAATAAATCAATTTTGATTTTGATTTTGATTTCATCGGCAAATTATTATATTGAAAACACATTATTTACTGACTATGCCGCTATCTAGTTCCAGCTACAAACATAGGTCCATAAAATTTCATTACAAAAAATTCAATTCAAACACTGTCGGTCAGTATTCACCAATTATTTCTAATCACGACAATCACACTCAAAATTAAACCCTTCCATCACAAAACAAAATCGAAACAAATTAACGGGTCCTTTAAAATCATCGCACATTGAAAAGCGAAATACCCACACCATAAACAATGACGCGTTGTCCCTTTACAACAGCAGATCAAACACATTTTCAATTCTCATCAAAAAAGTAAAGCGTTATGACATTCCTAATAAAAACCGCTCGCTATATTCGTTGTACTCACAGCAATATCGTAATGAACACCCTGTATACACGGCGGCCATTTAATCTCGCACCTGTATCAGCCTGTATATGGGTGGTGTGAGTTATGGGTGGCCAGCGGTTAGTGGATAAGTTTTTTTAATGCCATGCTGCATTGCTGGACTTCGATAGGCTGACCTAACTGCCTGCTGCAACTCTTCAAAGTTGTTCAACCAAAAAATTCCGTCTTTTAAGCAGTGGTCCGATCCTTGAAACTAAATAAGCCAGTGCTGTTCTTAAGCGCCCACTAAAAGAACAAATAAATCAAACACCAGAAGAGTAAACAAAGTTTAATAGAGGATGAAAATCTGATGTTGATCATCATCTTCTGAACCTTGTCATATTTTTATTTCATGATATATCGATTGTCATGCTTTGTCTTCTTGTTACACAGTATGTATTAGAATTGCCTGTACCCAGAATCGAATCGAATTATAACCGATCTCTCTTACAGATAATTCTGTATAGTTTTAAAAAAGTGGCTCAATTCTCACAGCTTTAATTTCTATAAACGAATTTCTAAAACAATCACCATGTCAATCTTATCATTACAGGAATGCATTGTAGATTATCATGTTATTAGTTGTTTGATATTGTTTGATTTATATTTTGTGTTGTTAACAATATAATTTCATAGTCTAGTAAGTAAACTAAGTGTTTTAAAGAGTTTATTAAACTTAACATGTTAATTACCTAATAAAAATAATGTGTTATCTGTTATTAGATTATTAGAGATCTGCTTATTGTAAGCACCTTAACACAATATAATATTTGCATGCCAACTTATGGCGAAATGTGTCATTGTGCTAATAACTTATTTATACCATCTTTTGTACCGCATTTAATGCAAATAAATGGCTTTGAGTTTGACTTTTGACTTCTTTGTTGCTAGTGATGAGGAAAATACAAAACTCTCTCCTTTTAATACAGATTAAAAACACCTGAAAGTGTCCTCTTTACGTAGCCAAATTTGCTGTTTCTCAAAAATAAATTACCTAGCATCGCATCGGTACAAAAAGGACACAAATCCAATCCGCTGCCACCCATCCCCTGCGGCGTCTCCCGCTGACGGGCCGGTCGCTAAACGGTCGGCAGTTTGGTTGTCCTAAGCAAATAACCCGTGCCATCTGTGTAAGGGTGTTTCACATTAAAACATTGTTTAGCAATCCGACATGCGTCATTACTGCGATCCGCTGACCCAGCTAATAACTGACGTAGCTTTTTCACTTGGTTACATCACAGGTAACTTAACACATACATACATAAACTCACGCGTTTATCCCATGGGGTAGGCAGAAATTACATAACGTCACCTGCTACTTTCCTTACATACCTTTTGCTTCATTTAAGTTCATATATCTTGTCATACACGCACACCGATAATGAGAACTGCACACCTGGCCTTTCTGAAGAATATCACCAAAAAGATCTGCGTATGCTGAAAAGAGGAATTTTGCTTAGAATCCAGTTCCTAGAGGAATGATGCTTAGGATGTATGCTGTAACTATTTCTGCTGCTGGTGTCGGTGTAATTACTAACAGGCTTTTGATACATTTTAACTTTGTTTGCTTTGGTATAGGAAGACAATGCAGCTGTGATGTCTATGTATTAACAGATGTTGGCCAGAGTATATGAATAAACCAATGAACTTGGAGTCATCGACCTTCAGTTAGGTACAAAGAAGTTTGTGATTTAGTAAAAATAGAGAAGAAAAGAAAACCATGGATGGACTGTGTGGAAGAAGTTATGCCTAGGAAAGTGATTTCTACTAAGATGACGAGAACGGAAGAAGAAGTCATTTAACGCCCACCCAAAATAAATTCGGATAAGGGCAATAGATTAATGATTTTGCATGTGGAACCCAAAGCAAAGTGACAATTTCAGGATTACAATAATCTTAATCGTAGGGTGATTCCGAACGCCCGGTGCACCCTGGACAACTAGCACTTGGTAACACAGAGACTAGTTAACTAATCACTACGATGTTAAACTCAAACGGCTCCTCTTAGAACCACGACCAACGGTCTTTCTTAGGGTATAACAAAATCAACTCCTTTAAGGCCACCCGCCGCTGTCTCTCCAAGCCAAGGTTCACAATCATGAAGGTTATACGATAGACCTTGAGACTACATAACTACCTACTACTAATACTGCATCAGCTAATCTGCTTGTGGCTTACACATATTGGATTTGCGTTTTGGCCTAGAGGGCTGATATTGTTGAGCTTTATTACTATTGACAAAGCTTATGCTAGCTGTAGATAGTTCATGCTTTTGTCCGTATTACTGTGTGTGATGGCAATGTTGAAGAATATATCGAGTTTATTCTTCCACAAAACTGTACTTACCAAAAATTTCCATAAAATTTATTGTAGCTTGCAGCTGATATTACAGTGACAAAAAAGTATAATTTAAATAGCGAACACTGATCTCAATCCATTATAAATGTTTGAATCGGAAAACTTTGACCTCGTAAAAACCGAATCGATTTATTTAATACACTTCAAAACTCCAATACGAACGCATCCATTTTACATTTCTACCTTCTATATTCAAAAGTTGGCGTTATCTGTGCAATGTAACTTTCCCGCCAATCGCAATCGAACGTCAATGTCTGCGGTGAAGAAATTAAAAGTTTGTCAGTTGGCCTCGAGCGGTCGACGGCGCCGGTCGTTCTGCCAATAGTTTGATTACTAGAATGTCGGGGAATCTAGATGGCTTTTATGTACAGCTATGTTTATTTAGTATTTCTGTTTAAAATTCTTTAAGCTGAAGTTTGGATTAGTAACCCACATTTTATTAATTGGGTTGTCAATCAAAGCACACTATAGAATTCTGCTTACTTATAAATATAATTCAGGATCTGTCAGAAATTAGTGAAAATTTAATTCGATATTTTGTAACTAAATGCAGCACAAATCTCGCGGTCCATCTTAAGCCTCAATTTTTATTGCTTTCTCACTTTTATACCAAGGCGATGACTCGCACAAGTTATAATTTGATGAGGTCCCGCGGATCTTTTCGCAACTTTTCACGGAGCATGAATATTAAGGGCTTCCCTTGTTGGCGCCCAGCGCGGGACTAGCTTATTATTTCTTTCGTTATTGCCGACAGATTAGGTTTTTGAATTGTGTTTATTTTTTGGTGTGTAATGGGCTAGCACGATTTGTTAATTTCGCAAGGATAGAAACAAATAAGTAACATTATGACATAAACTTATCAGTGAAGTTACTGACTTTAGAGAAAGATAGTTAATGCTACGAGTTCCATTCCACCGACAGGAAACCGTGAGCCATTTATAGAAACAGATAATAAGTCTAGATGTTTGTTGTGACAGTAGCAGTGCAATGACGTCAAATCTAGGGCTAGTTCTTATCACAGTCATCACAGTTTAGTAGCAAAATGAAAAGGTAGAAATCAAATAGTTATAAAAAGTCTTAAGAAATGCTTCTCTAAGGCACAGTTTTTTGATCCGTATTTAACTCAAATATAGGTTAAATATGCTAACCAATGGTTTCAATTTCGGTGAAACGCTTTTATTCATGAATTTTCAGTCTAACAAATGGTCAAATTAATTTACTCTCCAACTTATTTGAACATTTTAAAGGATAACTATTGATAAAAAACAATATGCGTTTTGAATTTTGAAACCATTGGTTAGCATATGTAATGTGGTTAAGTTAACTACGGATCAAATAAACTGGGCCTAGTGTAATCTTGACTATTGAGCTAGTTTCTTATAATACTGGATCGCTTAAACGTTAAATTCTACCTTCCATAATCTAAAATGTCAAAAAACTCTCTTTAGTAAGGAAACAGCAAAATTCCACGGCTCCCGTAATTTTTCTCCTACACTCACATAAGTTTGACGCTGTAGCCCCTCTGAGAAATCACGGCGCAACGATATGAGAACCTAATTGAACATATCTGAAGACGCTGGATTAATTGGACCACGATGAGGTTTAAAATTGTGATTAGAGGGACTAGAGGTAGGTGTGCAATTGTTTTGCGGTTTTTAGGGATAGAAAAGTGTTTTTTTTTGGCTGCATTTTTCTGAATTCTACTGGTATCTTGAGGAGATCTTTATGATAAGTTGAAAAGATAACCTACAACATTTTCCTATTGTAATGTAGGTGCTAAACTGAACACTTCTTACACCTACTTATAAAAGAAAATTATGAATGGTAGTGGTTGGTAAAAAAAGAGACTGAGACTTCCAAAAGTAGCAGATATTTAGGTACCTACCTATATAAATATGTATGCAGGTTTGAAAACCAATAATTATAAATAAAGCTTTTCCAACACTGAGCTGAAAACTTCTGAGCAGAAAAAAATGCTTGCTCTTTCATTATTATTTTTCTTTCATTTCCCCGCTAACACGGATATTAGTAGAATATTTTGTTTATTCTACCCGCAAAATACTAAGTTTTGTATATTTTAGTCAGCTGAGAAAAGTTAGTTCACGAGGCAGTTGGGCCCTAAAATCAGTTACGAAAATGTTTAAGGAAATGTTAAATTAAAAATAACAACAAGGTAATTTGGTCAGTTGGCACAAGGATCAACTGACCCATCGCGTCGCGTCCGCGTTACGTTCGCTCTTTACGGTGGTGGTTGGTAAGTTCGCGAACTATGCGTGAACTTACCCCCACTACACCAAAATCTTGCCAAGGTACATGCCGGGGGACTATAGTGATCGATGCTCGTGCCTTCTCTGTATTAAACTCACCTCATACAGAGACGGTCTACCTTTGCCCTGCAGAGACAAATTTGGTATTATTATTTTAAAGGTCAGTGCAAAAGGTAAAGCTAGTTGTCTTGAACTCAAAGCAATGTGTAATGCCTGCCAAAGATGTCGCCACTGTAGTGACAGCCAGCCAGTCAAACTCCACCGCCATGACGTAACATCCTACCACGATGCCTAAGTGGGAGGGGGTGACTGTTGCCGCCAAGCCAGCCAGCCAGCCATATAAAAACGTGTTGCGTCATTGCATGAGGGTCATTATAATTTGTAAAACGAAGGAAATGTATGTGAATGCGTTTTTACCTATTTTTTTATTATTGCCTTGCCTATCAGAGGGTTACACATGCATGTTATTCTATTGTAAAGTCATGTAGCATAGATGATACACTTATCTTTCATTTTCTTTGTGCAGTACGGAGTTATTCCTGATAAAAACATATGTATTATAAGATTATTTTTCGTACCTTCTATCACACTATTATTTAGAATCTTATGAAGGTGTTTAATCAAACACCTACACGTCTAGCGCCACTAAATTACTCACAAAATTACCCCGCTTCCAAACTACACAATCTCTTTCTTCGTGGCCTCACAAATAAAAGGGCTTGGGAGCCTCCATCAAACGGTAGGCGAGCCCCAGAGAAATCAGCCGAGTCCATATGAGCCGCTGTTAATTACGCCTGCTACGTAAATATCGCTGATATTGCCACGAATAATTAAAATATTGAGGAAAAACGTCTTAGCTGCTTCCTCGTGTTTTGATTTCGTTTCAATTGTGAGTTGATTAGGCAGAGTCTGTTAATTAAAAACTCTTATTAAATTGGCCAGACCAGTTTCTGAATTGATAAATTGTTGTTACGTACGTACGTATAAGTAACAAGTTCTCATGCTTAAGTGGATAACACTACTTCAAATGCTGAATTCCAACACCCCGGTTGATTTTATGTTCGTTCTCAATGTCCACTGAAGTCACATTTTAACATACAACAGTTATGCTGATTTGATCTGAGGAGCAACTTCCGTGTATTTTTAAGTAAACTTTACTTAATAAAGTTTTCATTCTAAAATCAGTCAAAATCCCTAATCCTAATTGCCCTACATTTTGACAGTGTTTTGATATTGATTGTCCCTGAGATGAGATTGTATGAGAATGGAATCAGGTTTTCATCAATTTGCCGAAGAAATTCCGTCGGCAACGAAAAACCAAACAGTACTTTATAATTTGCAGCTGGAAACACAGAAGCTACATGAAACGCTAACTGGCTATTAAACACTTCCAGAAAAACGTTCCAAACTTGAAAATCTTTAAAAAAGGAACGTTATATCAAAGCTAGAAACGGTTAGCAATAAAGGCTCGCTCTGATTGGTCGACGAGGAGGTAGACGGAGGGTGCATTTGCACAAAGGTACAGAAATATGTGACCGGTGCTAAACATTAACGATTATAGTCGCCAAGTCACGTCTAATTGCGAAAGAGGATGGGATTATGCAGTATTTTTACACACAGGCAAGTGTGCAATCTTCGTAGGAAGCCTGGTAGCAGCTGGATGAGAGTTAAATAGGCTGTGATCATAAATACTATGTCCAGCAGTGACTGTTGGTGATGATTTTGATAAGTATAAAAGTCTAGTTAGAAAATAGCTACTGTTTTTAGAGTACAACCAATTTTTTTTTAGACAATTCGAAATTTTTTTTTGGACATTTGTAATCTTTTATTGTAAAAAAATATATTTTCTGGTTGTAATTAATTTTTTTTTATTTATTGCCAATTTTATTTTTATATGGGCTATATTTATTTTGAAATGTTTGTTTATTTGTAATGAATCTAACAATATTTATAAGGTGTTTTCTACTAACCAAGAATGGAGCATGTTGTTCGATGAATAAAATAAACTCTAAACAAGAACTGCCAAAATGTATTTAGTACTTTTTAAAGACTTGTTAAAGGGTTTTATCACAATACACTTGTCGATAAGTTATCCATAGAAACAGACGGTTTTTGGATAAAATCGATAGTATTTTAGCCATTAATTTGTTTATCCATTATGTGCCAACTAACTTTCTTTAATTATAAATCACAACTGTTGGACTATGATTTCTGATGACTGAATGGATTTTAAATCCATTGCAAACATGCACTTATGAGTTTGTCTTAGTTCTATATTATTTTTATGATGGATGTACAATGAAAATAAAAACGGTGGTTAAAGAGCTCATATTACATTCATAAACCTCAAGTTTAGTATCATTCTAACCCTCAAGGCAAAAAGGCACAATTTCACCCAAAAAAAAAAAAAAAATCTTAGAAAACCGAACCCTCTAACATAACACCATTCACGCTAATTGTAAGCGCGCGTTATCGCGAGACAAACGCGCTGGCTGCACAACGCATAATCGTTACCACTTTTTCGTTTCGGGGAATTAGCGCCTTTTTGCATTGTCTCGTCCCCGATAGAGACTGCTGTGTATCGCCATTGCTATTGCTTCGTTCTTTGTTCCTTTTCGTATTGCCGTACGTAATTGGGACTGAGTATAATTGACTTGAGTTTTGTTATGGTGTTTTTGAGGATGATACTGTTATAAGAGATAAAAACATAGCGACAGCATCCATTATTGAGGCAATGATTTTAAAATATAACCAATCTGTCCTAATCGAGGAAGCGATCGCCAAGCATTGGTAGTCAAGCGATCGCCAAGCATTGGTAGTCAAGCGATCGCCAAGCATTGGTAGTCAAGCGATCGCCAAGCATTGGACCCTTGGTACACGCTTGCCTACTTTAATGTGTCAAGATTTGAAGACTCCACACTGAAATCAAGAAGTTCTTCTTCTAAGAAGTACGCTTATAGGAAGAACTATAATGGTGCTCATAAAAAAAAATACATTGTTAGACAATTCTTTCAGTTCAGCTCTGTGTTGCTGAACTTTATATTTAAAAAAGAAACTGAAAAAGTTAGTGCCGTGTGTGTCCCGTAAGAAAAGACAACACGCAGCCTTTGAGAGCAACGCAGCGTTTGAGAGCGATTAGTCTGTGAAAACATAGAAGTAAAATTTACACTTGAGGCTTTGAGGACTTTAGATACCAAATAATTTCGGTATTGACGTATATTGCTAGGAATTGCCCAAAATTGCTCGCTACTGTCGTATTTTGCTCGTTACTGTCACAAATTGCTGTGTTCCCACTACTTTATTTTTATTAATTGCTTCCCTAAGAAAAGACATCACCAATTTAACAGCTCCCAAGTCAAATGAGCGTACGAAAGACAAATTCCCTCATTCTTACAGCCGCCATCTTTCCGCGGAGCAACAACGTATACAGCGGAGATCAGTCTGTTTAATAAAATGATAAATGTTTTTTTTTGTGTAAGTTGGTTTGTACAAACACTTTTACATGTCGATCAGATTTTAAAACTAGATGAGGTCGGCATTTCCTATCTGACTACACTGAGAAGAAAGGCCGAGACAAACTCAGTGTAAGCATAGAAGAGAAACCTTTTCACAAGAGGCTTGAATACTATTGGATTATAACTACCAGAGAAGACGACGATGAACTAAATGAAATGGTTAACGAAGGCAAGTAAACTTACAAAATTCGTGGCACTTTTATACAATTTTGGTATTGCCGTATGTTGCTCGGTACTGCCAAAAATTGATCGGTATTGCCATATATTGCTCGGTACTGCCGTGAATTGCTTGGTATTGCCGTAAATTTCACTGTATTATCAGAAATTTATCAGTTTTGCCGAGACTTCCAACTTGCACAATTAACGGCTCCCCTAAGAAAAGACAACACATCACCAATTTAGCAGTTCCCAAGTCAAATGGGCTTACGACAGCCGAATTCCCTCACCAATCATTCTTTCAGCCGCCATCTTTCCGCAGAGCAACGACGTATACAGCGGAGAGGCGATCAGTCTGTGTAATTAACATTCCGGCTCACCTCGACTCGGCTCGGCGTCAAGACGCGCGAATTAAACCGATATCACTTCGGCACTTATTGACGGGAGGCTCGCCGTGGCGTTTAGGAGTCGGGTGGATTATTTTATGGGTTTGGGACGCTTAAAGGTTTCTATCAAAAGTTGCTATAAATTAAAAAATATATTAAATAAACATTTATTTCAGAATCACTTCCATATTTGTTAGTAACAATGTAAACTTATAAAATAGTGTAAGTAACATTTATTCTAAGCTGTGCGAGGCACGCCGATCCTGGGAAATGTCTATTTGACTGCGTACAGTCGTATCCATCGCCCCAAGATCGGAGAGTCCCACCTATCAGCCATGCTCTGATTACTGAGAATAATTGATGTCAAAACAAGTCTTTTATGGCAGTGTTTGGTAAGATGCATAAGGATCTTTCAACTTGTTTGAAAATGAGATAACAATTAACTAGTCTTGCCCTTTGTGTGACAAAACATCAGTCAATACCTAACCAAGGTGCTCACAAAAATCATTGTCCGCTATGTAGTTCGTTATTGCCGTTTGTTCGTGAATCATTTAGGCAAAGTAAAGCTATGGAAGCAAGTAGTATCTATTACTGGGCTTGCTTGAAGAATGTTGGTAAATAAATATTACAAGAAAGCAGCATTTTTTTTTGTCATCAACGTTCCTTATCCTGTAATAGTTATAATAACATAATTTATATTTAAAGCGTTAAACTCATATGTAAATTGTTTTATCATTATATTTTCGCTTTTACTCCAGCACTGCACTACGAGGCTAAGCTGGCGCGCTCGCGAGACGAGCGTTCGACAGGCTCCGTTACAGAATCGACACAGGCATCCTACACATTACACCCAGTGCGACTGAAGGATGAGAGTGCTTTTAAATGAAAAGGGAGATGAATAAATTAAGAGTTAGAAATTAATAAATTGAGAGAATACTCGTATTAGCAAAATAACTTTCACAAATAAATTGTATCTATTTTTACCCATTAGCGAAAGTTATTCGTATCAGCACGATAGTTTAACTTATCCGTACGCAAAACACGCGCTTGGTCGTGGAGTTGCGGAAACCAGCCCGTTTTAACCTAACCTAAGTTATAAGTTTACATAGACTTCATTGTAATATGTAAAACATGTTTTCAAGCGTAGAGTAGGTTAAAGGTAAGCAAAGAGAGAGAGATAGATATATATATATAATATATTCTCATGTCAAGTGAGTTCAATCGAAATACTGAAGTACTTACGTTGCAAATGCTGAAGACAGAGTCCATTAGTCTTTAACTTATTTCTTAATTAATTAGTTTCCACGTGTCTATATTTACAAAATAGGATTAAAAATTAAATTTTAATGTGCATTTAACTCCTTTAGTTAACACTTTTTTATTTTCCATCAAACCCCGCACCCTGCTTCCGCGAACAGCTTGTAACCCTGTCTATATTAATGTGGCCAATTTGTAGGAGGGCGCGATCACCTCATTTGTCGAGAGCGGCGGGCTACGCAAAACAAGTAGCTTCGGTGTTGCCAGCTCTAAGACGATGTCCCAACTTGGAATTTTGTTGGTGGAAATGTTCTGAAAATAATTTTCATTAATTGAGATAAAAAGAGTAGAAATAATAAAGAGGTCGTCCAGGAGAAATATCTGTAACATACCTTTTTACCATTAAGCGATATTACTGTGTTTGGTTTTGAAGGGTATGAGTGGCAATGGCAATCCAGGTCATGATGACATCATCAGCCTTTTTAATGTGCCCATTGCTGGGACACAGGCCTCTTCTCTGGGAGAGGGAATGGACCGTAATCCACCACTCGAGCCTTTGGTTCTAGGACATGCCGGTTTCCTCACGATGTTTTTTTGAGATCAGTGGTGAAGAAATAATTTACACAAGGTAAAGCGCCTGCCTGGTTTCGAACTCACGACCTACAACTTATAAGTCGCGGCCGATGCCACTGGATCATCACTGCTCAATCCTGGTAAATAAATGCAATTTATTGCAAAACACAAAAAATACAACCGACTCCAAAAAAAAAACACTATAAAGTGAAAAATAACTCCAATATCGGCAGTCGGTGTTCCTATTTTCGTTTCTTCGTTTTTTGACACCGACTTTATTAACTAACCTAAACTAACTAACTAACTAAACTAACCTCCTCCTTTTTGGGAAGTCGGTTAAAAAGAAAACGAATATAGTTTTTTTTTTACATATCTAGTCAACGATGGGTTGACTGTTAATAGAGGGTCAACAAGGGCAGGCTGACGATGATGATATGCTACCAAAGTAACATAAGAGAAGGCCAGGAATATGAGATGAAGAACTAGGAAGCTATCCTGCAGGTTTTCTGAAGACATATGGTTTTCAATAATGCACTGAAGGCTTATCGATCGTCTGTAGTTAGAAAAAGGTAATAAAATGCTTTTACAACCGAAAATTAACTACACTAAAAACAAAAAAAAAAACAACTAAAAACAAAGGACACTCCCAGCGCTAACAACCCAGCATTATTTGGTACACGAACACTTGTTAATCGGTAACTAATTACTGTTTAATTAAAGAACGAAACGTTAACGCAGTCCGTTTGTAAGACTACCCTCGTTTTACACGAGTACCGTGAACTTTATAGATCGGTAGATTATTAGCTAACGGAATTGGAATGGATGTTTAGCTTTTCATGACAATGATTAGACATACCTACAAAATATTTTCGTAGGAATAAAAGGCTTTTTTATTTACATAGTTGCCCTAAAATGGAGTTAAATTGATAAATTAAGAAACATTATATCATAATATATAATATATCTACCAGCCAATGCAGCTATGATATGGCCTAAATATGTACCTGCGTACCTCTCCCTCACACACATACAAACTATAATAATAATAATAATTAATAATTTATTTATTTATTCAGACAACAAAAGGTCCACTCACAAAACAAAAATATAAAACACTTAAAGGGTGTTAGTAATAATATAAAAACTAGTGCTTACATACTAAGATGTTAGTGACAATTTATCTTATGACCTACGTTAGTACTTATATACTAGGATGTTAGTAACAATGTGGCTTAAGATTATGTTAGTACTTATACTCTACGACAGACAGTGTTGTTTTGATGAGATGTCCCATTATAGGACTCTCATCAGGCCTGTCAGCTATCACCCTCAGGAGGCTGTTGCCACTGCCACGCAATCTGGCGAGCAGAGACGCACTTTTCTTCCGTACGACAGCTGAGAAGCTGTCGACCCGGGCTTTTGCGAACATCTCTGACGCACTGCAGTAACGTGGCAGCCGCATCAGAAAATTAAGGCGCGTTCCGTTTTCACGGCGTTAGCTCTAAAATACCTTAAAAAATAAGTTATCATCAAAGTTGCCCCAGATCTCAATGTAACCCTGTTCTACCGGTACCTACTGTTAGCTTATATCTGGTAATGCAGTATACTTAATCGACTAACACTAGACAGCTAGTTATGTTCATCCATCAGTCATGACGTTTGCTGTCAACTTCGATGTCCGTTAACCATTTGACTCAAATGGTTAACGGTCGGTCTTCTGGATCAAGACAAGGATCAGCGAACAGGTTTACAAGTCTGTGCGATAAAGAAGAATATTATTTCGTGTTTCTTTAGCATGTAAGTAAAACAATAATAATTTAGTGATTTGATCTGGTATATTTTTCGGTTTGTTATGAATTTACTCTGGTGTGTTTTTGATGTGTCAATGATGTGTTTGGATTTCTATTGCGAACCTGTCTTTATTTTTGGACTTGTGCTTACACTACTTTAATAATAGAGGTATTGTGATATAGGTAAATCAGTAGTATGAGATTTTAACAATATTCATTGTCACAGAATATTGTTTAACCTGGTTGAACACTGTTGGCTTACTATTAGCTAAGAAAACAGGTGAGTTGCAAAAAAAAAAAACAATGAAGAAAAAGATTGACTGAAGAGAGAGTGAGTGACTTTAATGAGTGGTTGCTTTTCTTTATTCTTAACTATCAAAGCTGTTCAATATTGCAGTTTCATACGAAAGTACTGCATAAAGGAGAATACTCTTTTTTAATAGGTGTTAAATTATAATCAGGCATCCAAGGATGTTTTTGCAAAAAATAACGCGAACAAAATTGTTCAAAATACGTCTCGCTCAAAACGTTCAAGATAAAGAAAAAAAAAACATATTCGACCTTAGCTGACGACCTTTAACATTAGCAATCTAACTGCTCCAAATAATAACAAGATACCTGCCAACACAAACAATGCAAAACACTCGAGAATTCTCAAACTTAATCAAAACGAGAGTCAACATCAGTGTTATCTAAATCTGAACAAATTTTGCAACACAAAGCTCGATCCGATAGTGATACAACTTCGTTAAAGCAACAGAACTCATTTATCCACCTCAATACAACGTGTTGCAGATAAGATCTTAATAACTTCGACGATCTCATATTAAAACACCCGAAATGTCGATAGATGAAGGAGGTAGAGAGTTTGGAAAGGGTTCTTGGTTAGAACTGAATGAGCTTAGAGCTTATTAGTTCTGTTAAAAATGTGATGTCCCCCAAAAATGGTACTAAACGTAAAAAAGATACGAAGGAATTGGTTTCAAAGATAACTGATAATTTTAAACGAATAGTGGCCAGCGATGCCACCGTATTTTAGGTGACGGCAGATTAAGAAGAAGATGGCGGGATCTTAGATGGCTTTCTCAAGAATTAGTGAGATGACACACAACACTGAGATACATAGAACGGACGGGTGGCCTTTGCTCAGGGCCAGGAGTGGGCCAGTTCAGAACAGCACAAAAAAGTTTTCGTGTAAAATTTTTATCTGCCAACTTAGGATTAAGAAAGCTGGTTTTCTTCATATTTTCGTACCTTGTTTACCAAAAAAACAGCATGACCCAAATTCTGCCTCTTCTAGCCCTCCCAACATCTTCAAGATCCTTATTTTAGCAGGTATCGAAAGTCCCAGTTAATCCAGCGCGATATGAGCGACCAACAAAGAGATCGCCGATATAGTCCGCGACTGACAAGAATAGACCTGCGAATGTTTAGAGATGAAGAAAACAAGGTAAAGAAAGTAGATTTCTATGTGTTTCTAAATATTTATTGAAACTTGAATCTAAAATACATACAATAGGAGACCATATCGCATGCCACGATCTCTTCCAAGCAACCTGGAGTGAATAGTAATTGCCAGGACATGAAATAGGGCTGTCATTGGTGTTTGAGTAGGTTTGCGTTTGGCCTCAATCTCACCAGATTGTAAGCGATGTGGTCGATGAATGTGCACGCTAATGTCTTGAAGAATCCAGGAAGACTAGGATTCTCTCGGGAAATTCTTGAGAGATATAGATTTACTTCTAAGAGGTCTATCAGGTGAGTCCTTATTGACTTATAAAATTTTGCTCCATTTTAGTGTAGGTTATGGACGTATTTTAATTTTGGTAATAAGTTCTTCATCTTTGGATTTTTTAAGGGTGGTATTTAATACTTTAACTGTAATTCCCCTTTTTTCAATCAAAATATTCGAAATTACTACCAATAATACTGAATTGCACACTAAATTTGCTCATCAAATAAATGAATTATACTATACTGCTAGATCTTTAAAGCTTAACTGTTTTACTGAATAACTATCTGTTAACTAAAAGTAAATCTAATAATTCTTCGAGTGCAACAAAATATTTAAGTTTTAAGGGAGGGGGGGAAACGAAACAAAGTCGACGGAGCCCCGCTGCGCAGGGCTCCTATTTCGCTCGCTTTGCTCGCTCACTTCAGCTCCCGTCATCTCCTTCGAACCTAACCTATCCGTGTCGGGGTGCCCTAAGCTCCCGAGCTCGCTTCGCTCGCTCTTGGACTAATTCACATTTATTTTATATTTAATTGGGGAATTTTTAACTGCACCTCTATTTAGAAATTTAAGCAAACAAAATATCTCCACTAATAACCTACTGCAAAACAATATTACTCACCGTAAAACAAAAATACTGATTTGCACACAAATTATTCATTATGACGAGTTTCTTGGTGCGTTGATGCTCAAAGGTTTATCGACAGAGTACGAGCCCATGATCATGGCACTAGAGCATTCGGGAGCTGTCATTACTGCTGATCTAGTCAAATCGAAACTGCTACAGGATCAACGTTGGACTAGTCATGGAGATTCGAGTGAGTGCTTGTATTCTACAAGAAAAGGCGCTAGTACGAGTGACTCCTGGACGAGAAAAGCGCAGCAGCACAAGGATGAGTCAAAAGCGAAGGATAATTCCGCTAGAAAGAGAGAACCGTGGTGCTGGAAGTGCAGACAGAAAGGACATCTGAAGAAAGACTGCCGGAACGCGAAGGATTCTTCAGGAAACTGTGTCTTATCAGCATATAGTACTGGAACTGACTCGGAATCTTCGTGGTACATAGACTCGGGGGCTACAAATAACATGACTGGCAGGCGTGATTTAATGACAGACTTCAAATCGCGAGATGGTCACGTCACCATTGCTAGTGGAGATAAACTGCGGTGTACAGGTATAGGTACTGTTAAGTTGTCGGATAGCGCGACGTTAACTGATGTGTTGTATATACCTAAGCTGTCTGTAAATCTCATATCTGTTTCGCAATTGATTAAGAATGGTTGTATTGTTAATTTTGATACTACTGGTTGTACAATTTCTAAGCTGGGCGATGTTTTGATTAAGGCAAATGACGTTGGAGGGGCTTACAGACTTCAGACCTGCAGTCTAAGGGCGAATCTTACTATTAGCACTGCAACTTGGCATCAAAGACTTGGCCATTTAAGCGCCAACAATATGAAGCTTTTGAGGCAGGAACTTGCTAATGATATTAGTTTTCAGGATGACCCTTGTAAAGACGTTGCCTGTGAAGTTTGTTTAAAGGGAAAGCAAGCTCGTTTTCCTTTTCTCAGCAATCCTGAGAAGTCTGTGGCTGCAAAGCGGTTGGATTTAATCCATACCGATTTGTGTGGTCCGTTGCCGGTGAATTCGCTTGGAGGCAAGAGGTATATCCTGGCATTCTTGGATGATCATTCGAGGAAGGTGTTCGTGTATTTCCTGAAGCGTAAGATCGAGGTGAGTGAATACACGATAAACTTTATTAAGCTAGTCGAAACTCAGACTGGTGACAAAGTTAAAGTTTTGAGGTCGGACAATGGGACTGAGTATGTGAACAGAGACCTTGAAGGTTTTTTGAAAGGTAAGGGGATAGTCCATCAGGTAACTGTGCCTTATAGTCCTCAACAGAACGGCTATGCGGAAAGGCTAAACAGGACTCTTCTAGAAAATGTAAGGTGCCTCTTGTATACTTCGAACCTAGACCACAAGTTTTGGGCAGAAGCTGCCTGTACTGCTGCACATTTAATAAATGTGTCACCTTCGAAAAGGCTCTCAGGGCAAACTCCTGAGGAAGCCTGGACAGGTAAGAAGGTGAGCTTGAAACACCTACGTGTGTTTGGCTGCGAAGCTTATGCTCACGTTGATAAAGTGAAGCGGAATAAGCTTGAACCAAAAAGCAAGCGTTGTATATTTCTTGGCTATGACGGTAATGGATATAGGCTCTACGATTCGGCGAAAAATATAGTTTTTCGTAGTCGTGATGTTGTTTTTAACGAAACAATTTTTCCAGGTGTCAAGAGTAAACGGCCCGTGGAGATCTTCTTTCCGACTAGTGATGACGGAGATACCGTTGAAGATGCGGATGTTCGTGATCAGTCTGGGACTGAGCTTGAGGTGGAGATACCATCACTACCAACTGTAGAGGCTGAGGTTGAGGCGGAGAGACCGATAGCGCCTGAAGTGTGGTTTGAGGCTGACGAGCAGGTGCCGAGTTCATCTACTGATACAACCAGAATGCCACGGAAGCCACCATCTGACGGACCAGCCTATAATTTACGGCCGAGAGTACCGAGGACGATGTCTGCGCTCGAGACAGAGTTGAGTGAGCCGACGAATGTCAAGGAAGCTTTGCAATCGAGTGATAGTAAGCTTAGGCGGCAAGCTATGCAAGATGAGATTGATTCGTTCAATAAGCATGAGGCTTGGGAGCTAGTTGACAGACCGGCAGACAAGAATATTGTCAAGAATCGATGGTTGTTTAAAATCAAACGTGACGCCAATGGCAAAGTGGCGTGTTATAGAGCGCGATTGGTTGCAAAGGGTTTTACCCAAAAGTTCGGAATTGACTACATGGATACTTTTTCTCCGGTTGTGCGACATAGTTCGTTGAGAATGCTGTTGTCTCTTGCGGTTGAATTAGATCTGAAGATTGATCACCTTGACGTCAAGACTGCTTTTCTGAATGGCAATTTGAGTGAAGAAATTTATATGTCACAGCCTGAAGGTTTCGTCAAGCAAGGCAATGAGCATATGGTCTACAGACTCAAGAAAGCCGTGTACGGGTTAAAGCAGGCGTCACGTGCCTGGTACGATAAGGTAAAGGAAGTTTTACTCGCAGAGAATTTCACGCAGAGCAAGTATGAGAGCTGTATCTTCAGTCGCCGAGTGGGTAAGCGAACCATTATTATTGCTCTCTATGTAGACGATTTTTTCGTTTTTTACGACTGTGACGAGCTTGCTGATAAGCTAAAAACGTCACTGAAGTCTCACTTCACAATTAAAGATTTAGGTGAGATTAAACATATGCTAGGCATCAAAGTACAGCGCACTAGTCGTGAGTTGAAGCTGAGTCAGAAAACCTATATTGAAAAGTTACTTGAACGTTTCGGTATGAGTGACTGTAAAGTTGCTAAGACGCCCTTAGATGTAGGTTTGAAGTTTTCTGATAGCGCCACCCACGAGAGTAGACTACCGTATCAGGAGCTGATAGGATGTTTATTGTATATAGCTGTGACCTCAAGACCTGACATTTCTTTTGCTGCATGTTTCTTAAGTCAGTTTAATACTTGCTACACAGCGGAACACTTTGCAGCGGCCAAACGTGTATTGCGGTATTTAAAAGGCACAATGAATTTAGGTCTTGTGTACAGAAAAAGTGATGAACATGATAAATTTCATGTTTATGGATTTACTGACGCTGATTGGGCTAACGGGGCGGATCGTAAATCTTACACGGGGTATATTTATAAGCTAGGTAGGAATGTTATTTCCTGGGGTTGTTATAAGCAATCGTGTATCGCACTTTCGTCTACCGAGGCGGAGTATATAGCTTTGTCTGAAGCTGCCAAAGAGGCGGTATACGTCCGTGCGGTTCTTGCTGAGTTGATTGGTCAATGTCACACTGTAACCCTGTATAGTGATAATCAGTCTGCGGCGAAGCTGGCTAGTAACTCAGTGTTCCATAAGCGAACAAAACATGTGGACATTAGATATCACTATATTCGTGAAGCTGTTGAGAATAGGGTGCTAGAACTGATGTACATGCCAACAGAGCAGATGACTGCTGATGTGCTCACGAAGGCACTGCCTAGCTGTAAGCACTTGTCGTTTGTACGAGATATACTTGAAGTCCTCCAGGATTAAGAGGGCGTGTTGGAGGGTTAAAACGCTAGGGTTATTGCTAATCCTGGCCGACTCCAATTTATTGAAATGACTGACATCGTGTTCTGTTACTTGTCTAAAATGTTTTTTAATGTCATGTCTTGTGCTTAATAAATTCTGCTTATATTTTACACCAAATATGTTTTTAAATATGATTTATATCAATAAACACGTACTTTATATTCGTGGCAAAGTAAAATTTAAAAAAAATACCATTACAGCGAAACATTTTCATTCGATTTTCAAACAACTGCATCATAGAATAACTTTTTAATTTTTATAGCACAAAAGACAAAAAAGTCAAAAGACAAAAGATATTTATTTCAACTGGGCCACCAAGCGGCACTTTTGAATGTCACAATTTAAATTTAAATGGAATACAAGTTGATTCTACCGTGCATTCGGAAAGTAGCTAGTTATGGAGAAGAATGCACAAGAAACTCCATACTTTTTAGGGTTCCGTAGCCAAATGGCAAAAAACGGAACCCTTAAAGATTCGTCATGTCTGTCTGTCTGTCTGTCTGTCTGTCTGTCTGTCTGTCTGTCCGTCCGTATGTCACAGCCACCTTATTCCGAAACTATAAGAACTATGCTGTTGAAACTTGGTAAGTAAATGTATTCTGTGAACCGCATTAAGATTTTCACACAAAAATAAAAATAAAACAATAAATTTTGGGGGTTCCCATACTTGAAACTAAAACTAAAAATATTTTTTTTCATCAGACCCATACGTGTGGGATATCTATGGATAGGTCTTCAAAAATGATATTGAGGTTTCTAATATCATTTTTTTCTAAACTGAATAGTTTGCGCGAGAGACTCTGCCAAAGTGGTAAAATGTGTGTCCCCCCCCCCTGTAACTTCTAAAATAAGAGAATGATAAAACTAAAAAAAATATATGATGTACATTACTATGTAAACTACTAGCGAAAATTGGTTTGAACGAGATCTAGTAAGTAGTTTTTTTTTAATACGTCATAAATAGTAAACCGCAATTTACCAAGTACGGAACCCTTCGTGCGCGAGTCCGACTCGCACTTGGCCGGTTTTTAAATTTACATGGAATAAAAGTTGATTCTACCGTGCATTCGGAAAGTAGCTTGTTATGGAGAAGAATGCACAAGAAACTCCATACTTACTCTTTAAAAAAAAAAATGATTCTACCGTGCATTCGGAAAGTAGCTTGTTATGGAGAAGAATGCACAAGAAACTCCATACTTACTCTTTTAAAAAAAAAATGATTTTTACAATATTTAGGTACATGAGTACATACATTAATAAATTCACATATGTGAGGACAATGCACCCAGAATAGCACTACACACTATACTATGAAAAGGTATAAAGTATTAAAAGTACTCACACATGTACTGTGCAGTTATACAATAGGTACTAGAAAAACAACAACATCCGAAGCAGTTGAGTTATGACCAATCCCAACTGACGGCGCCCGTTCACGAACATGACGCATGAATCGGCACCACCCAGCTCAACCATCATGAAGGGAACCGAATGATCCAACACACGCGCCACCATCAGAGAGAAATTTGAGAGAGCATGACACACTCAACTGCCAGGGCACACACAAGTCAACGAACGACACATAGGTATAGCAAATGGTAGATTTACAGTTGGGTACATAGTACCCACACACGTGCTGTGCAGCTATACAATACTAAAAGAAATCGAGTCTATACAACACAAGCATAAACATATCATTTGTTTTTGCGCCCTAGTGGTTGTGGAGCAGGACTAGCATTGAGCCAAGCATTTTTATCAGTGATATAATCCCCCAACTTATAATATGCCTGCCTGCATAGTGTGCACACACACACACTTTTACTTTTTAATTTATTGGCGCTTATGAGCTAGTGTCACTGTCTATGGATACGCGCGCTGCGCTGTCATGGTGCAATGAGAATCTAAATTGCCCGCCATACTGCATATTTTTTCCGTTTCAACTTTTATTTTATTTCAACTATATGAGTGAAGATAAAATAGTGTATGCAACGGCATATAATTAGGTATTAAAACACTCGCGTGTTAATATTATCACATTCGGCTCCGCCTCATGTGATAAACCCACGCTCGTGTTTTAATAACCCATATTATATGACCATTGCATAAACTACTATTATGTTGCAAGCCAAATTTAATATTTTATGCAAATAGTACAAAATCATACCCTGCCTTCTCTAGACCCAGCTCTGTCAATCGAAGATCTTTATCATTCAGGGCCGTTAACATCGAGTTTTGGAACAAATTCCATTGGAACTGAAACTTGTCGGGACAATGAGAAACACCTTGCTAATATCCAAGAGGGGAATAACCCCCTTCATCCCCTTGATCGAGTTCGATCGATTAACCCTTTAGTTGCTCTCGTAGGGAATTAAAAATGGGGAGCTTGTTTTGATGTTGTAAGGCAGGTGTCTTGGATGCCGAGAAGGTAAGGTTAATACGAGTTTTATTATTTAAATAAATAAAATAAAAATTGTGGGATTATAAGTTTTGTGAAGTAATGATAGTAATAGCTTCTGCTGCGTTAAAACGTACTCCTGAAAAAAAAAGGTTTCCCAAATCCTAATTAAGGACATGATCTACTTTTGTGACAAATTTCATATAAATCCGAATAACCGAACAGACAGACAGAGTTACTTTCTCATTATTTAAAATTATTGAGATTAGACTGAATTAGAGGAAACTTAACAATGAACAAGGATTATTGAGATTTTGATCTGTGTTTTCTCCCTGTTGCAAACCCAATTTTTATTCATTAGCTGCTTCAAGATCCTACCTATTGAAAAGTGGTTGCGTTTTCGCATAAAAAGAGTACGATTCATGTCTTGACTTAGATAAAACCAAGTCATGATGAATATTTGTCATTGACACGCTAAGAAGGAGATGACATTAAAAACACCCCAGCTTCTAGATACTTAAAATTTCGGTTTTCAAAACACCGATAGCATAAAGTTGTTACAACACACATAGGCATCCCAATCCGCTTACAATCATACACCAGCAGTGTCACAGCGGAACTCGGTCTGCTAGTCAAACATGAAACAATGCAGTCGTTTGCGTAGGAGCACAACTTTATACGTAACACGAGAGTTATAGTTCAACTTGTAGCCTTCATATTGTTTACCTTGTCGTGCGAACGTTTACCAATGCTAAGTGATTAAGAATACTCGTTGAGGATAGGGGTGGGGTGGAGTTGGTGTTGATTTTGTATGGAGTTTTGGCAGGGATAAGACTAACGTCTTAGATAGAGGTTCTTAGAAATCTTTGAGGACTAGCTGATAGTTTATGCATCATAAAGCACTGATACAAGTGTGGACTACAATATGTTAAGTTGAAAAAAAACAGTATTTATTTTACCTTTTATACAGTGTATAAAATACTTAATTAACTAAGACTACAAAATATACACTTAAACCAAAAACTACTCACTAACTAAACCTAAAAATATACACTTAACTAAAATATGGCGTCGAAAAACTCCTCTCCATCGTTGACCACTGGTAATGTGCCCAAAAGACTGGCAGCATTGCCACGTTGTATGGCAATGCTAATTCTCTGACCAAAGTAAAAGCCAGCCCTTGGGTCACGCGAAGTGTCAACTAGGCGTTTGGCAAGATCCTTAAACAAAGCGTGAGCACTCGGACCCCACGGACCAAGAGTTTCAACCCCAAACGGCTCGAAAATATAACTACCAATGAGGTTATTATATTTCCGCCGCTTGAGGTTCTCTGCAGCCGCAGCGGCAGCGCCAGCACAGCACGACGAGCTAGGAAGATGGGATGGCGCAAGAGTATCGACACAAGTAGCGTCCCACACTAAAGGCCTACCCATCTTCCATGGAAACAAAGACATCCCGTCCGGTCTTTTGCCATCGTCGCGTGCCAGGCCAGGATGATAATGATGATGATTTTCTTTTGCCAAAAAAACAGTAGTTTTTAAAATAATTATCAATCCTAAAATTCAGCAATCATTGACTATAGTTGTCAATAATTATGTAGGATTTTCATGTAGGAAGGGAAGAGCCCCGAAGTTGATTGGGCTCTGGGGCTCTTCTCTCCTCCCCAGAGTCCAATCCAGTGTGGTCATACAACGCTATATTATGTACTATAAAGGTCAAAAGAGCAGTCACACTCTACAAAAACAGAAAAGGCAATTTTTGCATTTCCGATTGCATTGACCGTGAGCGAGCAGACGAGTTGAACTATTGTCATGCAAAACAATTAATGTAAAATTTTACCATCCAACAATAATTGGCACTCTTGATTCTGATAATAAATACGCGAAGTTTACCCCGAGGTGTTGGGGTCCCTACCCAGGCTTCAGGTCGGCTTCACATCAGCGCGTGCGTTGGCCTACCCCAACGCACTGTTAGCTGCCTACTCCGTGTCGCCGCGCTACGTGCCTACCTACTACCTACTCTGCACCACTGAAACTGTACTGCACATCGCCGGACGCCTCTAACGCTAAGGCCAGTGGTACACTATCCTGTGGCTACGCAACGTATTTCGGACCGCGAGTGACAACCCTGACCCTGAGGTCTAATAAAATTTGTTAACCTTCTGTTGGTTTTTCCTTTACTACCCTCTAGCTACCTGGTAGGTAGGTAAACTAGCAAGAAGCGTTACACTGGCCAATTACTAGCCATTTGAGTTTTGGGAGAGTATGACTGCACTTTTGACCCTTGACTGCACCTACCAACTTTTCTGATGTTATTAAAAGCTTTAATATTATATTAGTTCATTTATTTATACATATGCACATTTACATTTTTTTTTATTTTAAGCTTATTTCTCGTGTCTCCTGTGCGGGTCACAAATAAATATTTTCTTTCTTGTTTTTTTTTTTTAACAGAACGGAATTAATTATTATCATAATTGCCGTAAGGTAAGTATCATTTTACTGTTGAATCATCATAATCAGCGTTTTAACGATCCAACTGCCGGGACACAGCTAGATCTCCAAGCTTTGGGGGCCATAAACCACCAAACGGGCCTAGTGCGGATTAGCAGATGTCACATGTCTTCGATTTTTAGTTCTAAGACGCACCGTTTTTAAAACAGAGGCTATGAAATAAATCACACAAACTACTGTACTGCTGAATACTTTGACAAAATTATATCCCCACTTGCCAGATCATAGACAAACTTAACAACTACCAATGTTAAACCTAACAGCGACTCCACGGCACTCCCTATCCCACACTCACACCGAACTACACAAGATACAGTTCTCTAGTCAAATTCCAAGTGTTCTCTAACTTAAACTGAAATAACTTATGAGAATCGGCCGATCGCCTTTGTCGTAAGCTAGAAGGCAATTATCATTAATTATTATTAAATGTGACATTTTAGTGATAAACGGTGGGCCGATAACTTGGGCAAATAACTCAAGTTAAGGGTGGATGGGTCGAAAGTACCCGCGGTGTTCTACTGTTTGATTTGCTATTAGATTTGAGGGTTGAGTTTCGTTTGTTTGATTTCTAGTGGTGAGGTAATCATTTTTGGTGTTTGAGTAGTTTTGTTAGTGGGTTCTTTTTCTCTTACATATGTTGTTATGTGTTTTAGTCATGCAGTAATTAGTTTCAACAATTACTGTGCTTAGATAATCTTGGGAACGTAAGGTGGGGGACGACCTCAGGCTAGGTGGAGTGACAATCTTCGCAGGGTGGCTGGTAGCAGCTGGATAAGAGTTGCCGAAAATCGAAGCAAATGGCGTGCAATTGGAGAGGTCTATGTCCAGTAGTGGACTGCTATAGGCTGATGATGGTGATGAATATTGGCTATAATACACGCAAGTTTGTTTCAACTCTTTCATAAAAGGTGGTTGCTATTTTGATTATTAATAGTCAAAGCAGTGTGGAGTAGCGGTGATATATTGTTAAATCTTGATGGACATGCTGGTTACAGTGATACCTCATTTAACTTTCTGGGGATTATGCTAATTATATAACAATACAACTTTTCTTGCACGTTCTTCTCCATAGAGACCTACTGACGCTTGCGAATGTGCAACTTGCGAAAGTTTTAGTACAATAGTTACAAGTACGTTTGAATGGTGTTTTTTGATTTTTGGCTTTGGCAATCATTCAATGGCTTCTACCTCTCTGGGTGAAGTGGAGGGTGTGTCAGAATTTTACTGACTAAAACCCACCCGTGTTCCTTCAGTTGCTTGAGCTAGGGCCGCGGGAACTGACTTTCAAAATCCACGGCCCACCTTTGAATGGTTAGGTAATTGAAATAAATACATTCCTGTTTTTTTTTTAATTGTGGTATCATCTTTTGCCGTTTTAATAGCATAGTTTTGCAACTCAGTTATATTGCTGCGACATCTTATGTCTTAGTTTTTAACCCCCGCCGGAAAAAGAGGGGTGTTATAAGTTTCACGTGTGTTGCTGTGTATCTGTGTGTCTGTCTGTGGCATCATAGCGCCTAAACGGATGAACCGATTTTGATTTAGTTTTTTTTTGTTTGAAAGGTAATTTTGTCGAGAGTGTTCTTAGCTATGTTTGATTAAAATCGGTTCAGCCGTTCAAAAGATATGGGCGTTTTACTGTTTGAATCAGAGTGTTTTCGCAAGATAAATGTGTGTCGGGGGTTTTTTAAATTGTGAAATTTTACTTGTTTATTGTACACCAAAATAATACGTTTAAGAAAATGGTGGATCTTTCACTATAATTTTTCATTCTTGTCCTTTCTCTGTTATATTTGATATATATTAGTATATTTTGTATATTGTATGTTTGTATTTTATGTTATTATGTCTAAGTAGTGTATTATTTATGTTAATTTGTACACTGACAGCCCTAAATTCTTCTCCTGTTGCTCAGTCCATCCAAAGGTTGTCTGTAAGAGATTGCCTAGTGCGATAAGACCGCCCATTGTACACTTGTTATTGTGAACGTTTGTCCTGTATGTTTTTTGTGGTGTACATTAAAGTATATAATAAATAAATAATACACTTAAGCAAGATAAATGTAGTTTTTGGGCTTGTTCTGTATAGTCCTAGACATAAATAAACTCCAGGTCTTGTCTTTAAGGTCTAGAATCATTATTCGACCAGAAACAATAACACACTGACGGTATGACTCTTCATAGCCATCTAAGATGGCACATCGGTAAAGTATAGCCACTTAACTCCGTCAAATAAATTTATTTTCCCATAAATTCCTCCGTTATTAATCTTATCCGTGCTGCGCGCACATTCATTATTTTTATTGTTACTTCATGCGTTATGTACTGTGATAGTTATCCTAATATTCTGTACTAGCTGTGTCCCGCGGTTTTACCCTGTTTTCCTTTATGGTCGGTTCCTAAGGTTAATGAAAGAAAATAAGGAAAACATGTAAAATTATTTTAAATTGTTAAACCTTGTATGTATCTACTATATTTTGTGCAAAATAAAACCTTCCTCAATATTAATTGATTTAACAAATGCAAAAGTTTTTTTTTTTCAATCCGATTGTTAATTTTTAGAGGTTAGCGTCTTCATACAAAAAAATACCATTTCCGTTTAAGTTTTTTTGCATTCTCATTTCCAAAATGCATCCTAAAGATCCTTTATCACCTTTTTACCCGACTGCCGAAGGAGGGTAATGTGTTTATCAGTCTATGTATGTAAGTATGTATGTATGTATGTTTGTTCCTATATGGCGTTCCAGAGACCAAACGCGTTGGCCGATTTTGATGATTCATACGTCAATCAATGCGTCTTAACCCTGCGAGTGTCATAGGCTACATTAAAATTGAATAATAGAAAAATGGCGGATTTTGGGTGCCATATTGTGGGGGCCCAAATTTTTCTTCCAAACCCATCGTGTGGGGTATCAAAATAAAGGATTTTAAGAGGTGATTTCAAAAATATATAACACTTATATGTTTAAATGTATCTAATTCGAAAAAAACTAACTAAAAAGTTATAAATAAAAAAACTTAAATCAAAAAACCCGACTGCTTCAAAAGTGAACTAAAAAGTCGTAAACAAGGAAAAAATCATGCTGTGCAGGCGGAGGATAAACCAGATTTTGGTCAGCCAGCCCGCGAATATGTATCCTCCGACTGCACGACTTGTTTACGACTTTTTAGTTCGCTTTTGAAGCAGTCGGGTTTTTTGATTTTTTGATTTAAGTTTTTTTATTAATTAACTTTTCATATACTTTTCTTCTGGTTCTTCTCAAGAGTACCTAATTATTAAGGAAAGAGGTATTGACATTCTAAATCGAATCAACTATAGTGCAGAGGAGTCATTTTTATATTGAAATCAAGAAGAATGGCATTTATTTGGAGCTGTGCCTGCAATTGTTCCACGTGTAACGATTTTTTTTATACAATAAATTCCCAGTCTTTCTTAAAGCCAAATCTTTGCCAAATTATAATACCATCCATTCTTTATTCATTGCAAATGTGCCAATAGGAAATCTCACTTCCAGATTGAGTGTTTTGTATTTTTTTATGTCATCTTACTTCCAGTAGTACAGGCAAGAAGAATAATCTATGTTTTTTATTTATTTTTTATTTATCTATAGGCTCGCGTTTGACCACTATCTCGCCTGATGGTAAGTGATGATGTGGTCGACGGTGAAGCACGCTTGCCTAGAAGTAACCTATTCACTCTTGACTTAAAGACCCCAAGGTTGTAGCTATCAGGAAACAAAGACTCCAGCAGGGAATTCCACTCCTTTGCTGTGCGTACAATGAAAGTCACACTCTGAATCTGACACTTGCCAAGGGCTGCCGTGTTGCTCAATTGCTGGGTTATGGAGATTAAATAGGCAGTCGCAGATGCATCCAGTTAAACTAGAAGCCAACCTTAAGATAAATAATTAGAAAAAGACAATGCAGATTGATCTTACTTCCAGTAATCTTTGTACAAATTCATAGTATTTAACATTAACAGTGTTTTTACATTGCCTGAAGCAAGCTGTGTTTGTAATGTTAGGTACAGCCATTGGTATGGGTTCTTAATACATCGATGGGTACAGCCCTTCTTTTAATTTTTAAATTTAATTCTTTATTGTACATCAAAAACAAAGTTATATACGTGGGACACTCAGAAAGTTTTGCGAAACTAAAAAAAATTGTTCTATACGTACATATATTTTTATTAAATCTTTTCAAAGTACTTTCCACCAGCCTCTATACAAAGATTCATGCGCCTAAACCAGTTTTCAAAACACTTTTTCCAGTCCGCCGCAGACACCTCGTTTACAGCCTGCTCGAACGCAGCCAGCGCATCTTCCGGCGACGAAAATTGTATCCCTTTGAGCTGATTTTTTATTTTTGGGAATAAAAAGAAGTCACACGGTGCTAGATCAGGGCTGTAAGGAGGGTGACCCAGGAGTTTGACTGGCGTGCTGTCCAGGAAGTCCCTCGTTTTGAGTGCGGTGTGCGCAGGTGCATTGTCGTGGTGGAGCAGTAGCCCGCGGAGCCCTGTGTTTGGTCGCTTGTTGCTTATAACAGAGAAAACTTCTGGCAAACATTTGGTAGTATACCATTCGGCATTAATGCTTCTTTGATCCCGTAAGGGAATTGATACCAAGTGGCCAGTCAAATTAAAAAAGCTAGCGATCAAAATCTTACCCCCGCTTCTAGATCGCTTCACTTTGGTAGGCGTTGGCTCATTTTGAAACACCCAAACAGTCGACTGGCGCTTGGTTTCTGGGTCGTATTGATAAATCCAGGACTCATCACCTGTAACGATGTCGTAAACACGCCGAGACGAGCCTGCTTCAAATTTGTTAAGCATATCACGGCACCATTCCACCCGGGCCTGCTTCTGAGCATCGGTGAGGTTGTGCGGCACCCAGCGTGATACTATCCTCCTCACGCGAAGATGGCTGTGTAGAATCTCGTGAACGCTTCCCGATCCAATCTTCAATATGTGTTGAATCTCCTGATATGTAATTCGCCTATTGTCTTGGATTAAATTTTTCACTGCTAGCACGTTTTCTTCGGTAACAGCCGTCAAAGGGCGACCGCTTCTTTCGTCATCCCCCAAAGTTGGTCGACCGCGCTTGAATTCGTTATACCAACGATACACGGTTGCCTTGGAAGGGCCTTCATCCATGAATGCCATTTGAAGTCTATCGTACGATTCATCCGGTTTCAGGCGACACTTGAAATCGTATAAAATCATAGCTCTAAAATGTTCCCGGCGCAGATCCATATTTCAGTGAGACACAATACTTTGAATTAACTCGCAAAAAATGTGGAGGGAAATTTTGAAATTGGAACTTACTTATTTTTACTTATAAATAATCATATTTTCGAAAAACATTATAACTGGCCAGTCTCCCATATATAAAAACTTTTTTTCGCAATACTTTCTGAGGGGCCTGGTACAGTGCGATAATAAAGTACATGTACAAAGGCGAGCTTAACTCAATTTTGAGTTCTCTTAAACTCTAGAGTAACAGAGAAACATGACGATAGAGGGCAGGATCCAATGTATAATATTAAAATAACTTTAGACGAATTAAATAAAACACAAATACACTTACTTACATAAATACATATATACTACTACTAATATTATTTAATTGCGTAAGGAAATTTCCTTACGCAAGTAAGGCAATTATCTTTAATCTTCGTTATGAAGACCACCAGAGCAGGGCTGTCGCTTAGGGAGTGTGGGAGAGAGTTCCAGAGACACACTGCAGTAGCAGAGCAAGAGCTTCTTTGTACATGAAACCTGAAATACTCACCAAGTTAATAGATGCTTTAACCCAAAATTACCTGCTAATTTGCCGCGTATAGTTTATCTGACCCCAAACAGCGTCCCATTTAGGCTCCTGCTTAACCTCTAATAGCACTACCGTTCAAATATGACGCATAACCTCACATTTAATTCCATATTCAAAACTTTGACCGCAATATAAATCCACGCACCTTGACTACTTATCGATCACGGCTTTGCCCGGGTAATCATAATAAATAACGGCAAATTCGTACATTAACCAGCTCGCGTCGCTTGCTGTGAGTTATAATGTCTACCCGACATTTAGGCGAACCAGCGGCATTAGCATTAATTTAAAATATTATTTATAGTTTGAAGCTTTATACTGATGGGGGATGGTCGAAGGGATGGAGGCGACAGAAGTTTTTATTTTTTTCTATGAAAAAAAAAACGCACATTTCTCGATCATCCTCCTCCACTTCCCTAACCGTATAATTCTTCTCTAGCAAAGAATATCACCATTTAAAAGAATCTGAAATAAAAAGTTACAATCAAAAGTTGGCGCATGAAATTATTTCCTACTTTATTTCAGGTTACGCAATCATGATAACAGTATAGAACGTTAGATTTCTTTCCAGTACATAATAATATTTACTGTAAAGTAATCCGAAGTAGTAAATTCAATGATCTTCGAAGATTTGTCGTCACAAAGATCTTAATGAATTTGCAACAATCTTGAGTTCTATGCTAAGACTCTGATACTTGTGTCATTTGAATATCATTGCCACCTATATCCACTCACTCCGAAACCCGTTGACAACAAAACTGCTTGACGGTAGAAATAAACTTTATGGGTAGTACTTTTACGTGGAAAACCATTCTCAGTGCGGAATTCGTTTCATATTACATACCGTCTCCAAAACACCCAAGTCTCTCCAAATCTTCCCTCCAGGGTTGCGCTCACAAATCTTCGTAGCTCAACATTGGTGCTGTGTTGATGATCTCGTTAAGGGTAAGATGACACCAAATGACCGTAATTATACCGAGTTAAGGGGCAGTAATCGCGTCGGGGCCGTGTTTTTGGCGAATTCGCAGCGCCTCGTGTTTCATTGTTTATTAAAGTTTTTTATTTTTATTGTTATTGCTGCTGCTGGTGCCTTTAATTGGTATCGGTTTGATGGTGGAAAGTTTTACCAGTAAGATGGGAGGGGTGGATGACAGATGTTAACTGCGTATTAGGATTAATTAAATTATTAATTCTAATTATTAGCCCGAAAAATTGCCAAACTTAAGTGGCAGTGGGCAGGGCACATTACTCGCAGAACGGATGGCCGATGGGGCAGAAAAGTTCTGGAGTGGCAACCGCAAACCGGAAGACGTTGCGTTGGAAGACCTCCCACCAGGTGGACCGATGATCTGGTGTAGATTGAGGAAATGCGCTGGATGCGAGACGCACGGGACCGATCAATGTGGTGACGCTTGGGGGAGGCCTATGTCCTGCAGTAGACGTCTTTTGGTTGATATGATGATGATGCTATGATGAATGATTAAGCTGCATTAAATATGCCAGACACTATTACACGCTGGTTTTGAGGCAGATTCTATCACTCGTAGAAATACTACCTATAAGTGAAAATTCATAGTACAAAAAAAATTACCGATCCTATACTAGACAGGTAAAAGAGCAAAAACCTACTGTTATTTTTAGCAGAATGTTTGAAGTTTAGTATTTGCTTTTGAAAACCAAAACAAGTGGTTTTAATGTAGCCAGTGACACTCGCAAGGTTAAGACAAATCGACTGATGTTAGAATCATCAAAATAGGGCAACGCGTTTGGTCTCTAGAACGCCACATAGGAACAAACATACATACAAACATAGACTGATAAACACATTAGCCTCCTTCGGCAGTCGGGTAAAAAACAGTTGGCTATCAAGCCATTACAACATCTCTCTAAGTTCTAAACGATTAAACACTTATCGTAAAATAAGTTTATAATAACTACTTCTTAATTTTTTTATGAAAAAGACAATATATGTAATAACTTTTTCTTTTCTAATACCTACTGTAATGAAATGTCTATTCAATAGCCTATAAAACTTGTAACTACTGGAAGAGCGGAACTTCCTAACACAAGTATATTTCTTACTTAAATGGAAATTCCCTAAAATCAAATGTAATAGTGTTCTTAAGTTATTGAAATAAACATTTATTATTATTATTATGTAAGTTAACCTTATTTCAAACCTACAAAACGCTTAAAACATACTCTCTAACCCGGTATTACTCACAAAAGTTGTCTGTTGTTGTATTAATTTACATACATATGTGTAGTACGCCTCACTGCTGGACTCGTATGGGCTCGGGCGCCATGTTTGAGTCCCCAACCGGACATATTTAAGCTATTTTATTTATTTTGAGATACAAAAGGCCTTATCGGCGGATGTATAGCTTAACGGCGTGTTCGGATTTGGGTACTTGATTATTGATAATTATGTCGGAAATGTATAATGAAAAAGATATTTATGAAAAAATAAATCTGAGATTGAATTCATTGATAGACACGTCAAATTGTTAAGATAAATTAATAAGAAGGAATTGGCAATTGGTTTGAGATCAATTCAATTACAAAGATATATTTAGTATAGCTTCATCAATAGGGATACTCCTGGATAAAAAAAAAAACTATTTATCCCGTCAGTGTTATTACCAAAAAATATTGGACACGATTTTATACTTTATTAAATCAATAATAATAATTGACTAGATAAAGCGCAACAAAGTTCAGAAGTGGGGAGCTTGTGATGTCACTTTTGAGTAAAGCGCGTCCAAAATTGTTTGGCAATCTAATATATATATTTTTTATTCATCTTCCCTATGTTCATAACACTGAAGTAGTGATAATTTAAAAATTTGCTTTTTTTTAGCTTGCTTTTATTAAGAAAAGCATAATGATACCTACATTTTTCAGCCATAATAATGATGTAGTAAACACGATTATGTCACTTACAGTTTTTAATTCATTTTCAGTTTTACAAGGTAAGTAACAGAACATGTCCGAAAAAAGTATCACTCAAAAAATTCTCATAATATTCTCAGCCTCCCAATCTGAACATCGGGACCCCCGTGACATTCTCTCAATAAACAAGGCTTCTCATAGTAGCCCGCGTTATCTGACTTTGATGGGACGGTCGGCGGGTAGTTTTAAAACGTGTGCAAACGCCGGTAGTTGTAAATAATTATGGGCTTTTGTAGTTTTTGCCCAGCGATTATGCGTAATGACCGGGCCTGGTTACATTTTGAGATAGTTAACCGTGTTTATTTACGTTGTTTCGTTTTGTTTTGTGCCTATGTATTTTGTTTTGTAAATTGTAATCGGTTTTGTATGTAATGTTTGTTTAGTTCATTTAAATAATGGGAAGGTGGGTAGTTGGGTTGGTTTGTTTTTGGTGCTAGATAGGTACCTGGAACTAAATGTACGTATTGTGTAAGTTTTAAAACATAAATAAAAAGTAGGTGGAGCTAAATGTGAAACTTAGTTGTAAATAAATTATTTATTAACTGACAAAAATATCAGGGAAAAAGTTGCTGGAAAGATAATTGCGTGGATTCAACGATAAGGGAAATCGTCGACTTTTCATTATATGTATACATGTTTCTAATGACATTTTTATTTACTTACAGAGATCTTGATTTAAAACAACCATTACAGCCCTGGACTTGACTTAAGATCCTATGGCCCCTAGTTAGGGCTTCCACAGTAGTCCTCCATCGAGACCGGTCTTAAGCTTCGCGGTTCACCTCGCTCCACGTCATTCCGATACTCTTCGCTTCAGCTAATACGTTGCGTCACCAGGTTTGACAAGGACGGCCTCGCTTCCTTTTTCCTTGAGGATTCCAATCCAAGGTCTGTTTCGGAATGTGATCGGTAACCCTCCGGAGCGGGTCACCAATCCAACACCATTTACGCCGCTTGATCTGGCGGTCGATCGGGGTCTCATGGCATCTCTCCAATAGCTCTACATTAGAGATGATCTCGGGCCAGTCAATACCTGCCCGGCCGGGGTATGCGACGAAGACATCGGTTGACGAAGACCTGGATTTGGCGTGAGATGTCCTTTGTTACCTTCAACATTTCGCACCCGTAGAGCAGAACGGATTTGACATTGGGCCCGAAGATTTGGAGTTTAACCCTTCGGGTCAGTTTCCGTGATTGCCACACTCAGGAAAATAACTGTAATTAGTAGCCAATATGCGAAAAAAAAACTATTTAAGTAATTACATCGGAATTACGTTCATTAAGGTAGTAGTATGTTCAATAAGGTGTAGTAATGTTGCCTGAAAAGTCTAAAAAAATATCAAAAATCGCATAATAGCAAAATAAAATGGGCTGTCAAATGTCCCAAAAATCTGTTTTTTGCTTAATTCTCGTAAACTTTTGATTTTACTACAATTTGTCCTCAGAGCAAGTTTATTCCTTGTTCAATTGTGCACAAAAAAGTCCAACATAAGATTTACTTATGTTCATTAGTTTTATGAGCCAAAATACATTTTTGTTTTGTCTTTATTTTTGGTACTAAATCTGTGCATATGGTAATTAATGCATGCGTTTTTATGTTCAAAAGAGGTGTATATCATTCAAATTGACGTTTTCTGGTATGTTTTCATGTTTTGACAACATTGCCATTATTTTTCGCTGCAAATATCTTTATTGCCTGGGCTATTATATTATATTCATGGGTTGCAATTTATACGTACCAGCCTCTCCAATACAAAATCAATACTTAGCATAAGGCACTACCTAATACACGTTGTACCTAAAAAAACTGGAGTAGTGGATAGATAGTAAAAAATGTTAGTGTCAACGCCAGTTGCTACGCCGTAGCACGCCGTCGTAGTCGCAGCTACGACGACGGTGCTACGAGATCCGGGAACGCATTTTTATTCCCATTTTATTTACTCTGTAATTTTTTATTTGTAAAAAAAACCTACAACTATTTCTCCTGTATCGTGGGTGCGTTTACAAACATATAAACTCACATACACAAACACCCAGAGCTGGAACAACTATCTGTAGGTCATAAACATATTGAAATGGTATTTTTCATCAAAGTTTGACCTATATTTATTTAAACCTTATTTTACCTTTGTACCTTAGTTGTTTTCTTTACACAATTATTATTGTTTTTAAAATTAGGTTAAATCGTAAACCAATAGAACTGAAGGCTAGTCAAAATGGTTTTCTGTCAGCGATAACGACTGCCAACCATTGGAGAGCGAGAGATGTTCTAAAATATTAACTTTTGTATGACACTTTGTCTTGACATCACATCACATCATCAGCCTATTAATGTTCCCACTGCTGGGACACAGGCCTTCTCTCTATGAGAGGGAATGGGCCGTAAACCACCACGCGGGCCCAGGTCGGGTTGGTGGATGTCACATGTCTTCGGATTTTTGGTTCTAGAACATGCCGGTTTCCTCACGATGCTTTCCTTAACAATTATTATTATAACTTTCCCATCTGTTACAGTTTATAGGATGATACATTTGATTTAAAAAAAAACTACAACTATCTATTTATTTTTTGATTATTATCATTTACTTTTTGTGTACAATACAGCAACAAAAAAAAAGTTTTACCATAGCATCTTTTGGCAGAAATAACACAAAATATCGCCAAAAAAAAATCAAATCAAATCCATCTGGCCCCCATACGTTGTACATCAGGCGGTCCCTAAAGACAGGTTCATACTTCCGATACGAAAGGCCATAACATAAACATGGGGTACACTATTAAAACTTGGACTCGTTTTGTAAGCCAAAATATTACGCGAGCTACCTTCCTTCTATCTCGTCGGGTTAGGGCTGCCAGAGAATTACCATTTTTATTTCAGTATAGAGATATGTTTCTAAAATGTTATCTGCTTTCAAATAAGATTCTTGTCAGTTTATGACTATTGTTTGTATTGGGAAATGGAGTACGATTGTCTGCGTTGTCTTTTTGTTTTAAAATATAACTAGTTTCTGCCAGTGGGTTTGCCTGCGTGACGATTGGAAATTATCCTCGAAGAACTTACTCAGGGTTTAAAAAGTATTCTATGTCGTTCTTCAGGGTCCATCAAAATTGATCCAGCGATTAAGGCGTGAATAAAGATTTTCTATATTTGGAATAGATATTGAATTGGGGGAATATGTTTTATATGGAAACCTAAGATGCCTCTAAAGTGACGACGAAAGATGTTACATACGGCTTCTTTGAGATATCCTTCGTAATTGTTATTGGGTTGATATCGCAATCACTCAATGTGCAAGATTGGTTATCAAATCTAGAAACAGTCCTGAAAGAATCCAGCCGTCATACAAGCAGATGAAAATAATAAATACAGTTTATTATTATTTCATAGCGGTCATATTTCTGTCGTCATTTTAATACCACCATACCTTCACCTAAAATTGTCTGCATTTCTAGAATGTGTGTTTTTTGGCTAACTTCCATATTTGTTTGACTATAGTTCTTCTAGCTCGTGTTGACGCATACTTCTGAAGGTTTTTGGCATTTTTGAAGGCATTACTTTGCGGTGCTCACGAATATTTGAAAGAAAGAAAGAAAACATTTATTACTAAACACTGTACGTATACAATCTTAATCGAACCGACGGACCTTATCTTCCGGGAGAAGTCTTGTTCCTCATCTCAGGTTTGCCTTTATTGGCCGGTCGGTGTGAAGGCTGACAGTTAACAGAACTCCCACCTCTCTTTTGCCTTAATTGGCTAGATTTAGTGGAGGATGCTGGTAGGGATCTTGACCGCATTGCCGGGATTGTCCTGATAGCCGTGGTATACGTACGTACGTACGTACGGACCGTTTATGGTGGCCCATTCATTGTGTTTGCAAGTCACCTCCTGCCATTTTATAGCCGTGTAGTTCACAAGTGGTCAGGAAGGGGCCAATAGTCCTCCTATAGTTTAAGGCAATCGATCCACTAAACCTACCAAACCCATAGCCCAATACATTTTTTCTGCAAATTGTGCAATAGTCTTGCACCAACCGCGGATTGTCCTTGGGTGCACTTACGTAGTGAATTCAGGTATAATCGTCTGTTGGTGTCACATTTCATTTAAAAATGTTTTAATAAGGCCTCTACGAGTTTGCTCCGGCGCCTGGCACGCCTTTCAAAGGACCAGGATCCCAGGATCCTGAGATGGTAAAAATGATGCTTCACACAGGTGTATTAATTGTATATTCAGTGTGGTAAAAGGAGCGGGCACAGCAAGTGCTGATCAGTGTGAAGCATAGCCACAACGCTGGTCATTGCTGATTCACAGCCCGCCCCCTTTCTGTCAACACTTAACACAATCCATACTAATATTATAAATGTGAAAGTAACTCTGTCTGTCTGTCTGTCTGTTACCTTTTCACGCTTAAACCGCTGCACCGATTTAGATGAAAGTTGGTATGAAGGGTAGGGTAGGGTAGGGAAGGGTAGGGTAGGGTAGTGTAGGGTAGGGTAGGGTAGGGTAGAGTAGGGCAGGTTAGGGTAGGGTAGGGTAGGGTAGGGTAGTGTAGGGTAAGGTAGGGTAGGGTAGGGTAGGGTAGGGTAGGGTAGGGTAGGGTAGGGTAGGGTAGGGTAGGTTAGGGTAGGGTAGGGTAGGGTAGTGTAGGGTAGGGTAGGGTAGTGTAGGGTAGGGTAGATAAATGTTTGGTCTTTTTATGGCAAAACAAAGTTTGCCGGGTCAGCTAGTATAATATAAATACCTTAACTAAATTTAGTAATATAAAAAAAACAAACATATTTTATGTACTCTTAATAAGAATACATATTATGCACTGGGCCTACATGGTGGATTAAGGCCCATTCCGTCTCTCAGACAGAGAGGAGGCCTTTGTCCCAGCAGTGGGAACATTAACAGGCTGATGATGATGATGATGCAAGACACAAATACAAACAAATTTACCAATTTATTCATAATATTAGTTTAGATCGAGTTGCATTTAGTTGACTGTGTTGCCTTCCGTGTCTTTCTACGCTCAGGATATTTCTATTAAGTGAAATCTTTTCTATTCACTTACTAAGCATAGATACCAACATTCACATAATACAGCCTTCTTTCATCAACTCTCTCGGATGCCCGGCAGCCCTACGTACCGGCCAGAGTCCGGCCGGTCCGGCGGCTGTCTCATAAACATGCCCCTGTATCAACGCGTAATCTACCGGATTTGTCGATCAGGCCGGCTATCCACTGGCCAGATTTGTACGGGGCTTTGCCGTCGATACGGCACATACATTTTGCTTTTCTTCTTCGGTGTTTATGTAGCTGGTCAGGTGGAAGGCTCTAGTTTGTTTAGGGTTACGTCATTTGTTTTTGTTTTTTATTTGGGGGCTGTTGATTGAAGGTGGTTAAGTGTAGCAGGGGTAGGGGAATGGGGTTTGGTAATTACTATCGTGCAATATTTTGGGTGGTTATACTTTCTGTTGGTGTTCGTGCATTTCAGAGACAAGCGCTTACTAGGAGTATGTAGTAATAGTGTGTACGTGTGTGTGTAGTAAGCAAGGTTGTTCGTTTGATTTTGTTTATGTTTTAAGCCCTCGGGCTTACACTGGCATGCGTGATCATCTTCCAGTCAATGTCTCATTTAATTTGAACTCGGTGCGTTTTCTCTTCCATCCTCTACTGGAATGCCAGTATTTTCCATTAAAAGGTGAGTGACTACATTTTTGGAAAGCATTGATTGTTATGCATCTTATTTAGATTAATTATCATCATCCCTGATACTGACTTCACCTATGACTGCTGAACGAATGCTGCACTTGGCCTGTACCAATTTCTACGACCCTGCGGTAGAATCATCCAAGTTCTACCTAAAATTGTCTCAATGTCATTCGGCCGTACGAGAAAGAAACAAAAATACGCATATGTCACAGAGAACAGCCGTTCATAATTATGATAATTTACTTATTACTAGAAATGCCTAATGAGAATGTTAGGAAATAGCAGATAGTGGTATTAGCAGATAATTTACTTATACTCACTCCATTTTGTTTGAGTCAATAGTGCATTCACTCACTACTTTCCAGCCAATTCCTACTTCAAAATTATCATGTAACAACATTTCCACATATAAACAGAAACAGAAATAAATATTCTAGTTCTAAAATTAGCAGCTCGTCATATCGCCAGCGTCGTGAATATTGATGAGTGAATCGACTCCGGAGTGAGGAGATGAGGAGCAGGTGATCAGATCGACGCTGTCTTCTCTATTAGTTACAATTTTGATAGACTATTTATATCTGGGTCTGAGAATAACTTAGATACTATAGAAGCAAGATTTAGGGATGTAAGACGTTAGGGTCAGCCGCATGTCTTGATTTAAAGTTGATGTATCATATTTTTTCCTTTTTTTTTTGAATTGGCTTAACATAAATATTATTAGTAGGTAGGTACTCATTTTGAAGGAATATTCATTGTGATTAATGTGGTATTTTTTTGTAGGTATAAGTTAGCTAACAGAATTTTCATGTCCCAAAAAATCTATCTTGGATTCGCCTTGAAATTAATTGGAAAAATCACCGAATCAGTACGAAAATTACTTCAAGTAAATTACTACTAACCCATTGCTCGCAGAACGGATGGCCGATGGGGCGGAAAAGTTCTGGAATGGCGACCGCGAACCAGAAGACGATACGTTGGAAGGCCTCCCACTAGGTGGACCGATGACCTGGTTAAGGTTGCGAGAAGGCGCTGGATGCGAAACCCACGGGATCTTTTAATGTGGCGACGCCTGGGGGAGGACTATGTCCAGCAGGGGACTTCTTTTGGCTGAAATTATGATGATGATACTATTACTGTTAAATCGAAAAAATATTTAAATGTCCGTATTCTAATGCAGAATAAATAAGTGACTATTATAAAACTTGTCTTTAAGACAGCCAGTTAAATAGGGATCACTTAACATAATTAACAATAATTATCAAGTTCAAGATCATTGTCAAGTTTTAAATTACCTCCATTTTAAACCCTATCAACATCACTTTCAAAATCGGAGAAACAACTGCAACTACCCCCCATTCCCACACATCTCACTGCCTATTGTAAATTAATACGTCGCCCAGGCCAGGCCTCGTAAATCGGCCGTCTCAATTTACCGGCCTGCGTATTGGCAAGACGGAGGCCTCGCCAGGCCAGTGGAGGACTGGAGGCCTTTATTGATAGGCCGTTGTCGCCTTGAGATATTGCACGGCAATTTGTAGACGCTTGTTCGGTACAGAATTAACGGTAATCAATTAATTGGGGCGTTTTATGGGAAAAATTGTTGATGGGGTGGCGTTTAATTAGTTCTGTAAGGTATTTGAAGTTCAAATCAGTTTGCTATGTAGTATTTTTGGCTTTAATTGGTAAAGAAAAGTATTATTGATTGTATGTTATTAATTCGTGTGTCCGCAAAAATCGAGGGCTTTTCAAAACTAGAAGCGACTTCCATAATTTAAATACACACAGTAAGCACGAAATTGTAATACCCCAGTATTGTAAGTCTTTTCTTATAAACAGTATACGCTTTTTTATACAAGTTGCCAAAGTTAGACAACGAACTTACCAATGGAAAGTTCAAAAACTACATCAAATGTTATTAAAAAAGCATATTATAAATTCAAGGACTACGTTGAAGATAAACATTTTGGCTTTAGCTCCTTCTGCGCATGCGGCTTCCCTGGTAACTCATAAACGGCACAAATATGTGGATGTCTCTAACTATTCTCAATCTCATTATTTCTCTTTGTTTTAGGGTTCCGTAGCCAAATGGCAAAAAACGGAACCCTTATAGATTCGTCATGTCTGTCTGTCTGTCTGTCTGTCCGTCCGTATGTCACAGCCACTTTTTTTCCGAAACTATAAGAACTATGCTGTTGAAACTTGGTGAGTAGATGTATTCTGTGAACCGCATTAAGGTTTTCACTAAAAAATAGAAAAAAAACAATAAATTCTGGGGGTACTTATACTTTTACCGTTATACTTGAAACTGAAACTATATTTTTTTTCATCAAACCCATGCGTGTGGGGTATCTATGGATAGGTCTTCAAAAATGATATTGAGGTTTCTAATAATTTTTTTTTCTAAACTGAATAGTTTGCGCGAGAGACACTTCCAAAGTGGTAAAATGTGTGTAACCCCCCCCCCCCTGTAACTTCTAAAATAAGAGAATGAAAAAACCAAAAAAAAAAATATGATGCACATTACCATGTAAACTACCACCGAAAATTAGTTTGAAGGAGATCTAGTAAGTAGTTTTTTTTTATATGTCATAAATCGTAAACCGCAATTTACCAAGTACGGAACCCTTCGTGCGCGAGTCCGACTCGCACTTGGCCGGTTTTTTTCGTTCTTTTAATTAGACTTTTACAATGGTTTTCAATCATCTTTATAGCCCTTTGCTAAGAATAGTTACAGCGCTGATAACAACATTTGTGCCACATGTTAAATTTAGTCTTGTTATACTTTTTTTTACCTTTGTATAGATTGTAAATTTGTGAACATTGGAGGCCTTCTAGATGCTTGTAAACTTTTTAATTCATTTTATTTTCTTTTGTTCAAATATCTAATGCTGTAACATAGAAATATTGTAAAACCAAACCATTTTTTAAAAGAGTAACCGTGGAGTTTCTTGCCGGTTATTCTCCGTAGGAAACGACCAACCCGAACCGTGCACCTTTTGTCGACGTTTTATAAGTGCCCATGTAGGCCTATGTGAAATTAAAAAGTAATAATTTTGATTTTGAATATAAGATGAAGAAAAATAAATAGGCCACTTCTTATTTTTGCATATTCCCAATAACATTTTGCCATAAATATTACTACTAACATGACCATTATTTTATACGACATAACGGAAAACTAAACATTAAATTCAATTTACTTTGACACCGGTAGACAGTTCTACCATAATAAAATTATAAACATTTAATTGAAATATATTAATAGGGTGACCATATTTTGTTCAAACATATTTATTATTTTATCATAAAACACTTACCTCAAAATAAACATTTTTGTTGATCTTAATTGGTCTAGTTTTTTACCAACGGTAGACTCTAGGGTAGGTAATTAATGATGTGGTCGACTAAACACAAAAATCCATTTACTCCAAAAAGCCCTAATTTTTTCGCAAACAGGACCCAAACTGTATAATCCCGAACACAGCACCAATCATGCAATAACATTGTCAAATCCAGCCCCGGACAGGCGGCGGATTACTGCGTATTTACTGCAAATTAACCGCACAATTGATGGCCAATTGATCGTCTAATGTTCCCACATAGCCATTATATTAAATCAAACCGCTCTCGATGGTCTACCAAGTACCTGGACAAAGACCTATTGATTTAAGAGCTGCGTAGAGCCTGTTTACATAGATTGATGTCATCGGGAGATCTGTGCATCTTAGGTCTAGTCCGAATGGTCTAATCTCTCTTGGATGCTGGAATGTTGGTCGGTGTCAATTGAGGTGGGATCTTCAATGTTGTAGGCAGTAAAGGGCTGTGTAGGTAAGATAAGATCTATAGACATTAACGCACACCTTGACTATAATTATTGTTTTACTTTAACAAAAAACAGCTATACTCCATGTTGAAAGATACAGAGGTATAAGCACTTATCTTGAAGAAGTCCAGACATAATGTCATGATCAGCTTTCATTCATCCAAGTTAAACTTTTGCTTTCTTTTTCTATTCTTTAGTTTCCTGTGTGATTTAAATACAATTACCTTCCTTGTGTTAAGTTGGGATAGTTATTATGAATCCTTGTTTTGAAATCATCTCAAAACTCCGCCGTTCTCCTATTCCAAGATACAAACTCTAGATAAACTTTAAAGCTATTTTACAAACAGATGCAAACTCAGAAATGCAATCCCCAAAACAGACTATACTCGTAGAACAGAAACCGAAACTCATCCCTAAAAACGAAATCCCTTGGCATACAAAACGCCTAGTTGCACAAAGACAATAATTCGATAGTAAGCCCGCGCCGCGCCTCAGATCTCACCTGACTAACTGCCTCTAACCACCTCTAACCGCCGCGCGCCGGCACGGACCGGTTTAATCCGCCCGGAACCGGCGCAATCCGGTTCACAAACTTTGTTCTGTCATGCTTGCTTTGCGGTACACGCGCCGTGCCACTTGTCGTGTTGTCTGTAAACGATTTGTTAATGGATTCCGGTTATTGTGTTGCCCTTTTGTGGGTAATTGGCTGAAGTGATGAGTGTATTCGCGGTATTGTATATATTTTTTTTCGAGATTTTTGTTAATGGATCCAGTTTTTGATTGAATAAAACCTTAGTTTTTTTTTATATGGACCACAGAAGCTTTCTTTAAGGGTTTCTTCTTTTGCTGAGCTTTTCTTGTACCTTGTTTCTGGTTCTGTTTCATATCTACTTAAAGCTACGTTCTTTGTTAAACAAACAAAATGTCAATGCATTCATATTACTAAAATACAATACTTTTGCAAAACTCTCCAGCCTTACTTACTTAACATTTGAAATTGACAGTTCAATCCACTCTCTTAATCTTCCAAGACCCATCGAACAAAACATCACAATAACACCCTTTTACCTAAATGCCAGTACACAAAACGTCCCAAACGTCCCTGAATACTCTCAAATGTCAAAGAATGTCCCCAAATGGCCTAGAATGTCCCGTAAAGATTTTGTCCGAGGGCTTAATGCTCCGTGCTGGCCGCGGCCCATTGCATCGGCGATATCTTTGTTGCTTTGCAAAGTTGGATGTAGGAGCAGATAGACAGACATTGGAAAGCATAAAGTAGCCTTAGGAACTGCGCAGCTGTGTGTGGAACGGGCTTGTTGCAGTTTGTTAAAGATCCTTCGCAATGGTTCTTTTGCGATGAATTGAACATAACTTTGGGGAAGTGGACTGGTACAGCTTAGCTTGAAAAATATTTCTACAGGAAAAACCTACATAAAATCATTTTTTTACTGATGATACACTTGTTTAAATACAAATAAATTCTGTTATATAACTGCATCTACTTAAATGTGAATTTAATTTCTTAACAACGTTTTTCTTACATGGAACAATCTTCACATCAAATAACTTCGCAGCAAGTTTAAATCGAGCCTAACCAGTATAAACCGGTTCAAATCGACGTAAACCAGTATAAGGCGGTCTCAGCCAACTCACGCTAAGTTTGTTTTGTCACTTGCTCCGTTTAATAGCAAGTTGGGCTCACACTCAAAGTACACAGTCTAATTGAATTGATTGTCTGGGTTTGAGAGGAATACCTGTAAGATAGGGTTATACTTAAGATGTGTAGCGGATGTTTTAATTAGGTTTTTTTTGAGAATTTAGCTGGTTCTAACTATTCTTCCATTGTCACGTTGGCTTACGTAATAATTTATACTTATTGCACAACAGGGCAGTAGTGGTCCAGTGGTAATGGTCGCGACTTACATTTCGAAGGTCGTGGGATCGAACCCAGGCAGACGCTATATTTTGTGTAAATTATTTACACACCACTGCTCACAAAAAACGGTGAAGGAATACCTCGTGAGGAAACCGGCATGTTTAAATTCGAAGACATGATTTATAAAACCAAGTGCATGACGGGCGGTCTCTCACGTATATTAGGGGTTTTAAAATTTCCAATGAAATGTTGCCAGTTTTAGAAACTACTTACTGCAATCATTTCTTTATTCAGATTAGGCCACGTTCACCTGTATCATCATCATATCAGCCGCGTCCACTGCTGGATATAGGCCTCCCCCAAGCGTCGCCACATTGGACCGGCCCCGTGCGTCACGTATCTGGTGGATCCCCGCAACCTTCCAACGCAAAGTCTGCCGGCTTGCGGTCGCCACTAAAGATTTTTTCTGCTCCATTGGCCATCCGCTCTGCGAGCAATGTGCCCTACCCACTGCCAGTTAAGTTTGGCAATTCTTCGGGCTATGTCGGATCCCTACATTTCTGATACGATCATGCAAGGAAATGCCGAGCATAGCCCTCTCCATTGCCCTTTGGGTAACTGTAAGCTTTCTGATGAGGCCCATTGTAAGCGACCACGTCTCAGAGCCATAGGTCATCACTGGCAACACACACAATATAATAAAATGATACACTTATTTCAGAAAACGGCAGCAGTCACAAAGCAGGTGATAAAAAAAGGAAAATACTAAAGCACCTACAAAAAAAACTATTTGTTCCACGACTGAAAAGAGACTGTGACACAGCACTTGTTAGTCCATCATTACTCCATTCCTTCTTCGCCGACGCAAACATCTGTCTCCATCCAAAAATCCACAAGTGAACTGGATTTGAATCGAAGCGCCGTCCAATAGTGGGATACAAGAAGTGCTCATTAATCACTGCATTGTTGAACTAGGGTGACAACGAGTCAGCTTGTATTGTGGATTTGTTGACAGGGATCACGTCTGGACGTCAGCGGCCGTATTCTGGCCGTTTGATGTGGGTCCGATTCCTTCGAATGTTTCGGCGGTACGGGCTGATTTTGTGATGTGCGTGTGTTTTGTAAGGAATAGTTTATTTGTAAGGCACCGGTGTCTACTGAAAATTATATCGAGTGATAATTGTGATGTTTAAAAACATGTTCTTTCTTTATCTTTATATATTATAGATTTTTATGATTATAGTACTCGTTAATTTTTAGACTCACTAATGTTTGAGTAACGTTTGATTTTATTTCTGTTTTTAGACAAGTAGACTGTTATTTGCCTTAGGCATCTTTTTTTTTAATTATAGCTAAGAATAATAGCAATAAAGCTCGTGGCTAAATAATACCAGTCGCACAGGTCGTTCTTCAAGGTTAAGCAACCTTGCCGAGGTCGGTCCGTGGATGGGTGACTATATTTATTTTCTGTACGAAACCAATGTAGATAACTTTTATATATACAAATTGAGCGTAACTTGAAGTATTAATAAGCTTTTGTTTCATCGCAATCGGTTCACTCTATCATAAGTTAGATGAATTTAAAGTGTTCAAGAAGAAGTACATACACAATTCAGTATCAGATACTCGGTCAGTTGAACTCCATATTCGATATATAGCGTTGTGCATTTGACATCATTTTCTGAATGGCGGTGTTAAGATTCTCCGCGGAAGAATGACACTTGAAAAAAAAAACGTAGGTAGGTAGGGTAGGTAGGTAAGTATGTAGTGTAGGTAGGTAGATAAGTAGTGTTGGGTAGGCAGTAGACGGGAGCTCGAGAGTGAAACCACGGGCACAACTAGTCTACAATAAAAACAACGAAATGCTTATAGGCAGTCATTATTGTTTTAGATAATAATTCACTCAATAACTAAAAATAAAAATAAAATAAATAAATAAAATCAAACTGATTACCGGCCAACCGTCTCCAGAATAAGTCCCCAAGCTCCTCACTCACAGTAGTGAACAATGAATGGAGTGGAGACAAAAGGCCGGTTCCTTTGTGCTAATGAAGAATGGTCACCCTTACCCTGTGTCGTGTTAGTGTGTTAGGCGGTAGATTAATATCGGGTTTAGTGCTCATTGGATGTAGCAAAAATTAACGTTTAGTGATTAATCGTTGGGTTAATTGTTTGGTTTGAGCTGATGAGATTTTTTTGTGAGAACATTTTTGTAATTTTTAATTTTCCCTCCTGTTTATTTTAATAGCAAAGGTATGTAATTCTGTTTAGATACAAACACAGGTTTTTTTTTTAGTCGTTTTTTCAACAGTCAAATGACTTTCATCTGAGGAAGTTATCTGACTAATGAAAAATCAGCTCTTAATTATAAATGTTAATAAAGTTTTTTAAAAAGCATATTAATACAATTGCTTGTTTTCAAAAACATTAGCATTTCACTTGAGCAATGAAGTTAACTTTACTTTAAAACTCGAGTAGACTGTTACTAAAAATCAATGTAGTTTAGCAGAACCCTGTACTTATTTTGCAAGAGTTCAATAGGAAAGCTTATCTGTATATGACTTTAAATTCTAAGAATATTAACTTCACTATGAATAAAAACCGGCCAAGTGCGAGTCGGACTCGCGCACGAAAGGTTCCGTATCAATATCGCAAAAAAACGACAAAAAAACACCTTTGTTGTATGGGAGCCCCACTTAAATATTTATTTTATTCAGTTTTTAGTTTGTATTTGTTGTTATAGCGGCAAGATAAATACATCATGTGTGAAAATTTCAACTGTCTAGCTATCTCGGTTCATGTGATACAGCCTGGTGACAGACGGACAGACAGACAGACGGACCGCGGAGTCTTTGTAATAGGGTCCCGTTATTACTCTTTGGGTATGGAACTCTAAAAAAGTTTATTAAATTCTAACTAATATTTTGGATGGATGTGTGTGTGGAAGTGTGGAGATTTGTTTGTTATTCAATCACGCCAGAACGGCTGAACGGATCTGGGTGATATTTGGCACAGAGATAGATTATAGACTGGAATAGTACATAGGCTACTTTTAATCCCGGTATAATGTTCTCTTGGGAAAAGAAAACACTTATCACGCGGACGAAGCCGCTGGCTGAAGCTAATTCTAAATAAAGAAACTCTTGATAATTACAAGTGATGTGACAATTGTTGGTGAGCCTAAATAAATAAATAAATAAATAAATGTGTTTGTGAAATAAATTACTGCGTGTTGCTTCATAGTGGGTTTAATTTCGGAAAAAAGGAGCATTACAATGTGCGTGCTGATTTTATATTCCTCACTTCTGACTCATGACATGTCAATGTCATCTGTCAAACATGGCACCTGACGCACCGCAGAATTAATCATCAACATCGTCCTATTAATGTTCCCACTGCTGGGACACAGGCCTCCTCTCTGTGAGATGGGTCGTAATCCACCACGCGGGCCCAGTGCGTGTTGGTGGATGTCACATGTCTTCAAATGTTTGGTTCTAGGACATGCCGGTTTGCTCACGATGTTTTCCTTCACCGTTTTGAGAACAGTATGAAATAATTTACAAAAAGTTGAGCGCCTGCCTGGGTTCGAACCCACGACCTACAACTTGTAAGTCGCGGCTGATACCACTGGGCCACCACTGCTATCAGATCAGACTTAATAACAGTTTATATTTATACCCAGCGGATTATTTTAACATTACACAAAAACAGAGCGAGGAACGTTCTAAAATTACAACAAAAACAGACCAAAACATTTTCTTTGCGTGATTTCCAAAAGTCACAAGGACTTATCCCGTCAGGACATATCAGCGACATTTTACGACGTCAAAAGTCACGTCAGGATTACTAGTGACGTCGCGGCCGGCCCCTGTCCCGGACTGACAGGACAGATGGACACCCTTATCTCTCACTAAAAGCGTGTCTATTTATAGTGTATGTGTGTGTCGTTGTGTTTGCGAATTTTGGTTGTGTGTGCTAAAAATAAGGTAGTTTTTGTTGATGTAGTTAAGGTGATGGTGTCAACAAAATTAAAGGAGTACTGATTGGTAAACTATTAAAATGGAAGTGGCTGGTTTGCAATTCGAACATAAACAATATTTTTATATCGTGTATCGTGGGATACAACATAAGAATAGAAAAATCAATATTATGTAGTTATTTGCAATTGACTTAAAAAACGATGGCTTCTGTAATTGTATTTATCCACACTTACAACGTAATGTTCCAACTTACCACTTACACGTACTTTATATTCGTGGACAGGTCAAATTAAGAAAAATACCATTACAGTGCATCATTTTCCTTCGATTTTCACACAACTGCATCATAAAATAACTTTTTTAATTTGTATAGCACACTTTTACTTTTTAATATATTGGCGGAGGGCTCATTGACTTAATGTAGAAAAGTAGTGTCATTGTCTATGGATGCGTACACTGCGCAGTCATGCGCAATGAGAATCGAAATTGCCCGCCATTCCACATTTTTTTTCCCGTTTCCACTTTTGTTTTAATTCAACTGTATGAGTGAAGATAAAATAGTGTATCATCATCTGCCTAGCCTTTTTCCTTTTTTATTATTTATAAAATAGTGTATGCAACGGCATATTATTAGGTATTAAAACACTCGCGTGTTATTATTATCACATTTGGCTTCGCCTCATGTGGTAAACCCACGCTCGTGTTTTAATAACCCCTATTATATGACCATTGCATAAACTACTATTATTTATATTAATGTTTGTACTTGAGGAAACTAAGCAAAACATTTGTCTGATTGTCTTAATTGTAACTCCATGCACTGGGGACTATATTAATTGTAACGGAAATGGGTGGTCAAATGAACAACTTTCGTTAAGGAAATCATAATGAATTCCCAACAAATCTTTTTTTTTTGAGCTGATGATATCTTTCCATACAAATGTTATAAAAATTTGTATGGGAGATAAATACCTTCCCATTTCCAGTTACATCCTGTATAAACCCCTTGCGACCACAGCCCCACTAACTAACCAGGCTAATTGATTCAACTCAAAGAAAACACTAAACCACTTCAAAAGCTACCTAACAGTACCCGGCTAAAGAAACAAAAACCCACTCTTAGTGACAGATTGACACTAGGGAGTGTCACCCTGACTAATAGTGTCGACTGACCTACGACTCACGTAATTACAGACACATTAATACTTGCGGCACTATCAGTCAGGGGCGTTGCTACCGCGGTATCATATGGGGTCACCGAGCTGTAGTCCTAAAGTGAGGAATCAAAATTTCGTAAAATTTTATCCAGAATCTGAAACAGGTGCGTAAAATTACTTGTTTTTTATTAAATAACTTAAATTGTTATGATGGCAGCTTAACCTATCCGATTAAGGATGCTCCAGATCTTCGGCCCAGTTTTTTTATCCAAAGGTTAATGTCTCAACTAATGGTTAATGCTAAGAAATGGTTTCAAATTCCGGTTACATTAATTTTTAGCTTCACAAATGGTGAGATAAGTTGCAGAGTTAATTATTTAACTATTTGTCAGACTAACAATTGATGAATAAACCCACTGTAAGATCAGCTACGCCAGTGCTATCACTCAAGGCGTGTGGGGTGGCTTTTTAAAACACTGGACACGGCTAGTGGTAAGGTAAAACATGTAGGTATGTCCACTTGAAAGTGTGGTCACCCTTTCATGATGGATGCAATTAATTGCACATAGTGAATTGGCTTCTGACAAAGGGCTAGCAGCAAACATTAGCGTATAGCGGGCAGCATTGTACTCTTGTGTAAAAGGGTGCGTGCTAAGAACGGACGTATCATTTCCATCTTGCTCCAGAATATTATAGTTAAGTAAGTCGTGCATTTAACTGCCTATTTCCAAAGAAAATGGTGTGGCAGGATTCCCATATTTAAATCCTAGCATGCTCTGAGTAATGCCAATCAATCTATTAAGTTTTTCTTACAGTTTACACTTTGGAAGTGAAAAATTTAACGAAATTCTCAGTTAATATTGTTCTCTATCAAACTGCTTTTGACTCTTCTTGCTTGGATTTTAAATATTCTTACTATAATTAAGCTACAAAAAAAAAAACATCCATCACTCCATCATCATTTCAGCCACAAGACATCCACTGCATAGTCTTCTCTTTTGTTGTGCGTATCCCCACGCTTCTGTGCCACCCTTATCCAGGTTCTACCAGCGATGGCAACATGTCATCTGTCCATCTCGCTGCCTGCGGCCAAAATTCCTTCTGCCTGTCCTTGGTCGCTACTCGGTCACTGCCTCACTCCACCTATCATCACCGCGTATCCTGCCCAACTCCGTTAGAGTTCCATATCACGTTTTCCGATATCGAAGAAGTAACCAGTCCACCAGCATCTACCAGTTTTTACACTAGAATTCAAAACTTAACCAAATGCTGATTATGATCTACAATCCAAAAACCGCACATAATCGAACAGCACTCATAAATCAGAACACACCAACACTACGTACTCACAGTTGAGGCATAATTACGTAGAACATAAACATGCCACGCTAACTCTGTCCCACGTGGCTGTGCTGCGATACCCGCTCGGTAATAAGCGTGATAATATGGCGGTAATATACGAGAGGTGGTGAAATGTTACCTAGCTGGGTGGTGTGGTAGTTTTGAAAGGTGGGTACAGAGATTTTCGGTTGGTGAAAGGTTTGGATGGAACTTAAGTGTAGATAATGATCTACAACTGCATAAAACACTAAGGAAAGATTATTTTTGTGTTTATGAAGTGTTAAGAATTGGCTGTATGTTGACCTAATGGTCCATATACAGGGATAAAAGCTGGTGCTCAATGCTTAGTTATTTTTAGTAGTACATAACTATGTAAAATGACCTTGTCTACAAGTTGGGCTATAATTGGCAGGTTTTCATTACTTACAACTTTGTAAAATGCTGGGTGTTATTAAAACACATAAAAACCTAGACAAAATAACTCTGGTAGGTATCGTCTTTTGCTATGTTAATCGCAAAGCTCAAAATAACGTGCAAATCTCATCTCTCAATCTCATTATCAAAATTACGCTCATCAGTGCGCAAGCAGCTTGACTTTGACTTTTTTTAAAGTTCGATAGTGTGCAATATGGTTCTTTAGCGTTAGTGATTTAATTTTTCTGATTGTTGTGCCCGCTGCTAGTGATCCCTGAGATCTCTTAAAAAATATTATATTTATAGCTGTAATTGGCTTAACTTGTTTTATTCATTTTATGTATATAGTTGTTCGTTTTCAATCTAATCTATACTAATATTATAAAGCTGAAGAGTTTGTTTGTTTGTTTGAACGCGCTAATCTCAGGAAATACTGGTTGGAATTGAAAATTATTTTTGTGTTGGATAGTCCATTTATCGAGGAAGGTTAGGCTATATAACATCACGCTACGACCAATAGGAGCGGAGCATAAATGAAAACCGGCCAAGTGCGAGTCGGACTCGCGCACGAAGGGTTCCGTACCATTTTCGTTAAAAACGGCAAAAAAATGACGTTTGTTGTATTGAAGCCCCCCTTAAATATTTATTTTATTTTGTTTTTAGTATTTGTTGTTGTAGCGGCAACAGATATACATCACCTGTGAAAATTTCAACTGTCTAGCTATCACGGTTCATGAGATACAGCCTGGTGACAGACAGACAGACAGACAGACAGACAGACAGACAGACAGACAGACAGACAGACAGACAGACAGACGGACCGCGGAGTCTCAGTAATAGGGTTCCGTTTTTACCCTTTGGGTACGGAACCCTAAAAAAGTTGCAAAAACGGGAAAAAAAATCCATTTTGAGAGCTTCCGTTGCGTGCGCTGCGTAAACGGTTTAAGTTAAACAAATATTATGAAAGTTAAAAAAAAGTCAGCGACAGCATATATCTATCTTTTAAGATTGACTTACTATAACCTTTTTTATGGTTATCAAATTTGTTCATTTGCGAAGGAGTTTTTTCAACATCTATACTAATATTATAAAGCTGAAGAGTTTGTTTGCTTGTTTGTAGGGTAGGTAGTACCCTACCGTAGGGTAGGTAGGTAGTGGTAGGTAAATAGTTGACGAGAGCGTAGCCGCGGGGGTCAGCTAGTAAATAAATAAATCTAATCAAATCTGAAAACAGTTGAGTAAGTTGCAACAAAACCGAAGTACATCTTCTTCTGCCTCTGACACAGTCCCTTATCCCTCCATAAAACTATGACGTTTGCACCTACTCCGAATAGCACTCCAAAACTTGTAAACCCGAGCCATTATGCAGTAAACTCAAAACTCGTCCCAATTATCTATCGTAGGGACGTAAATCAAAGTCCGAATGCACATAATCTTATCAATTTATGGTCCCAGTGTATCGAAACTTGGCTCCCTGCATGTGCAAGCGACAAACTGCTCAAGTTTGATAATAAATTAAAACCGCTAGATATTTAGTGTTACGGTCGAGGTTTAGTGATGGGGGATGTGGGCGAACGGTTATTATTACAATAGTACCTAGGTTGTTTTTATTTGCATGTCGTAATGCTAGAAATGACCTATGGTCATACACCATCAGCGGGAATCAGCTGGATACGAGAAGCACCGTTCCGGTAAAAGTGGCGACGCTTGAACGTGGCCTTAGTTCATTGCCCAGCAGTGGACGTCTTTGGACTGAAAATATGATGCTAGAAATCAATGTTTTTCACCAATAAGTCTCCTTGTTATTGACCTGCATGATGGATGGTATTTTAAAAGTATTAAAAAAAATTCGAACATGTTCCAGAGATGCTATTGGCTAATTAAAAAGTAGCGATTTTCAACGCCTTACAAAAAACATGGGCATACAGTTGCAAAGTAAACAGAGTATGCTAGCTCGAGATTCAGCAAGAACAGGCACTTCACTAGCTGCAATACATTCAGATTGTATGTAAATGGATCGCAACAGTTCAACAATACTGTGTAATTAATTTAATAAGGTTATTAGAATAACTGAGGATCGTCTTTTTTTCTGGCAAATAAGAAACCATTTGATAAAATAGCAGATGTTCAAACAAAATAAATGATGAGCCCGTGTCTTACAAAGTGTGATTGGATATTTCGATTTGGAAACCCACCGCACTATTCCCAAACCGCTGCAACTCCTGAAAGCCAGAACCAACAGTGGCGACCACCAGAAAAGCGCCGAGGCAATGAAGCTTGACAAAGTCCCGGAGAATGAATTTAACTGTCTTGGATCCCGCAACGAAATTAATTGAAAAGAATAACGGAGGAGTTGAAAAAATAACATAATTTCCACTTCCCTCCATATCAAGCAGGAAACAGAACAAGGCTAATAGGCACAAAGGGTCGTTTACCGGGATAAGCCCAGTGGCCTAGCACCACGGATAAAAAACCATTTGGAAACTCTTAGTACTAGTCGGGATTCAGGATACAATTTATGACATTGGACTTGAACATCCACCCAACCCAACACTTCGACGAACACTGGCGTGAACTTATGTTATACTTTATTAGTTTACAGAAAAAAACCATCGTCCACGATTCCTAACTTCCCGTTCACCTTGTAAAGAAAAATTACACAATTAATTAAAAGTCTGAACCTATACATTGTTACAGATCAAGCAGTAAGTTTCTCCTCGTCTTAATAAGCGTCTGTGTTCACATGCTGCCGCTGTCAGCATTTATTGATGAGACAAACTGTAGGAACTACTGGAAGTGTCCTCAAAAAGATTTCTATTGCAATTTATTGTTATGCTCTAAAATCATACGAGTATTATAAGTATAAAAGCCTGTATGTTTGCATGTTGGTTAACCGGTAGAATGCCGTAATTACCAATTACAAATATTTGTGTCTCGCGTGGTTCTATCTATTGCGCACTCAAGGGGTTAAATCAATCACGCCGCAACGGGTTAGCGGATTTTGATGAAATTTAATCCTATTCTGCTAATACGTACGCCAATTTTCGCCAAAAGCCGGTAAGGAATGCCTCAAAATAGATAGTCTTTCATCTGCGACGTCTCGACAAACTTTAAGATCTCATCTCTAATTTTTTTTTTTTGGTTACTAACATCGTGCTAACATGTTGCTAAGTAGTTTTTCGGCTTGATGCCAATGTCTGAGACATTTGCTTGGCTGCACGTCGAGAGGCTTCTTCTGAAACTTTGAAATCTCAGTCTAGGATTAGACAAGGTGATTGTGTGAGCTGGACCGATTTTAATCATAATGAATACCGGCCTTTAACTTTCCCACTGCAGAGCAAAGGCCTCTTCTCAAACAGAGAAGGCACGAGCATTGATCAATGCGGGTTGGTGATTTCAGACTTATGTTAACTATAAATCCAGGTTTCCTCACAATGTTTTCCTTCACCGTCGTCAGCGGTGAGCAATATAAACTAGGAAAGCACATATGAATTTGAAAGAGTCACATTAGCACTTGCCTTGATTTGAACCCATGACCTCTAGAACGAGAGGCGAGGTCTTTAGTCACTGGGCCCCAAAAAATATATGACAAGAAAAAAAGAGTTTTTGTTTTGGAACCAAGACGAATTGTAGCAGCAGCATCACTTTCCAGATTTCTTCCAGTTAGGTTTATGTACCCGTAAGAAGCATGTTACTGACATAGCCCGAAGAATTGCCAAATGTAAGTGGCACTGAGCAGGTCACATTTCTAACAGAACGGATGGCCGATGGGGCAAAAAAGTCCTGGAGTGGCCACCGCGAATCGGGGTTGCGGGCATCCGCTGGATGCGATACCCACGGGACCAGTCAATGTGGCAACACTTGGGGAGGCCTATGTCCTATCATTTCAGCCGAAAGATGTCCACTGTTGGACATAGGCCTCCCCCAACCGTCACCACACTGATTGGTACAGCACCACGTTTCGCATCCACCGGAATTCCGCAGCCTTAACTAGGTCGTCGCTCCACTAAGAGGGAGGTCTTCAAACGCTGCGTCTTCCAGAAGAAAATATTGAATAGATAGGAATAATGATAAATACGCTGTCACATCTAGCCAATTTACTTCAAGGTCTTGAGAAATGTAGGGCGGATGACTAGAGGTCCAGGTGATGCGGCCGTTAGCCAAGTGTAACAGAATTAATTTGTGGGCGGCGGAGACACGACGCGGACGGGTCGATGACGACACCCACCGTTTGTTATTGGCAACTGAATTAATAAATGGTTAGTTTGGAGGGTATTAGGATATTGATGAGGAAATTGTTTTCAAGAAGAAAATATTCACATTATTTGAGGAAAGAGCTAAATACTTTTTACAACGGGATGTATTACTAAGCCTATTAAAATAAAATTATAAAAAAAAATTGTGATTGTCTTTTAAAACGAGTTCGTAGTTTTGTGATTATTCTTATTGTTGATTGTACACATAACATAAAAACTGGCGCAGTGGTTGAGCGATTGACTGCTGCACTGCGTGTCGCGGGTTCGATTCCCGCACGGAACAAATATTTGTATGAGCTACAGATAGTTGTTCCGGCTCTGGGTGTTGTGTATGTGAGTTTATGTATTTGTGCGCGCACCCACGAAACAGGAAGACATTTCTAGTGTGAGGAAACGTTTTAAAAAAAGAAGAAATAAAGAAGAAATATAATAGGAAATTTTATGTAAAATGTGTTGTGTGTTTGTTGTTTTGCGCCAATCGTAGGTTTTCATCGAACATGTTTTATATATTGGCCTTTTAATCAAACAAAAAGGTATTAAGGCTTTTAACTCGAATTTGGTGTTAGTTTATATTTCCATTTGCCTGGACATTTACAAGGACCACCTCAAACTTTTCCATTAGTTTTTCAAACCTGTCCGATGATTTGCGTGCTTCTTCGTCTAAGACCCCCTTGAAATCAAAGAATAAGAGAAAGTTGTGTATTTGAGTCAACTCGACAACTCGATTACAAAAACGATTGTCATAAATCAAAATCTGCAATAGCACTGTCAATGACTAGGCAAGCGACTATATATCGTGCGTTGGCGCATTAGACGCACCTGCGCTGGCCCAGGCTGCCTGATTTATGTCGAGTGCTGCGCCGCTAATAAGTCTATCGGGCTAGGTGGAGATTATGAGAATAGGGCCTCGAGTATTCGTTGATCGGGATGATTGTTTGTTTGGAAATTAGATGGATATTAGACCTTTGTGATCAGGGATAGTTGAATGGGAAATGAGATGAATATTAGACCTTAGTGATCTGGGATATTTGGATGGGAAATGAGATGGATATTAGACCTTTGTTATCTGGGATATTTGGATGGGAAATGAGATGAATATTAGACCTTTGTGATCTGGGATATTTGAATGGGAAATGAGATGGATATTAGACCTTTGTGATCTGGGATATTTGAATGGGAAATGAGATGGATATTAGACCTTTGTGGTCAGGGATAGTTGAATGGGAAATGAGATGGATATTAGACCTTTGTGATCTGGGATAGTTGAATGGGATAGTTGAATTGAAAATGAGATGGATATTAGACCTTTGTGGTCAGGGATAATTGAATGGGAAATGAGATGGATATTAGACCTTTGTGGTCAGGGATAATTGAATGGGAAATGAGATGGATATTAGACCTTTGTGATCTGGGATATTTGGATGGGAAATGAGATGGATATTAGACATTAAAAAAAGACGTAAAATGATTTTTATATACCAGTGACAGAATCAGTACTTGTGCTGGCCCAAGCTGCCTGATATACTTGTATGTCCAGTGCTACGCCACGTATATGAAGATTATGATGATAGAGGGCCGAATTCATTGATTGCGATGATTATTGTATATCTTGATAGGTATATCTTGTGGAAGATAATGATGGAACGCTCAGACCAAATATATTTGGTCTGAGGATGGAACGATATCTTTATTTTTAGAGGTAGGAAATGCCGTCTCCAAAAAGTTTAAAAGAAAGACGTGCGGTTATTTTACGTTCGGTTTTCGAATAAATAATTTCATTTCATCTACTATATAAAAATAAGTCGGGTTTTCCTCCCTGACGCTATAACGCCAGAACGCACGAACCGATTTCCACAGTTTTGCATTCGTTGGAAAGGTCTCGGGCTCCGTGAGGTTTATAGGTAGGGTAGGGTAGGTTAGGGTAGGTTAGGGTAGGTTAGGGTAGGGTAGTGTAGGGTAGTGTAGGATCGGGTAGGGTAGGGTAGGGTAGGGTAGGGTAGTGTAGGGTAGGGTAGGGTAGGGTAGGGTAGGGTAGGGAAGGGTAGGGTAGGGTAGGGTAGTGTAGGGTAGTGTAGGGTAGTGTAGGGTCGGGTAGGGTAGGGTAGTGTAGGGTAGGGTAGTGTAGGGTAGGGTAGGGTAGGTTAGGGTAGGGTAGGGTAGGGTAGTGTAGGGTAGTGTAGGGTCGGGTAGGGTAGGGTAGGGTAGGTAGTGTAAGGTAGGGTAGGTAGGGTAGATAAATGTTTGGTCTTTTCATGGCAAAACTAAGTTTGCCGGGTCAGCTAGTTTTAAATATAAATTCCAAATGCCTGTAGAAACGGAAGCGAAGTTGTGGGTTAAATCTAGTTAAATATTAACAAATCAAGAAAATACATTTTGTCAACATCAACACATTTAGCTTATTTTCGAAAACTCAAACTACCCTCATTTCAATATTAATTCCCAATGTCACAAAAAAATTAACCCGTCACACAATAAAACACCCATTAAATATTACAACAGTTACAAAAAAATACTTGCATATAAAATATTTTCAACTTTTCAGAACTTACTGCCAATATTGCAAAAATAAAATGGTGCCTCACTTCATTGCCTGCCTACCACACGGCTTACGCAGTGACGGCAACATTTTAGATTGAAGCGAATTGAAGTGTCAACTGTCGTGTGACAGAGTAGTGTTATTGAAAATACACTGGCCAGTCAGAGAGTTAGAGAGGGTGGAGACGGAACTGGAATTATAAAAACCAACTATTATTTTTTATTTTTATGGATTTAAAATAACATAAATCAATGAGATTTTACCAATAGAGACGTCATACTCATTATAAAGAAATAAAAACATGGCGATATTTTACTTTAGCTACCTACATAGGACCTATGGATCTTGGAACTTTATTTATATGACTGAGTAGGTTAAAAGATCAAAGACATATAAATATGACCCCGTTGTCAGGAAGAAATAAACATTGCAGTTTATTGGTAACAAAAATAACAGAAAAGTTGATATTCGTACAGAAACAAAATAACAGGTACATGGTGGAAATCCCACCCATAAGCACAAGGCATTTTGGGAATTATTTCACTGTGCGTAGGTACAGCTAAGGAGTGGAATTCCCTGCCGAAGTCTGTGTTTCCTGATAGCTAAAAACCGGCGGTCTTTAAGTCAAGAGTAATAATCAATAATCTACTAGTTCTTAATAGTTTGGAAGGTTCAATAATTGTTACTCTCTGGTATAGCAGAACGGATTTTGATAAAATTTGGCACAGAGATGTCTGGAATATTTATCCCAGTATAATGTTCCCTGGGATAATAAAACACATTTCACGCGGGCGAAGCCACGCACAGAAGCCACTCCACTCGTAGTAAAAAAAAGCACATACAAAATAATCCTCAAAAAATAAAGCCATCTCCACACCACACCGCCGGTCAGCGTGGCTATCAAAAAATCGTAATTGATTTTTTCACGGGCGATGCGTCAAGCGCGAACGCAAATGGCTTACGTCGGCCGTATTGAATTAGTGCGTCGACGACGACAATGTCGCGCGGACACTGAGGGAATGGAGCCGACGAGGGTAGTTTTTTTTGTGGCAAAAGTTTTGTCTGGTTGTTGGTGGTTGTTCTTGGTTACAGGAAAAGGGGTTTCTGTTTAATTTGATGGTCAATTGTTTGGGAAATATTTGAATATATATTATTATTATTTTATATATATATTTTAATATTTGGGATGTATGCTTAAAATATATCTAATATTTAATATCTAATAACGTAAAAGATAACATCACGCCTGTCTTCTTTGAAGGGTTAGTGCATCCATAATGTGGATGTGTGGGTGGTTTTAATATTTTTTGCAGATAAATATAACTCGCAGCGTTCTGACACATGAAATAATTATACACTAACTCAGTTTCCTATATTTATAAACCTTCATGAACTAAGAATCCTAACATCTTATCTTTACTCCGAAAGCTTGAAAGACAAATTTGGTATAAATACTGGACGGTATTAAGGATTTTCCCTGAAGACCACATCATCACTTACCATATGCTGAGATAGTAGTAGGTCAAGCGCAAGCCTAACCACAATTTAAATAAAAAATGTGTGCGTAAGCTGTTTAGATTGTTTTTCTATTGTATCTGTAATAAGACGCTCAATGGGTTAATAATAACGGCAAATGCGGCAGACATTTGTAGAGACAGACATTTCTATATTTATTTATAAGACAGAAATTTTCACAGATGATGTATTTCTAGTGCCGCTATAACAACAAATACTAAACACAGAATAAAATAAATATTTAAGTGGGGCTCCCATACAACAAACAATATCAAATTTTCTTTTCTATTTCAAGACATTTCTATTACATTACTATTACATTTTTATTATTAGCAGTGAATGGCTGCGATTTATAATACAGGAAAATGAGTACCTATCCAAAAAAAAATTGCAACCGCCACTCCACGCAATTCTGTCCCGCAACAAAATTCACTCATAAAATTAATTAAAAAACACTTCGCGCCGGCGATTTCGCTCAAATTGATCGAGAGCGGCCGAACCCGTGACGTCACTAATGGAGCACTGTTGCCGTTTTTATAACCGCGTTAGTGGACACCCATCTTTATGTCATCAAAGACATTAAGTTCTTAGTGCGTAATGAGGTGACAACAGAAATTAGGGGGCGTCTCTCGTAATTACTGTTGTTTTTTTTTTTACAAAAATCTTCACCTTAGTCCAAAATTATGATGTACTAGTTATTCCCGCGGCTTCGCTCCCTTCAACCCCCTACCCTACCCTACTTAGCTTCGTGCTTATCCAACCATGGATTTTTCTATTGTCATTCTTTCGCAGACTCCTAACATCGCCATTCAGAAATAGACTTCAAATGCACAACGCCATCTATCGAATATGGAGTTCAACTGTCCGAGTATCTGAATTGCGTGTGTTGTGATATTTTACTTCTTGAACACTTAAAATTCATCTAACTTTGATAAAGTGAACCGATTGTGATGAAACTAAGTAATACATCAAGTTACGCACAATTTTTATGAATAGAAGTTACTTATATTGGTTTCGTACATTTTACGTGATGCGAGCACAAATAAACAGATAAACAGACAAACCGACAAACAGACAAAATCCAAAAATGCTAGAAATGGGTTCTGTTGGTTATCTTTTAACACCCTGGCTATTTTTTTGCAAATATTTTCGATGTACAAATACGACTTTTCTACAGATATGAAATAAATCTATAGATAAATCGTGTATTGATATTGTTGATAAATTATAATACCATCAAGATGCATTCAGTTGCAAGTGTAAAGAATTCTTATTGCAGAAGTAAGAATTCTTTAAAGAACAAATTATCTCATAATATTATACTTTAAGCGAGTTACATTTACAGGATGCATGAGGACAGATTCGCCAGGATCGTCACGCGGTAGGTACCTGAAGGCGGACGTCTTAAGACAAGAAGAAGACAATTGCTTTCCTACGCTACTTCACAACAACAAGCGCCATACTTGTAGTTTAACATGGTGGGTTTAGGAGTCTGCTACAACCGGTAATATAACGTGTAATAGGATATTTCAGGCCGTATTTATAAAAAATTAATAAATAATATTACCTAGTTTATATACTGATCAGCAGATATATTGAAAGTAATCATAGGATTTTTTTCTATAAATACAGCCCTTTTCTACTTCTGAAGGTCAACGATCGTTCACACCTTCTAAAAATATTTATAATCTAGGTTCAAAGTAATCTTAACGTTATACTGATTTCCAGAACCACCATTACTAAACTCAAAATCTCCACAAACCAATACCTTTATTACACAACAACAAGCGCCATACTTCTTAAGTAACATTTCGGGTTTAGTTTAGGAGTCCGTTCCGACCTTCACCAGGTCATAGATCCACCTATTGGGAGGACTTCCAACGCTGCGTCTTTCGGTACGCGGTCGCCACTTCAGAACTTTTCAGCTCCATCGACCGTCCTTAGGTTTTTTTTTTATTTCTGGAGGCAATTTTCTCTAAATCACATACATCATCAGCCTATTAATGTTCCCACTGCTGGGACACAGGCCTCCTCTCTGTGAGAGGGAATGGACCGTAATCCACCACGCGGGCCCAGTGCGGGTTGGTGGATGTCACATGTCTTCGAATTTTTGGTTCTAGGACATGCCGGTTTCCTCACGATGTTTTCCTTCACCGTTTTTGAGAGCAGTGGTGAAGAAATAATTTACACAAAGTAAAGCGCCTGCTTGGGCTCGAGCCCACGACCTACAACTTGTAAGTCGCGGCCGATACCACTGGGCCACCACTGCTCTCTTTTCTCTAAATACTTTAACGTATTCAATACCTAATTTCAATCTAAACACTGAACTAAGGTACAAAATCTCCACAAACCAATAGCTTTCCTACGCTACTTCACAACAACAAGCGCCGTTCTTGTCTAGTAACATGGCGGGTTTAGGAGTCCGGTGCAGCCGCAACGTTGCACGCAGCGTTACACCTAATTAAAGTGCAGCAAGTTGTTGATAGCTACAGTGAATGAAGGTGGAGTGTGGACTCTTAATTAATACATTTTGAACGGGGTTTAACACAAGTTGGGGGTTGGTGGTTTGTGAAAGGTTAGGCATGTCGCAGTCTTGAGCAAGGGTAGTAAACGACCAAAGGACTTAGTATTTTTCTCCCACAAACGTCAGCTTACACAGAGGCGCAACCGGGCCTTGCCCGTTTTTTTTATAAATGAACATTATATCACTCTTTCAATGTCAATCAGTCAAAAATATGTACTACTTCTTAAAGTTTGACAAGTTGTAAACATTGATTGTCGCCGAGATGAAGTCGTCGAGATGAGTCTTTTTTTTTGTAGTTACTAGAATTGGGATCACTATTGAGAGATCACGGGGGTTCTACGTGCTGATGGTGATCACCAGGGTCGTTTTAGTGAGATAAAAATCCCACACTCTCTGGTCTTTTTCCCAAAAGTCTAGGCACCTTTTGAAGGCTTACCCAAGTTAAAAAAAAAGTTTCAAGAAATGGCTTTGTGATTGCAAATAAAGTGTGATTGCAAAAAAATAATTTTTTTTTGCTAAAGTTTTTAACAGCCATTAATTAAGGAAAGATGGAGTGGTCTACCTCAAAAAATCGATCGTGTTATTTCCTTCAGCGTTAGATGGACCGGGATATTTCAACTTCAAGCTGATTTCTAACTTCAAAATCAAAAATTGTTAGCTATTAGGTAAGTGGCAAAGTCCAAGTTTCAACAAGAAAAATTGCTATTGTACGAGCCTGCTCACCCATCTTAAAATACTTAAATAAAGGTCCTTCCTTGACTGCAGCAGCCTACATTGTATAATCCGTAAAGCCTTCAGCACCAACTTTGAAGGTATTTTTTCAACCGTTCTGTCGTGGTTTCCTTTTTTAGCTAGTCACGCTAGCGTAAAACAACATCTGCCTTCAGTCTGATCTACTGCGTTCGCGTTGTTGTACTCAAAGGAGAACATCGACCAATCACATACGAGATAAAATACGCATGTGGATTTCCGTCTATGTGATTGGTTGATTTTTCATACTCTTTGCCCTTTGCCTTGCCGAATCTATTACGCAATGAGGCTGCAGAACTTCTAACAACTGTGGATGTAGCAGACCTCTTAAAGTGACCTGTGGCAGAAAACAAGTTTGTATTGATGCTATTGCTGTGTGTGCCAGATCCTTCATGTCAAAATATGGTGGCACTTTTTGGACCATTGGGTCTTACATTTACTGTTTCAAGCATTAACACCTGTTTAAACTGTCTTATACGTTTTCCTCGTAGACTGGAATATCCCAGTCAATGCAAAAAGTAGACGGAAAGACTCTTCGATTCACCTTTGATACAAACACGTCACAAAAACATAGCTAATCACTCAACTCAATAAGCAGCATGAACTGATTGAAAGAAGACCAGGACTTTAGAAGCTTGTGGCAGAATCCAAGCTTGTACTCATGCTATAGCTGTTTGTCAGCTCATCCATGTCAAAAGAAGGCGGGAACGGCCCTCTATTCAGACCTAAGCACTCCATTGCGTCTTACATTACCTGTTTCAAGCATCAACACCAAGAGCAGTGGTGGTCCATTGGTAACGGCCGCGTCTTACAAGTTGTAGGGCGTGGGTTCGAACCAAGGCAGGCGCTTTACTTTGTGTAAATTATTTCACACCACTGCTCTCAAAACGGTGAAGGAAAACATCGTGAAGAAACTGGCATATGTTAGAACCAATAATTCGAAGATATACATGTGGCATCCACCAATATGCACTGGGCCCGCGTGGTGGATTACGGCCCATTCCCTCTCACAGGAGGCCTGCACGCACAACGGACCAAATGCGAGGCAAAGTGTGGAAAAGGGGTCCATCTATCCTATCCTAACATCAACACCTTTTTAATTTGTCTTCTACGGTTTCTGTGATGACTTTTATACTGGTGTTTACAAGTCTGACATATGTCAATGAAAAAAGAAGACGGGAAGACTCCTCGATTCCCCTTTGACACAAACACGGCACAAACAGATAGCTAATCACGTTAACTCAATTAGCAGCATCTGCCTTCAGTCCGATCCGCTGCGCTCGCGTTATTGTGCTCTGCGCTCATAAATTGACAAACTGTCTAACTCTCATGAACAAGCCGGAATAAGTTTCTGCTTCCGGTCAGTGCGCGAAACATGGCGGACATACGGGGAGGAATTGCGGACTGGGCTGCTGAATTGAAGGTGGCAAGTCGATACAAGATCGTGCCATCATCATAGGATTATTTGGTTACGTTCCGGAATAGTATGTTAGAGCATTTTTTACCCAAGATCAGCATTTTCTTCCCAAGATCAAAATTATGTTTAGTTTTATAAGACTTCGAAATAATTCTGTTGTTAATGAGTAGGTCAGCTGCAGCTACGTTTTTTAATTAGTGCAGGTAAGAAAGAAGAAATATTTATTTGTGACCCTGGTACAAATAAATATTTCTTGAAGACACGAGGACACAAAAAAAAAACAATAATAAAAACCGGCCAAGTGCGTGTCGGACTCGCGCACGAAGGGTTCCGTACTTGGTAATTTGCGGTTTACGATTTATGACGTATTAAAAAAAAACTACTTACTAGATCTCGTTCAAACCAATTTTCGCTGGTAGTTTACATGGTAATGTACATCATATATTTTTTTAGTTTTATCATTCTCTTATTTTAGAAGTTACAGGGGGGACACACACATTTTACCACTTTGGAAGTGTCTCTCGCGCAAACTATTCAGTTTAGAAAAAAATTATAATAGTAACCTCAATATCAAATTAGTTTTAAAGTTTTAACATTAATTTATGACATTGTATATGTACAAATTTTATCTATGACATAGCATACATCAGATTTTTTGAATTTATGACATCTTATAGTATTTTTATTTTATAATATTGGATATGTTTTAAATTTTGACATTGTACACGTTTTTAATTTGAAATTTATGACATGTTATACCATTTTTTAATTTATGATATTATATGCAATTTTTTAATTTATGACATTGAATACGATTTAGATTTTATTTTATTTTTGTTTATGACATATACGTTCAAATTGTAATTTTAATTTAATTTGTAGCATTGTATTACTTTAATTATTATTGTTACTATAATTTTGCATGCCTAAATTGGTGGAACACGGTTGACTGCGCATTCACCTGACATCTGGAAGTGTATTTTTATGTACTGTGTTGAGCAATAAATGAATTTGAATTTGAATTTGAACATCATTTTTAAAGACCTATCCATAGATACCCCACACGTATGGGTTTTATGTAAAAAACAAATTTTAGTTTCCGTTTCAAGTATGGGGACCACCAAAATGTATTGTTTTTTTTCTATTTTTGACTGAAAATCTTAATGCGGTTTACAGAATACATCTACTCACAAAGTTTCAACAGTATAGTTCTTATAGTTTCGGAAAAAAGTGGCTGTGACATACGGACGGACAGACAGACAGACAGACAGACATGACGAATCTATAAGGGTTCCGTTTTTTGCCATTTGGCTACGGAACCCTAAAAAGGACGTGAAACGTTGAATGCTTTATATTATTGTTGAATGTATTTTTCCAAATGAGGACACCTCAAAACTGCTAAATGAAAGCCGCTAGAAGAAGACATTTCTAATATTTCGTTCAATAGAAGTCAATCCTATCAATAAAATGAACTAGTAAAGAACAGTTTTAAAACTACTAATCTTTTAACATAGAACAACCACAAATACATTCTCCGCGTCTACTACTTTCATCACCAAAATACTTAACAAATTTTCGTCACTAATCCCTGACTTCCATCATCAGCCACCTCCACGGCACCGTTCCCATCCAGCCCTCCGTGAGTCCCCATCCAGGGGTCCACAGGCACCGCCCGTGATTTAGCGACTAACTTGGCCCATGTCCTGCGAGGACCTACGGAACCAAGCCACGGTTGTTTGCCTAATGAACCATGAATTTCTATTTGTTGTCCGTTCAGGTAATTAAGTAATAGCTTGGTAACGACTCTGTTTGTGTCAAGAATATTTGTCTGAATGTCATTTGTTTATTATTTTCCAAACAATAGATGGACTAAACAATCCAAGCAAGAGTATCTCGCAAAATAATATACCCAGGCTTATTTGGAACTTAACCAGACCAATGTATTGACAACTAACGCTTATCATCATGACTTATGTCCGAAGAGTTTGGTAGAAGTGTCCCTAATATAAGTTGCCATTTGGACAGGATTTTAAGCCCATGCCATAAATAAGACACAGACTCCAGGCTCCTGAGAAATTTTCAGATTCTAAAAATCATAGGATTTGCAATCCCGCAGCTGACGACTAGAATTTGTCTCAGTTATCATAATTTGAAATGTATGATTAAGATAATATATAAGTTAGTATATCAGAATATTATCGACCTCGTAGGCACTGCACTCATAACCCATATAAATTAGTATCATCAAAAAACTAGCCGCAGCTGACGACTAGAATTTGTCTCAGTTATCATAATTTGAAATGTATGATTAAGATAATATATAAGTTATAATAAGTGAGTATATCAGAATATTATCGACCTCGTAGGCACTGCACTCATAACCCATATAACTTAGTATCATCAAAAAACTAGGTGATTGTAAAAATATATTATCATCATCATATATGAAATTGATATTATCAGTGAATCTAAAGATATAGCAATAAAAATATTGTATAATTTATTTACAACTCTAACCTAGATTATAGATAATAATACATAAATAATGGTAGACCTTGAATGAGTTTATTATTATCTCTCAAGGTAAACAATTCTCTAACTTTGAGGTGAATATAAATGAGATGCGTAAATGAAAGTGTTAAATAATTTCGAAACGTTTATTTAAAACATTATAATACAAAATGTTAATTTGTTTTGCAAACTACAATATATTAAAATTCTGTGACCTTTTACAATATATACAAATAAAAAAAATCTGAAATATTAAACAACGACATTGGCATACAATTATTGTTATGAAATTACATTCTTTGAACAAATAAATTATTAACCTATGAAAAACTAAACTAAACAAACTGAAAAATGAAAAAAATATTTGAAACAGCAATTGATACTATGTTTCAATTAAATTACTTTTTATCATTAAATTCGTATAACTTTGAGTTCTTATGTACCTATATTAACATAACTGTACTATATAATTTTTTCTTACATAAATACTTAATTACTAGTCTACCCTCGTCAGTTAATCATAATAATAATATAATTATATTATCTAAAAACATCATGCCTACCTGGAATTATCGTTTACAAAAACATTCTTTATCTCAATGTATTACTTTGGCAAACTAAATTGTTTAAAATTAATTGTGAAAAAAACTGTAAACAAAACAGCACTCAAGTTTTGCTTAATGCATTATTTATTAATACTTACTTTGTCATATACATTATTATTATCTTAATACTTACTTGTCATCACGTTTAAATCAGTGTCATTATCAAACACCCACACTATACAAAATAGCACATAAAATCTTTCTCAAGTCAAAAGATTTAAAATAACAAGTACACAAAAGTACCCTCTAATGGAAATACCAACGCACAATCACGTAATGTTCAATGTTCAGTCTCCGTCTCCTTAAACGCTTGGCTGTTCCAAAATTCTGCTAACTCCTTGAACTTATTGCCACTCTCACGCTTTCTCCTAGGGCTGCAGTTTACTGCTGGGCTCTGAAGAATGGAGCTGAACTTCCTCACAAGAGTCGTCACAGATTCCCTCGTAACGTCATCTACATTATCCATGGTCATGTTTGAGAGATGGCTGAACTGCTCAAAGGCTTCATCGATGTATCTCTCCACGTCTTCTGTATCACTTTTTTCTTTTTCTGTTGGAGTATCATCAAAGGACAGATCGTCCACAGATATGCTGCAGCTTACTTTCTCTGGAATATGCTTCTTCTGGCGAATGGTGCTGGTTGCAGAAGAAAGCTTCTCCACTGATTTGAAGATGTCATCAATCTTGTCACAGATTTCTTCTACAGATGCAGCTGACATAATCTGCCCATTGATGAAGTAGAACTGCTTTGACTGGTTTTTTTCTTCGAGGTCCTGCAAGAAGTCTTTATAGTCAAGAACTCCTGCTTTTGATAACCTCCTGCCAACTTTCCTGCGCACTTTCTTGAACAGAAATGATGAATCGAATGTAGTCTTCATCAAGTCCAAGGTACTGAAGACAGGCTGCAGTTTCCCTGGAGGATTGTCTTCTTCAGTTTCTAGGTCAACTGGTTCTCCCCACTTTTCTTCGAGCTCTATCCATTGCTCGTTGCCGGATAAGATTGCATCGGGGTCAAGGAATCTGCTACACATTTTGGAGACGTGTTCAAGCTGCGAACGCTCGGTGGGAACTGAGGTGTCGACACGTTTGTTGTCGTTTTAAGGGGCGTATGCGCATTGTTGTGGTTCATTAGATAATGGTTGCTGATTGTTGATAAACTCATTAAAGGTATTTTGGCGGGTTTCCGGAATAGTCTTGTTTGTGAGGATAAGTTGTTTCTCACGTATTAATTATCTTCAAGAGATTAAATACATATTTACTATTACAATAAATTATTGTCAAAATACGCTATTAGATAGATGTTGTGAACAGAAGCATTGTTAATTAATGAGTAAACATTGCAATTATCGTTTACTTAAATGGGATTACTTTCAAACGTTCCTGTTAGTTCTCGCAAGGATATTTAGGTAATAACCTTCATAATCTAGTTAATATAATCATAAGTCAAAGCGTTAAAGTATCTACGGTGTTGGTTTAGTTAAGCATTTCATTAATAATATTATTAATTATTATTTCTTATTAATAACGAATTTTAGTCACTATATATCAATCTGCCTAGCCTTTTCCCAACTACATTGGGGTCGGCTTCCAGTCTTACCGGATTCAGCTGAGTACCAGTGTTTTATATGGAGTGACTGCCTATCTGAACTCCTCAACCCAGTAACTGGGTAACACGGAACCCCTTGGCAAGACTGGTGTCAGATCTCAGGCTTCTGACTACCCGTAACGACTGTCAAAGATCTTCAAATGACAGTCGGGACCAACGGCTTAACGTGCTTTCCGAGGCACGGAGGAAACCCGGTATGTTGAATTGGTCACCCATCCACGGACCGACCTCTTCAAGCGTTGCTTAACCTTGATGATCGACAAAGGTTAAGCAACTTAAGTCACTAACTTATTTAAAAAAAGGAAATATGTAGTTTCTTTAAAAGTTATACATCATAGATTTCAAGGTTTTTCGATAAGTTTGCCTAAGATCCGACTGCAGAAATCTGCAGGAAGCCAGGGTTTTTGATTAAATTTAATTTTCGTAAATGATACTTGATAATAGAATATATTGGTTTAGGGTTGCCTAGAAATATGTAAACGTAATAAGCTTGAATAAATAAATTAAATTTTATATTCGATAAATAACCCCAAATAGATACTTATAAAAGATTTTCAAGTGAATCCAACATCATTTGAAAGAAACTGGTTAGGTTACCAGCTCTCAAATAGCCGCAAGCAGTGAATTGCCCGTTTTTCTGCAAAACCTGACAACCCATAAAGGGTGGCTAGCTGAGAGCTAGTTGATGTGGCATTCGTACCCACGATACAGGAGAATTTCCTAGTATAGGGGAGATAAAAAAAATACAAAAAAAAAACGCACAATCATATGAAATATAATGGAAATAGTGCTTAATCTTTATAGACACGTTTATTTAACTAGAAAATGTCTATGACAGAGTAGAGAAAAAGACGCCATCGTTTTGTTTTACATAAAGACGGACAATATAAACTTCCAAGAATATTGCCAAGAATCATTCATAAAAGTCTAGTCTCATGAGAAGAGGGTTAAAGGCCCAAATTCAATCATAAGCTATTTAAGCAAATAATAAAGTAAGGTTTGACTAATACTTAGCTCAAATTCATGCCCAGACGTGTAAGCCATTCTAACCATATGTAGGCATATTTCCACTTAAATTATACAGAGACGACCAAAAATAAAGAAAAAAAGATTAAGATTAACTTGACATAATTAGCTCCATTTCACGTCCAGATGTGTAACACAGCCATTCATAGGCACATCTTTCCTCATAACAGAGGGGATATGCAAAAAGGACGCTCGCGCTCACATACGTTGCCATAAACTAGGCACCTTTTGTGAACAACGAGCCGCTGTCGCTTAATTATCGTTTTGGAATGAGCGTTACACCGGATTTATAATACTGGGTACGCTTGAGCGCAGTGGTGTTTTGTGTTGGATTGGTTTTATTAACCGACTTCCCAAAAATCAAAATGCAAAAATCTCTTTGGAGATATACAACAAAACTCTTCAATAAATGACGGCAAATCTTTCGAGTTTGCTGCAATCGCATAGCTGTTTATTGTTTACATCATTTCATAATATACCATCATGCCAATATGCTCTAAACGGGTACGCAGATGTGTACAGTTCACCCTGGTACACTCTCATTCGACTGGTTATGTTCAAGTTACATGTTATTCAGGTAATCTATTCTGGCATCACCGTGGGCATTATAGGTACTATAGAATTTGTCCATTATGCACCACTAAAAAGAGAAATATTAAAAAACTTTTTTACAAAAAAATACAACCGAAACTGCAAAGTGAAAAATTACTTCAATTTCGGAAGGCGGTGTCAAAAAACGAAGAAACTAAAACAGGAACACCGACTTCCGAAATTGAAGTAATTTTTCATTTTGTAGTGTTTTTATTTGGAAGTCGGTTGTATTTTTTGTTATAAAGTTTTATTAATATAATGATTTGACTATGAAAATAACCAGTCCATAATGTTTCCAGTACTGGGGAACAAGCCTCCTCTCTATGAGAGGGGACTGCGTCAAAATCCATCACTCGGGCCCATTGCGGATTGGTGAACAAATTAAATCTAAGATTCAATAAATTAAAATTCCAACATGAATAAACATTACTCTTATTTTAAGTTTTGTCTCGGTGACCACTTACCGAGGGTAGTAAGCAGTACCCAGTTGTTTTATTAAATCGTAATCGTAATTTTCCCTACCAATTTAATAATAGGTATTGTTGTAACTGTAGGTTACGGCTTTATCTAAATGTGTATCAGTCTTGCGAATCATTATCATCCTCTTGCTCTAATCTATCCTCATCACAGTATTCACAAATTGTGAATACTGTTAAGACTTAAAGTAGCAACAAATACAATCATGGTTGACAACGTTAGAGGAACTGCAACATTTGGAATACTGGTTTGTTTTTTGGGAGTCATTTGAAAGAGAAATGGGATACCCTAATAAAAATGTGTTAAGTTATTGAAAATTTGTTAAACTTTAACTTTTGGATGGCCGTTGGCGTCAGAAGACCGAGCGTTGGAAGGCTTCCCTCTAGGTGGAGCGAAGACCTGGTCAAGGCTGCAGGGATCCGGTGGATAGAAAACGCACAGGACCGATCAGTCTGGCGAATTTGGAGATGCTTGAAGGAGGCATATGTCCAGCAGAGGACGTCTTTTGGCTCAAATTAGATAATGAATGATGATTAAACTTTAATAATACAAACAATCAAACGAAACATGCATCAGGAACTGCAGGATATTTGGAATACTGGTTTGTTTTTAGCCTTTATTAATTAGATTATTAGATTCGGTCGGTCGATTGGATAGTGGTCAAACTTATTCACTTACGCAATACGGCTGCCGTTTCCCTTCATAGTACCACCCTTGGGATATCTCCTTTCCAACAAAAAAATAATCATCGAAATCGGTTAATAACCGACGAAGTTATCCGCGAACACACATAAATAAATATATATATACGGTCGAATTGAGAAACCTCCTCCTTCTTTTTGGGAAGTCGGTTAAAAAACTACTGTAAAGTTTTCAAAGTAGACGTCTAGTTCCAGTGTGGCTGGTAGCAGGAATGTCAAGATGGTGTCCTATGTTTTATACTCGTAACTGTTGGCTTCATGTGTCTAATGACGTTATGTTTACAGCAAAAAAATACAGATAGCAGTTATATTGATTTAGATATCTAAGTATTCCAAGTTACCAGCAGTATTCCAAATATGCTATTTATTTGACAGCACTGATTTGTATCTGTCACATCTGTTACCCATCACGTTTATTGCCGACACCTTTTGAAACTATCTATTCAGTTTTTCAGGTATAACATAGCCATTTTCATAATTATTTTTTATATTTTCTACTCATATAGCATGGGTCTGGCAAACATAAAGTTTATAAAAAAAAACATATTTTAAAAGTTTTATTTAAAAAAAAATAGTCAGAAAAAGAATAAACGAGATACAAGGAAAGTAATTGTAATACTTTAAGTAATTTATTTCCACCAACACTTTTGTATCCAAGTGTACATACAAACACTCGTATCCCAGCACCCTAATGAGAAGGCTGATATTACCTACAAATACATCGTAACGCTGTTTTGTTTCAAACTGTGACCCGCGCTGTTTTTATATTTAACTTTTTTAGGACAAACAACTGATTTTTGCCTTTTTATCTTCTTAATTTTTGCTTATTATCATGGAAATGTTTTGCGTGGGTCTTTTTTTGTTTGAGTTAATTCATTCTCGCCCATATACCAATTCCTAGTCATATCCTATAACTCGACTTCACCTCAAATTATGAAAATGATATTTATTGACATTAATAGAGGTTTTTTTTCTTTCTAAGTACGACTTACTGGACCTCCTTCAAATTGGTTTGAAATTCACCGTAGAAAAGTTTGCCTTGAAACAATTTATAAAACTTCAATTACAGATTGCGGAAACTGAAGTTATTTTACACTTTTTTAGTTTTTTATTCGGAAGTCGGTTGTATTTTTGTGAAAACATTGCTATTAAAAACTGTCAAACCGCAACGTTTATTTTTCATTGTATAAAAGATGATTTAAAAAAATAAGAGTATGAAGGATCTTAGCAGGTGGCGATCTGTAGTTTCTGCCTACCCCCATTCGAAAAAGGTGTGAGTTTATGTATGTTTGTAATTTTGTAAATTCGAACAGTAATTATATGTAAATTATATGGCTATTGAAAAATCAGCCCCCAGAATATTTTTCATATTTTACCCTCTAATTTTCCCTTCGCCAGTTGTGCCTTAGATCGATAGATGGCGTTGGCATCGAATAAGATCGAGCTATGGTTTCGTTCCCTAGTCGTCGCTATAAAGGCCGCTAACAGCATGTCTCTACTGAAAAATATTATGAACATTATAAATAATAGTCTTAAAAAATCGACCCCTTTGGTCGATTTGCACTGCACCTCGAAAAAAAGGGTTATACGATCAGTTTTGCAACTTTAAAGTTAAGCAAACTTTGCTCAGTGAAAAATAAATAAATAATATCAAAGAATAGGGGGTCAGTGATAGCGCGACATCCAGTTCCCGGACGGTATGGAAGAAGAAAATGTGTTGCTCCGACCCCAAGTAACATGGCATAAGGGAAAGAGATTATGATGGTCAGTGAAAAATAAACTTTAATAGAACTTTACAAAAAAAATTAGCAAATACCAAGATTCTATTTTGTTGCTAGTAAGAAAATGGGCGACGTCAGTCACCCAAAAAAATGTTGTGAAAGTCGAGAAAATTGTATTGAGCGATCAAAGAGTTACCATCCGATACTTGATTCAAGAAACGGGCATTTCATATGGAGGTATTCAATCCATATTGAAACAATCTTTGAATATGAGAAAAGTCTCCGCAAGATGGGTGCCGAGAATGTTAACCGACAGTCAGAAACAAAATCGACTTAACATGTCGAAGATATTGTTGGACAAGTTTCAAGAAGATTCTGAAAACTTTTTGTCTCGTTTCGTAACAATGGACGAAACATGGGTCCATGATTTTGATCCCGAGACTAAACAGCAATCTTCGCAATGGAAACGGCCATCAACACCGACCCCGAAGAAGTTTCGTGTCGTGGCATCGGCTGGCAAGGTTATACGGCCTCAATATTTTGGGACTCAGAAGGGATATTGTTGATTGATTACCTGAAGCGTGGAACCACTATTACAGGCCAATATTATGCAGCTTTAATTCCCAAGTTGAGGAATGCCATCAAAGAGAAAAGGAGAGGGAAACTTCGAAGGGGCGTGCTGTTTCATCACGACAACGCACCCGCGCACAGGTCGGCAGTTGCGATGGCTGCCATTCAGCAAGCTGGCTTCGAATTGGTTGACCACCATTTCATTTATTCACCAGATCTGGCGGCTAGCGATTTTTATCTGTTCCCCAAATTGAAAAAATACTTAAGGTACGAAGACGATAACGAGGTGATGGAAGCCGTGGACAGTTGTTTGCAGGACCAAGACAAAACTTTTTTTGCGAAAGGGATTGAAGTCTTGGAAAAGCGCTGAACTCGGTGTGTAGAGAGACTCGGAAACTATGTAGAAAAACAAATGATTAAGTATCTAATCATTATATTCTATCTCATTCTCACTACTTTTTGATCCCTCCTCGTATGTAAAGTAACTTTCAAATAAAAATAATTTCCTCATTGCGGCAATGTTTTAAAGCAGTTTAACAAAAAACTTCGACTGTAACAAAATAATAAAATTTTGTGATCATTGAAACTAATTTTAATAATTCGCCTCATCTTACGTCATGGTATCCTTCGTTTGTTGACCTGATATTTTTTTGTTTAAATTCGAAATATTTTTTTTCATTCATCATGTTGGCCAAGCCTAGTTTTGTCATAAGTGCAAATAAGCAAAAATTGTACTTAATGCTCGACCCTATTTAACGGATAGCCGAGGCGATAAAAAAATAACAAATTTATAGGTACAAACTACGATAGTAAAATATAACCTTTTGTTTTAAAAACTACATCACCATTCTTTTGTTTTCGTAAAATATAATATATTTTCTTCAAAAAACATTTACGTCCGTACAACCGCTCACAAAAACATAACGGGTAAGCAACGCTCATATTATAAACAGCCAAATCCACTATTTCCCACCTTAATCTTATTATTTATCGCGTACCGGGAAAGCGTCCGGGGCAATTAAACGCATCCAGTGCTCGGCCATGTATCACGGACAGTAATCCAGGGGACAGAATCATAATAACAAAAAACAATAAAAATAACGAATTACCCCGTGAACTGGGCTTGAATCGGCCCCGAGGATGCGGCGAGCGGGCAGACGTGGAGTCGCTGTTAGAAGGAAATAATTTGAAGGGGCTAGCCAGTAAGATTCAAACAATGGGCTTGGAATCTAGGCCTTTAATCTATATTAACTATGTAATCATCATCATTTCAACCGATAGAGTCTTCTTTCTGTTTTTCGGCTGACTTGGCTTGACCAGGTGTCGCCATATTGACCAATCCCGTGCGTGTCTCATCCAGCGGCTTCCCGCAACCTTAACTTGACCATTAATCGGTCAACTTAGTCGGAGGCCTTTCATCGCAGCGTCTACTGGTTCCCGGCGCCACTCCAGAACTTTTCGGTCCTATCGACCATCCGTTCTTCGAGCAAAGTGCCTTGCCACTACCACTTTTTATGTTTGGCAATTCTTCGGGCTATGTCGGCAGCTTTGGTCCTCGTGCGGATTTCACAAATTCTGATGCGACACTTCGAAGTTTCCATGCAAAGCCCTCTCCATTGTTCTTCTGATGATCAGAAATAAGCTATGTATGATCAAAGTATCTTGAGATCGGTCTTCTATACTTACCTTGATTAAATTCAAATTCTGAATATTTTTTTCATACTTTGACTTAACTTATAGCTGGTCTAGAAGAGTAGGATGCGCTAGACTTCTTAAAGGACGGACCCAAAATCATAGTGAACCAGTAAAAGAGGGAAGGGGAGATCTTTGCCCTGCAGTGGGACGTACAGGCCAGGCACCAATTACATATTACAAAAAAGTGTTGCCACCGACGACGGTGTGCGATGTTTCATTCGATGAAAGTGCTTTAAATACTGTAAGAAACAAATAATAAAAAAGTATTACTTGGCTGTTTCTTTTCCTTGTCGTCAGCGATGACAACAGTGCACTATCCTCCAAAATGTTTAGTCACACACCCTCTCCACAATATCGCGCGCCCCTGTTCCAAATCCACATTCTGTTTGTGCTCATTCTTAATATGGGGCAAAACTGTTGGAAGAACAACAGTTTTTGTTGTATATTTTATGTTCTGTGACGCTATAACTCAGACGGGTGACACACCACCCTGAGCCGTGTGATATACAGCCCTATACAAGTACTACTCTAACATTATTTATATCACAGCAGTTATTTTTATTTATATTCTTATTTTATTGGTTTATTGCGCCACGGCTTGTTGGTTCCGTATCTTCGATAAGTAGATCTCTACTTATTACAGTATCTTTGCCAATTGGTAGTTTTATGTCCTGATAATAATTTGTTGAAACAATAATTCGTTTTCGTTTCGCAGAAGTTCGGAAGTAATATTTCTTTGTCAATGTTTTATTGTGGTCGAATATTTTCTAAGTTATCGTCATGGTCTTAACTTGCGGAGTGGGCAGGACTCCAAGCAGTGAATGATAACTGTAATAAATGTAAATAAAAGTATTCGTTTTGTTTAGGCAAACAGCATCAAACCTGAACATACTTTTTACCGGTTTATAACAACTTCATTATGAGGAAATGCGGTTGCAGACATCCGACTGAATATCCTAAGTAAAAGTCGTAATTCGAGGTTTGACTCTCGCCTATTTCCTACTCCAATATTGGACCAATTTAAAAGATATTCCATAAACTGAAAAATAAAGATATATACTATGCCCCAATGTTTTCCTTTTTGATGATACATTATCGTTAGAAGCACTAGAACCCTCAAACGTGCTCAAAATTGCGCTGTCAACTAAGGCCTAGTGTACAAATTTGACAACTATATATATGAAAAAGAAAACATAGGGGCATAATATATATCTTTCTTATCCAGTTTTTGGCATATCTTTTAAATTGGTCCTTTACTCGTATTGGAGGAGGAGATAGGCGAGATTCAAACCTCGAATTTTGACTTTTTACTTAGGAAATTCAGTCGGAGCTCTCTGTCCAAATTTACTCTTAATAAGCGCGGAGTAAAGTGTTAACCAGTGTAATCTCCAAATCTACTCATCATATCTTTTTTTTTTCTATTTTTCTCAATATGTTGAAGTCTTTTCAATTTGATCTGTTGTCAATAATTTGTCATTGATGTAAACATTCTGATTGCTTTTAGTTATCTCGGTCATCGGTTATGAACAACTAACTTGAGATTCGTCAGTAGGATATCTGAAACTTTACCAGCGTATTCAACACCGGAGATAAGTGCTATAAAGTTATGACATTAAACAAAAAACATCTTATTTTGCATAGTTTCTGAAGATTTTCTTAAAACGTCTTGTTTTTAACTTTTCGCGCTTGAGAGTAAGATAGTAGATATTTTTACTGTTTGAGAATTACATGATGAGATTGAGTTCAGATCGTATTATTGTCCACGGAATAATTAATAATGTGTAGTAAGTAAATATCCTGAAAAGTCGGAACTGATGGCAATATAATGGAATTAATGTAAAATTACGATTGATGATATATTATTTAATGGCGTATCAGTACATTATCGTAAATTAATTAGACGCAAAATAATGCGCTTCCATTACACGGGCTGATGTCAACGCGGCGAACGATACAGGTTGTTTAAAACATGTTGATCTGACCTTCCTATTTATTAAACTAAAATTGCTTATCTAAAGGTCAGAATCAGACAGTGATTTTCGTCTTTAATTCGGCACTTTTCACATGAAATTAAAAGTTTGAACATACTATGAAAAAAGAGTGCGGAATGAATTTATTAATGAACTGTCCAACGCAATAAATATTGGCATTCGGCATCTTTCACTTCACTCCGAAATACTCCGAATGAAACGAAAAATGAACAGTCTGAACACAGAGAGATGGCCGAATCGAGAGAACTTCTCACTTGAACCGGCCATTTTGTCTCGATTCCTGTAGGTGATTTTATTGAAGACGAAGAGCAGATGAAGGTTCTTTTCTAGGTCATAGCTAAGCCGTGTGAACATGGACTGAAAGAAAAATGAAGAATTTACTCAAATAAACTATCACTCCAGTGAAGCGTCTGATTCCACCTTAACCGGGATTCTTGTCTAACCAAATGCAGACGAATACATTTTTTTTTTTAATATTTATGCAATTTTTTTATTAGGGATTTTGACCATTGTGATATTTACGACACTTAAATCAAATCATATTATTATAATAAAAAAAGTCTTTTTTAGCTTGACAAAGCTTTGTGACTGAAACATAGTCTAACTTACTAAACATTTTACAAAAAGTTGTACTTTGTTAAACATCATCCTCCCCGACATTTAGGTCGAAAAAGTTTTAGCGAACTTTATTCAAGGCCAGAAAACATCTTCTTAACACGAAGTTTTTTGCAGTACCCTGTAAACATGCCAAGATTATTTTGAAGTTACTATTGAAGTGCTATTCTTTAAAAGTCTCACCGTGATGACTTGGGTGAAGTGAGCTCGAGGTGAATCGGCAACCCCAGCAACATTTGGAATGACAGTTCACTTTTTAACAAATTTAGTTCCTCCTTTCTCTTTTAATTAGGTACTAATAAAGCATACTGGCTCTTCCATTTAACTTTCGATATTGGTGAAATAGTTGAAATAATAATAGGCTTTGCATGCAATATTTATAATTATAAGGTCACTTCACCAGACTTATCGCGATGTCTACAAAATTGTTTGGGTGTACCCCTTCATTCACTTCCCCGAAAAACAAAACAAAACATCATGACTCATTCAAAAATTAACCCTAAAAATTCCTAACACCCTTTGCCATCGCAAAAATATCGGCAGTCGTTCAGCGATCGCATTGATTGCTATTATTTCGAGTCATTAAATCAAAGCAACGACAATCGCGCGCTCATTATGGCGGGCCAGCCATTTTACAACGGGGATATACCCGCGGGACTGTATCATGTAACTGGTGGGAGCAATCGGTTGCAGAACAACCAAGCAACATGGACTAGGTAAGCGTCCCTCGTCGATCATATAATCCCTTACCACCAGGTGTGCCGTTTTTCAGCGGATATATACCCGCGGATTTGTACTGTCTATATGGCTGGAGCAATCTTTTGCAGAACAACCAAGCAACAAAAGCAAGGCAAGCATGTTCCGTGTACCAAATCATCACTTTCACCATTTTCCAAAGGGTATTTACCCGGGGGAGCAATTGGTTGCAGAACAACTGAGCAAGAAGAATTAGATATGCTCCATCGTCGATCATATCATCGCTTACCATCAGGTGGGAGTGGTCGAACGCGGGCCTATCAATTGTTTAAATGCACAGTTGTGCTATGGGCACTTAGAGGAGAAGATCTTTTGATGTATAGTGGTCAGTTTATGCTTGTCTTCTTCTGCACTTTGATTGCTGGGCTTATTAACAGGGCTTTTATTTTTACTAAGTAACAAAGTAATATATATGCAAGGACTGTTAGCTAACTAGCATGAAGTGTGATTAAGTTATTAACTTTAAAGCGATTACCTCTGAAAATACTAAATTGATTTAAAAAAAACAAACCGGCCAAGTGCGAGTCGGACTCGCGCACGAAGGGTTCCGTACTTGGTAAATTGCGGTTTACTATTTATGACGTATTAAAAAAAAACTACTTACTAGATCTCCTTCAAACCAATTTTCGCTGGTAGTTTACATAGTAATGTACATCATATATTTTTTTTAGTTTTATCATTCTCTTATTTTAGAAGTTACAGGGGGGGGGACACACATTTTACCACTTTGGCAGAGTCTCTCGCGCAAACTATTCAGTTTAGAAAAAAATGATATTAGAAACCTCAATATCATTTTTGAAGACCTATCCATAGATACCCCACACGTATGGGTCTGATGAAAAAAAATATTTTTAGTTTTAGTTTCAAGTATGGGAACCCCCAAAATTTATTGTTTTATTTTTATTTTTGTGTGAAAATCTTAATGCGGTTCACAGAATACATTTACTTACCAAGTTTCAACAGCATAGTTCTTATAGTTTCGGAATAAAGTGGCTGTGACATACGGACGGACAGACAGACAGACAGACAGACAGAGAGACAGACAGACAGACAGACATGACGAATCTATAAGGGTTCCGTTTTTTGCCATTTGGCTACGGAACCCTAAAAACGAGTTCATTGGTGGACTTCTAACTTACACTATTATTGAATGCCACAGGCTGTTTACTTTTAATCTAGATCGTTAAAATATATATATATATATATATTTCCTGTGGGACAGGCCGCGGGAAAATGCCATATTTTTAATGACTACAATTTTCCACCTCTCTCTACAACCCAGCAACCGGTTGCCATTTACCCAATAAGCCCACAGTTAGCTATGAATTTAATCATCCAGGCCGACTAGCCGTTGTTAAATTTTGATTTATGCCACTCTCTGCGGTAGTTTTTGAACTGATTGCGTTTAGTTTTATGGGTTAGTGCGCCATTTTAGCGGCCATTTATTTCGATAATTATTTTAGTTGATAACTTTTTATGTGCTGTCGTTTTGAGGGAAATACTGTCAGTTTTGGCTGGTGGGGCTTGTTTGTCGGGGAATTTAGGTATTGATGACGTAACGTGGGTATGTCGATGACGTAATTGAAGGTTTCAAATCAACGCTTAGCTAAGAACCGAACTGGCGAGCTTCCAGTTCAACATTGGTTTTTAGGGTTCCGTACCCAAAGGGTAAAAACGGGGGGTCCGTGGGTTACGCCCCCGGTGTGTTTTGCCCCCGTGGTGGAAGCCCCCGATTTTAAATTAAGTTATTATAGTTGATTTCGCCGAAATAAAAATATTTTTTACTAGATACAGACGATGAAAAAAGTGTTTCGGAACCAAATACGTAGACAAACTTACTAAATAAGTATTCTAACTAACACAATATTGGATACTATAAACATGCTACAAGGATATTCACTTTATTACTATATTACAATTATTTACTTTAGATGCATTACTTTGTACTTTGTCTAAACGAGGCGCCCGTGCCCGGCCAAACTGGTTTTACACAATAGCCAGATCGAATTCTAAAAGAAAGAGATAGGTAGTCAAAGAAAGGGAAAGATAGGGTTGAAAACAATAGAGTCCAGGGTGACGGACAGTGAAAATAGCAAACATAGCGATGGGCACTATTTCTATCCCTTTCCCACATAGTTGCAATATGTTACTGATAAGAAAGTTTAGTCGGTCATGTTAACTCAAAATGGCAAGTCCAGGTCCTTCACGGGGTTTAGCACAAACCAATTACAAAATAATTTCAAATAAACTAGGTGGAAGAACGTTACTACATGTCGGATTTGCTTATAATCTTCATAGGAAAAATAATAAATCGAGTGTGTGGACATGCGTAAATAAAAGACATGGCAAGTGTAGTGGTTCTATAAAATTAAGTGAGGAAAGTGACAATGTACAAATCCAAAAGTGTCATAATGCTGAGTGTCAACCTAACTTAATGAAAAATGAAGTTAGAGTTGTTATGGAAAAATTAAAAAAGGAAGTGAAAACGAGTTTCTCGAGCTCTATACAACAAAAATTTGAAACAAAATTTGCCGAGTTAAAAAACACAGACACAGCCTTCGATGAATACATACCCAAATTCAATAATATCAAGCAACAGTTATACAACTCTCGAAAGAAAGCCTTAAATGTAGAAAAGACACAGTTTCGTAATCCAGCTGAAGTCATTATACCTGAGATTTTTCAAAAATATCTATTAGTTGATTACTGTGAGAACGACAACAGAATTATAGTATTCGTATCAGCACAGGCTTTAAAACACATCAAAAATATACAACACTACTTCGGGGATGGTACATTTGATTGTTGTCCAGGTCCATTTTACCAAATATTTACCATTCATGGAGATATGGGAAGTGATGCACAAGCAACCAATATTGTGCCTATAATTTATGTGCTACTAGTTAATAAAGAAAAAAGTACATATGAAGTCATGTTTAAAAAAATTAAAGAAGCTGTGCCGGACTTCAGCCCCATGAAATTCACTGTAGATTTTGAATTAGCTACAATGCTGGCAATAAAAGAGGTATTGCCAGCGGTCACAATACATGGCTGTAATGTTCACTTCCAAAGAGCCATTTACAGAAAAGCGAAGTCTTTAGGTTTATTGGCACACGAAGAAACAACATTGTATGTGAAACTGTGCACCTGTCTAGCATTTCTTCCTAAAGAAGATATAGAAGATGGTTGGCTTTCCGTAATGGAAAACAGGTAATTTTAATTTTCATTTTATTTTAAAGTTTTAACAGCTCATAGATTGTTTTTATAAGTACGCAAAAATAAAAATAATGCTTAGGTATATACGACATGTCATATATATCATAATTTTTGTTTTCAGTATTCCCGATGAAAAAGTCCCCCAATTCAACGATTATTTCGTTGAACAATGGCTTGAGCCTCCGGGGATGATCTCAAAGTGGTGTTGCTATAAAGAACGACATAGAACCACAAATTTAGTGGAGGCCTGGAATCAACGGCTTCAGTGCTATCTGGGCCGAAAACCATCATTATTATCGTTTTTGGAAATTATAACAACTGATATTTCTACGTATAGCACAGGTCAAGTGAGGTAAAATGCTGATTACTTACATAACGCTTAATATATCAGTAATTCATTTTTTTTACTCTTAGTAAATAATCTTTATCTTATACTTTCAGATTACGAAGAAATGACAGTCCTATATGTAAAAGGAAAAAATCTTCAATAATCAATGACAAACTCATTGCTAAGCTGACAGACAAATATGAAAAGAAACAAATTACAATTATGGAGTTTTTGGAACAAATCCGTCCGTATGTGCAAGTCAAGCAAAAATAATCACCTACTTACTTAGCTTAAAAATAATGATTTTGCATGTTTATTGTTACATAATTACTACATTTTAATTTTATATCTATATCAATGTTGTAACCTCCATAGTCACTGCATATAAATGACTTAAATTACATAATTTAATTACAAAGTTCAAATCATCCTAATATTTTTACTATGTTTTTCTTCTTTTGTTACTTTTGTTATCTGTGATTTTAAATGTTAATTGTTTTTATTATATTTTAGTGTTTGAACATTCTGTTACCAATCTTCTAAATATTTAAGTAGATGCCTACCTATATACTTAGTACGTAAATAGTATATAAGTACTTAAAATAATCCTAATTTTAAACTGTGATTTTTAATTTCGTATCTGTGATTTTGCATGTTATTGTTGCTTTATTTTAATGTTTGGTTTTATTTGTTATCAAAGTTGTATTTACGTAGATACCTATTATTATTTATTAGACATTTAATTTAATTTTTATTACATATTAAGTACCTACGTATTACCTATTATTACCCATTAGTACCTATTATTAGATAAGCAAACGTTTGTTACACCGACATTGTTAATAAAGATTTATAATAATAAACTATGATTTTGATTTTAATAATGAACCATGACTTAGACATTTTTTATAATAGGTTACACTTTGCTATCTGACTGTACTTTTGATAAAAATATTTAACTAATAAATATTATAGTACTAAAACGAAATCGGGGGCTTCCACCACGGGGGCAAAACACACTGGGGGCGTAACCTACGGACCCAAAACGGGACCCTATTACTAAGACTCCGCGGTCCGTCTGTCTGTCTGTCTGTCTGTCTGTCTGTCACCAGGCTGTATCTCATGAACCGTGATAGCTAGACAGTTGAAATTTTCACAGATGATGTATTTCTGTTGCCGCTATAACAACAAATACTAAAAACATAATGAAGTAAATATTTAAGTGGGTCTCCCATACAAGAAACGTGTTTTTTTGCCATTTTTTTACGATAATGGTACGGAACCCTTCGTGCGCGAGTCCGACTCGCACTTGGCCGGTTTTCAATGACATAAAAGGTCAATCGAATGGGACAATTTGTCTGACGGCTTTTGATCACATAGTTCTTATTAGCATTCAAGTATACGTGAAATGCTGCATTGGCCTTCCTATTAAAGTCTTTGAAGACAGATTATTGAGTAATGCCTGGCCGAGATTTGAACACACTCTGCCTATATTATAGGTATATCAACGGGGTACGGTGCTTTGATGAACTGTCATCATCCTTCAGACTTCTACCACAGATCATCCCGTCAATGCGAGAAAGTCAACCCACACATTGCAGATACATGATGGTCCCATGCTGCAAAATGTAGAATGGACTCACTTCTGAAGTCTTTCTGCAGAGTTATGACATTGATAGCTTCAAACAAAACTTTCGGAGAGTCCTTATTGAAATGGGTAGCCAATGCACCTGTGTTTCCACGGGGATTGAAGATGTCCATAGGTGGCTTGTTTGCCAATCTGAGGCATACAAATTAAAGTAGGTTATACTAAAAAAAAGTTATTACAGGCACGTTTAAACTGTCGCGGAGTCGGCCCGTCCAAAAGATGAAGCTAGTTGGACTTCATAGACACGACTTGGATTCCAAAGCGCATTTAGCGATTCCATCGATCTAAGGAGAAGATCGTGCAAGGTCTATGAGCAGTCTTTCTCTCTTACTCTGAATGGACAACTATTCCATTCATTAAATTTAAACGTCATAATCAGATTTGTCATCGAACTTGGTTGGGGGGAAGCCTCTAGTACCCAACAAATGTGGGGTACATTTGTTATACACTAGATGCTGCCCCAAGCTTAGAGGCTGTCATTTCATTTGAAGCTGCACTCTCATTCCAGCAAAATTTTAAACTAGTTGCCTGGAACGTAGGTACCCTGTTTAGAAAACACATTACCAAATTACCTTGCTAACTATCACCAAACTCATTACGAATATACACTCGGCGCCATATATCTAAATAACGTCATTACAACCCAATCACCAAAACAAGGTGCTCGCATTAAAATGACATACCGTCATCAGCACTCGGCGAGCCGAACACTTCCGAGCTTGCCCGAATTTTGCCGAAATTAGCATTAATACGATCGTAAAGCCGTCAGCATGGCTATAGGCTGTGTGATTCGCGTCGCGTTTGGAACAATGCTGCCATGTTTTATGTTATAATGTTGGTAATGATAAGGTTTTAGTGTGGCAATAATTTTTGGTTATTAGTTCATTAGGTGTTGCTGTTTTCGGGCTTATTCGTCATGCTGGTTTGTGTGAAATAGCGAGTCATTTGAGTTTGAAATGGTTACAGCCGAAATAACTGTGCTATAATGTCATGCGCACCACATTTTTGTTTTCCATGGCAAGATTTGACAGTAGAAGAACTCGGTGCAAGAATAAAAAAAAAATAGTTAACTAGTTACCTAGCAGGAAGTTTTGTAAATGTGGAGAATAATTAGGGGACATATTATGTCTAATATCTGCACTAAATTCTCCTCTTATGAAATTACCATTTTTGGCAGGAAACACCTGCATTTGATACCGCCATTATTTTCACCAATTTATCATCTAATCTGTATAGCAGCTAATCGGAAGGCCACAGCGCAACCACTGTAAAATACGGGGCTAAAATTAGAATCTCACCCAATAGCTGTTATTTATTATGAGCGCACTCAATAATATCGTGCGCAGAGGCGATAATGACTGCACTAAATATGATTTAGTGATAATAATCATCGAAAGGATGCGCTCGCGTGCCGAATAATGCCGTGATTAATACGCGCACTGTAATTAGTCGGATGTGCTGTTTGGGGATTGTTTTTGTTGTAAGAAAAAAAACGGCAATAAAGAGGGTAGGTACAATGGAAAATTACACGTTATTTTGGGGCAGTCTTGACCGTAATTGACTATCGTAGAAACGTGCCTATAATCATGTTCAATTACAACTAATAGGTAAATAGATATGATTTTATTGATGTAGATACACTATTTTTTATAAAACAAATAATTTAATAGTAGTCTTATCGCAAATAGCAATTTATGCCTAACAAATCTGCGGACGCACATAGGTATTCTAATTAGGTAATCATCCTGCTTCTGAGTACAGACTTCATACACCACAGTCAACGATTGTTATGAACTGCCCCATTAAAACACAATGAAAGAAAGAAAAAAATATTTATTTGTGACCCGTGGACAGGAGACACGAGAAATAAGCAAACAATAATAAAAATAAAACCCCGTGTGAGACCAAAAAGGCTACTATCTCAGCATGTGCAGCGATATCCAAAAAGGAAATAACGTTGCGCTGATATTCTGATAAGGCCCACTGTTGATGCCACGGACACACTTACGAATACGGCAAATACATAAAAAAAATGGAATATATAATAACAAACAAAATAGTATAAACACAGAAGGTAGCTCAAAGTATGTATAATTATGTGTAAGTACATACATAAACATACATAAACTCACGCCTTTTTCCCATGGGGGTAGGCAGAAACTACAGAACGCCACCTGCTACGATCCTTACATACTTCTTTTGCTTCACACACATTCATACATCTAGTCATACACACACGCCGGTTATGGGTACTGCGCACTTGGCCTTTCTGAAGAACATCACCTATAAGGTCTATGTATGTCTTTCTAGGGCGTCCCCTCCCGGCGTTTCCCTTCACGTCTGCCTTGTAAATACCTTTCGTAAGTCGACTTACATTCATCCTCTCCACATGGCCAAACCATCTTAACATACCCTTTTCAATTTTAGTCACTACATCTTCTTTTAAACCACAACGTTGTCTTATTACCTCATTCCTCAATCTATAAGTTAAAGTTACACCACACATACTCCGCAAGGAGCGCATTTCTACTGCATTAATCCTACTTTCATGTCTTTTTTGCTATACCCAGCCTTCACTTCCAATAAGTATAATACAAATATATAAATAAAACAAATTAAAAGTAGGTAAAAAAAACATACTAAGCATTCATCCCTCATCTATAGATAAACGTTCAAAAATTAAACCTTTAACATATTGCAGAGCAAGCGAAACAGCAGGGACTAAAACTGGCCAATATAGTGCATAGCAGGCAGAAAACAACTTCAGCCTCAGGTTATAATTACTTGACCGATACGCGTAAAATATACGTCTAGAAATTTGTAGGTGACCTACTGCTTTATCATATTCTATTTAAAACCATAAAGATTAGTTACATAAAGTTTGTACCGAATCAGTGCTAATCGTGTGTATTGTTATTGATAAATTAATAGTTTTGTGTTTCAATGCGTAGTAACTAATGATTATCTTGATAAGGATTGTAGGCACTTATAGGATTAGCAAGCTTGGCCGTTGATCCGATGGTCGTTAAAGCTACTTTGTTTGTCTGTGGTCTGTCTCGAGATATGTGAAATGACGACCATCGCAGGTTAGCTGATGCATATCCATGCACTGCACCTACCGCTAAGATGAGAGTGGTCATAAATTTTACAGGCTTCATTGGTGAGCAGCTCAAGAGGCTTGTGTAGTTATAGGACTCACCCCTATATTCTAAGTCATTTCCTCCACTCGACTCACAGAAATCGATAGTTATAGCTTGCTATATAATTACATTAATCAACGGTTTTTTTTGGAGTCAAGGCGACAGAGTCGATTAAAGTTGAGAATGTTGTAAAATTTAGGGGTCAGCTGTGTGTGAAAACTGATAATTGTCTTTGCGATAAAGATTTAATCATCCTTTTGATATGAATATAAGGATGTACCATTTTATACCGGAACTCATGGTGTCCTGTCAATCAGAGCAGGTTGGCTGAGCCGCTCGCAGGGCCGGACGCAAGTGTGCGAGGGAACACCGGGGTGGTTTTAGCCAGTAAGAGTCTGATAGACCCAACATCCATGAGGATTTTAACCAGAAAAAAAAACAATAAAAAGGTGTAGGGTTCACTGGGACCTCGACAAGTTTCGGTCCTATTTCCCCCATAGGTCCCGAACACCTAATATTTTGTCGATAAGGCGTATATATTCCCCAATGTTAAGTCAGTACTGGCCGTACGCGCCAATTGTAAGAAAGTATTTTACTTGCCTTACTCACCAACTAGCTCAAGGGTAGGTGATCAGCATGAGACAATGTAGGGTATGGTTTCGCATGAAGTTGACTGAAGTAAAAGTCACACAGTTTGGTCAACTAATTTAATTCTTGAACATACAATCCGTCATCACAATTTCTTGAGGTTAAACAAGTACCATGAAACTTACTTTTATTTGGGATACAATTTACCCATTATTTCCAATACCGGAGGTATGATATCTCAAGCAGTATCATTCGCCTGGGAAGCTATAATCAAGCCTCGTGCAAGCTAAAATGTCATTTGTGTTCGGTACCAAATGCTGGAGTTCAGCTGCTGTTTTCTTCAGGAATTGTAGTCATATGTGTAGTTGTAGTTATATATAGTTGACCATTTTCTTATTTATTTATGTACTAATAAAAATTAATCCTAGAGTGCCCTACCAAGGAGAAGAAATGCATGATGAGTATCACACACGCACATGTTTTCACAAGTATGGAAATTTAGTTAAATTCAACATTATACTCAAAGATATTGCTGACACATTTATTATTTATGTTTGGGGCTTGTTCCCTGCCGCCTGCGAGACATGCAGATCGTTTCTTTTTGCTCTTTTGGGGATCAAAGTTTTTATCAACTGTACTGTCCCAATCTCGCTAAGAGTAAAAATGTTCTGTGGTCCCAATACTTCCAATGAAAAAGAATTGTCATTCTTGTCAGTCATAACCATTGAAGGTCAAACATAGACATACTAAATAATATGGACTGGAAATACCTACGAAAAAAACGTGCCTACCTAAACCTCAAAATGTCTCATAAAATGGCCGCCGATTCTAAGGATGTGTCAATCAAGCAACACACACACACTCACAAATCTCAATAATACAATATGTAAACAACCATTTGACAGCAGGACTACCACGAACACAACCACAAAATTCGGCACATAAAATGGCGAATATGGCACGTACCTACAATCGTCACTACGTCATAACAAAATGTTGCCATAATGAGCAACAACTGAAATATTGTTGTCTCTTTCATCAAATACGATTACTACAATAGAAAGAATGAAACAAAACGATGTTTCACATTCTGTATCGTATTTCACTCATATTTTTATAAGCTAATGTATGTATAGAACACCGCGGCGCCTCCATATATTTCCTATCTCAATGAGGTCAAACAATAGACTTGACATGTCTAGGTCTATGTCTGGTTTTTCTTTATGTAGATATTTTAAAGAGGTTAATCATTTATTATTTTAGTGTTGAATTGTGTGTTTGTTGAATTAAATTGATACACACAAATTGTTATTTTATTATTTCATTTTATAACACTTCAGATAGCAACGCCATCCCGTATCACGCAATGATCAACTGGTGACACACCCATGCCAAGCTGGTTCTCATCTTTGACACAAGATGTCGCTTTGATATAAAATAATCGTTACAGTAAATCCTTCCCCGGTTAAAAAAAAATCTTTTACAATTTTTTTTTGAATTTACTTCATTTCCATTTGTGAATCTAAACATGTTCCCTGACAGAAATTGAGGTAGTCCGAAAAGATATTTTATATTAGAACTACCTACATTAAGTTTTATAAAAAAAAACAAAGTTCAAAACCTATTCATCAAAGTTTTAAGTTTATAATTAAGTACCATATGTACATAAAACATTAGTGGCAGACAGACATCTGTCTGAACACAATCGCTAAGGAGTTTATGAACTTAATATTGATTCTGGCGGAACCAGAATCTTAATATTGAACCTCCTTTTGGACAGTTTTGTTTGCAAAATATTCTTATATTTACTTATGCTATTTCAGTTATGAAGAAATTCTAGCCTTAAAAGAAAAATTATTGTGTTGTTAATTATTTTTTTAAAGCAAAACTATTTGTTATACGAAAAAAAACTATGTTTTACAATTAATGTACATGAAACAATAATATTAAAAAAATAAAAATAACCTAGCCGTTACTAAGGAGTATGCTTTAGAAAGTTACCGTTTTACGGCACTAAAGCGGTTGTAGACCCTTAATTCTTCTCACAATAGTCAGGCAGGACGCAGCACAATCCGAACCACAGACTATACAACCAACAATACCGTCATCTCAATCAAAATTTCTTCAAAACTGCATCCAATACTCCCACAAAATGCAAACCAGCATCGTATTCGACGAAATAACAGTAAATCCCATGCTGTTGTACAACGCGCAACCTACAGTGTACGCACACAGCCGGACCAAAGTAATAGGTACCGCTCAGATATTGCCAATGCACGGCCGCGCAGATTTAAGATGGCCGACGTCGACTTGCCTTGTTTTAATTGGTCAGTTTGTTTTGGAATGTTTAGAGGTGATGATACCTCTGTACTACGAGGTTATCCTATACATAATTTACTGCTGGATAAAGGCTTCCCTGACCTTTGATTGACCTGGTGAAGGATGCAGAGACCCGCTGGATGCGGGACGCACGGGACCGGTCAATGTGGTGACGCTTGGGGGAGGCCTATGTGCAGCAATGGACGTCTTTCGGCTGATATGATGATGATGATAAAAGGCTTCCCTTAAGCATCGCCATATCGACCGGTCCGTCGGTCGTACGGTCATCCTTTGCATCTGGGTTCAGCTGATTCCTAAGGCCATCATCAGGACATCGTCCGTTCGTTTTGTGCGAGGCATACCTCTTTGGGTGTTCTTAAATAGACAGCAAGTAAGGTCTATATTCAGCAGAAGTCATCGGATGAAAACGGTGATAAAGAGACAGATAATAGGATGCACCTAGGCACAGCCCTGCATTCTGTGGTTCAGTGCTGACTTTGAAAGTCAGCATGCGTAAGTTTTATAAGTTGCCGGTTATTTCCAAGCTAGACAATTATAATCGTGACGATCTTAGAAGTTCGATGACGTTTCTCATTTTACATGCCGCAATAAATTTGTACGTAAGAAATTGAAAACTCAAATTCATAATCCTAATTAATAACTATGTTACCCATACACTATAACAACGAGTTTAATTCGAAAGCATAAAGTATAATTATTATTAAGTAGTTTTATAGCTGTCAAATCCGACTTCTTAGATTATCACGACTATAAGGTAGGTAGGTACTCTCAGGAATCACGATTCTCTGATTTTATGTTTCTGGCAAATTACTGAATATTGTTCCAATTTCAATAATCAGTGTGTTATCTTTTAAAGCTTGTTTTTTTTATTTATCTTGTTTTTTTTAATCATAATATCACCCCTGTATACCCCCAAAGGTTATACAGGGGTGGTTATGTTTTGTTGTTTTTATAAACTCATCAATCAACTCAACCTATCAATGACCACTAATCAGTCGTTTGACCACTCGATATCAGCTTATCGTTCTTTGACCTTTATTATCATAATTCAGTCGAGCAACGTCTACTGCTGGACACAAGAATCTGTCAAGAATCGACATTGCTCGGACTTATGTTTTTATTTTGCAACAATCCTTGCGCACTATTCTTAAACCACTGCAACTCCTGAAAGCCAGAAGAAGCTCGACGAAGTGCCGGAAAATGAATTTAACTTTCTTAGATCCCGCAACGAAATTAATCAGAAAAGAATAACGGAGGAGTTGGAAACGTAAGAGTAGGAGAAGAAAAAAGGTCTTGTGTTTCCCGCAGCCAATTTATTCCCACTACCTTCACCAGGGGATCTGCCCACCATGAGTGAGACATATACTCTATCCACGCTGCAACTTCCCGTACACCGAAGACACACAAATTAGAACTTTTTCAAAAATCTAATCCGGTATCATCCTCTCTCTAAAATCTCGTTCGGTCCGGCAGCAAACCGCACGTGCGGAGTTACGGCGCGCGGCGGCGTGCGGACACGGCGTGGTTCGTATTGCGACGCACTTTATTGCGCGCCGATACATTTTGACAACCGTGTAGACAACGTACGCCATGCTATCCAGATTTGTTTTTGGAACAACCTGTATAACGGGTTGTGTTTTGTTACGTCATTTTTGGTGTGTATGAAGAATGTTTGTGATTCTTCGAGGTGTTGGCTGATTAAGGTTTCTACCTATCATCCAATCTACTTGGCCTTTTCAACATGATGTTGGGGTGGGCTCCTGGTCTAGCCGGATGGAGCTGAACAGCAGCAGTGTAGTAATGGTTCTTAACTATAAGCTGCTTTAAAAAGATACGTTAACAGAGTAGACATTACACTATTATTTATATATGGGCCGTGATTGTGACATCTTAAAAATAATCATAAACCATTTCGTCAAACGAAGTGAGAGGATACTAAAAACAATAGCAAAGTAAATTGCATATTTTTTTTAATAAAACTTAAACAAGCGCAACGAAAATTTAATGAGTGGGCTGCCGATTTGACAGTTCAACCTTGCGCCATCGCGGCCATTCCGCATTACGACGGCCATTCCGATCCACACTTCACATTACACATTAATTTAAGTTGAAAAAATCTCAACGGATCGTGGTCCCAAAGCCATCTCAATAACATTGTCATTACCTATCTAGTAGCTACAGAAGTGTATCAATCGAAAACCGTGGGTAAATCCTAAATCCATCGTGAAAAGGTCGCAATCGATTCGAGAAGAGTCGCAAATCCTTATGTCAAGCGTAGTGAGTATGTATACCAGCTGTTATAAAAATCAACAGAAAATTGCATTAAAACTTGAAATAAATAATTAATAACATGATAAATAATTATTAATTTAACATTAAAATTAATAAATGAGCTGTCAATTTGACAGTTCAACCCTGCGCTTGCGGCAGTAATGCCGCATTACGACACGGCCATTCCGATCCACACTTCACACACGCGCACTAATTTAATTTGGAAAATCTCAACGGATCGTGGTCCCCAAGCCATATCAATAACATTATCAAAAAGCGATCTGTTACACTCATTAGTAGCCGAGTAGCGGAACAAAATGGCCGTATTTAAAACTGCATCCCGGCCAAACGGCACGAAACGATAATCATTGGTAATTAGACCCAGCGCGGTTAGTGGCTGCTATTGGTTTATATTTAGTGCTGTTTTCAACGATCTACCTTGCATCAGGGTGGGTCAGCTAAGTGGCCTGGGTAATGGTCACGATCCTCCCGCGGAGGGATGGGTAGAAAGAAGTGGATAGGTTTGGCGAGCATTGTGTATTAGTATTGCAGCGACAGGCTGGCTAAGTTAGAAAGACTTTGGGCTAATATCGTGGCTGTGACGAATCTAGTAGAAAATATCTTAATAATTATAAAACTATAACCCGAATAAATATGTAGGTTATCTTGATACTTCCACCATTATAAAGATTATATTAAACAACAAACCATTATCAACTAGGTATAATTTAATTGACCGTTGTGGTGGCCCAGTTGCTAGGAATCCGGGCAAGTATCAATGTGACTTTTTCAATTCATATGTACTTTGTAAGTTTATCTTGGACATCGCTGTCAACGGTGAAGGAAAACAGCGTGAGGAAACCTGGCCTTACTGTGAGTTTATTATAAGATTGTGCGTCATTGATGTAATTGCTGCAAGGCGTTCCAGTGCGAGGATAAACTAATAAATAAAGTAGATATTATCATAAAAAGCATTTTATCGTTCAAAATCAACCAAATATTTTTTTATAACTAAATTAAACCAACAAAATATCACTTCAGTCTGACAATATTAACACAATAGTGATACATAACAATTCAAACATTAACACAAGTTTATTGTAGTGATTTCCGTACACCCGGCCTCGCCATTTTACATCGCGACCAAACGCGATATACGACGGAATTAAAAATACATAAACATGTTCGCATTTTACGATAATTACGGTGCACTATGCATTGGGAGGGTTATAATGGTTGAAATAAATACGTTCAATTGTTTTAATCGGTACGGCTACTGTTTGTTGAACGATTGTAATTTTGCCGAATTAAGTTGCATTGGGCAGATATACTGGGATCGATTGTGGTCGGGGATTTTTTTTTTTTTTTTTTTTGTGTATGTTCATCGATATCTCTGTCAATTGTGGACCGATTTTGAAAATTCTTTTTTTGTTTGAAAGAGTATGTTTCGAAATTGGTCCCATTTTAATTTGGCGAAGGTCTGATGAAGAACTTCGGAGATACACAATAGAACTCTTCAATAAATAACGGCAAAACTCTCGGGATTGCTGCAATCGCATGTCTGTTTGTTGTTTATACCATTTCATAACATAACATCACGCCAGTACGCTCTAAAGGGGTACGCAGATCTCTCATTTCACCGGTTATGTTCAAGTTTCATATTATTCGGTTAATCTATTCTGGAGTTATAGGGACCTTAATAAACAACTTGCTATTAGGTAGGTAAAACTAAAAAGGGAAAAATAAAAAAACTTTTTTGCAAAAAAATACTACCGACTTCCAAATGAAAAACTACAAAGTGAAAAATAACTTAACTTTTGGAAGTCGGTGTCCATATCGCAAAAAAATGGTACCTACGTAAGACACCGACTTCCAAAAGTTAAGTTATTTTTCACTTTGTAGTTTTTCATTTGGAAGTCGGTAGTATTTTTTTGCAAAAAAGTTTTTTTATTAAACTTGATATTAGGTTTCACTATGATAAATGATTTTATTTCCGTAAGTTGGTTTGTACAAACACTTTTATATGTCTAACATATTTTTTTTAAAACTAGATGAGGTCGGCGTTTCCTATCTGACAACTCTGAGAAGAAAGAAAGAAACAAACTCAGAGGTCACAGTCTCTTTTTAAGTCCTGACAAAATCTTGGTTAGATCATGTGAAGACCATGTAGACTGATGTCTGAAATGGTCTTTTGAGGAAAAAACCAGCCAGATTGAGTGGACCTGTCCAGTCAGTGCACGCATTTGTCAATAACCGAGCAGCTCAACTCAGAATTTAAGGAGCTCAACGATTCGACGAACAATACCAAAGAAAGGACATTCGGGTAGGCCGCATAAACTACTCAAACTGCCAGACCATGATTAAAAACTAAGATAAATTAAAATTAAAAACAAAATAATGATCCACATAATCTTCACATTCTCAATAATTAAAATAAAATAATTTAATACTTTAAAAAGTAAATATTCTTGTCATTGCAAGAAAACAAATAAAATATTTTTTTTTTATAAAAAATAACTAAATTAATTGGAGCAGCTTACTCCCAAGCCGTTTTATACTTAAGGTAATCTTTAATGCTATAAAACGCTTTTTTGGCACTACTTACGTTTAATGAATGATTTGAATTTATTAAGACTTAGATTTTGTACGTGGCTTGGAAGCTTATTATAAAAGCGCACACATTGCCGCACTATGGAAAAGTTTGCGGCAAAAACAAGAAACTATGGTCAGAGGTATCACTTGAAGCATCAAAGTTTCAAATTCAAATATACTTTCTAATTTGTTGGACATCATAGGCAACTGTGAAGGAAAACATCGCGAGGAAACCTGCAGCCTAATTGCGAAAGTGAATTCGGCAACGCAAAGGGACTGCTATCTATTCGACCAATCACACAGACGGAAATCCACATCGCGTCATTCATCTCGCAGGTGATTGGTTGATTTGGTAGCGGTCAAACCCTTTGCGTTGCTGTATTCACTTACGCAATCCGGCTGCTGGACTTAAATAGTTAATGTAAGTCTGAAATAGCCAAGTCAGAGGCATGTGGGGTTTCCAGAGGCGGCTTAATTAACTCTGACACCAGGGGTGGCCATATCCTCACACGAAGAGAAGAAGAAGAACGTTTCAGGTAAGTATAAGTATAAGCAGTATAAGCGGTATAAGTTACTCACATCCTATGGCTCAGTTAGGGTCCCCGCACACGGGGCCACCGGCCACAACCACAAAACGCCACCACTGGCATATTTCCTATAGTTTTCATACATTTTGTATGGAGTCGCCGCACACGGTAGACGCCAGTCGCCGCCACACGCTACACGCTTCTAGCTTCTCTTGGCGGCGTTTGTTGCTGTCGCGTGTGGCCCGTGTGCGGCGACACTTAGGTTCTTGTCAGGTATGTGTCTCCGGGACCATAGCAACGACTGTTTACTAAGAGGATTGACAGTCTATGACAGACACCTTGACCGTATGAATAACGATTAAAAATAAGCTGTCGAATCTTTGTATAATGTGCCTAACAGAAAATATAAAATATGTGGGGATTCAGGCATTCTGGAATTAGATGTCTGGGTATTTTCTAATAATGTCTGATTTCTACCCGGTGCTGTCGTAGTGAAAAGTTTTGCCAGTCAGCAAGATTGTTAGCAAGACTCTCTTTCAGGGGCATGTCGGACGTATATACTTAAAATTTTCAGTGGTGAAGATTCTTTTAAAACATCTCAGTACATAATTATTATCTTACTAGCTGTCACCCGCGGCACCGCTCGCGTGGTATTAGTACTTTGTCCAATATCTATATAAATGATAGCCTTTGTGTTATTCTGATGTATAAGCTATATTTCTGTAAAGTTTCTTTAAAATACTTTCAGTAGTATTTGCATGAAAGTGTAAAAAACATCCATCCTCACAAACTTTCACTTTTAATATAGTAGTGAGACTGCAACAGTTATCAAAATCTACTAATTATGCGATTTGCTCCCAGTGAGGGAATTGTGGTTTTGCTAAATATGTACAGAATTCCAAACATTTTATAATAGTGTTGCAAACTTAGGAACTGCCCTCTTCACACACAGACTTAATAAAATCTGTAAATGAACGAGATGTAAATGATTTGTTTGCACATACACATTGAATGAAATGACCTGGTGAAGGTTGCGGGGATTCGCTGGATGCGGGACGCACGGGACCGGTCAATGTGGCGACGCTTGGGGGAGGCCTATGTCCAGCAGTGGACGTCTTTCGGCTGATATGATGATGATAATGATGACACATTTAATCATAAAGAACATATAACCAAACAGATCGGCACCCAGAGCAAAACAACCATACATTACTTCATATATGATGACGTCACGATGCAAAACAACATATCGCAACACGCACTAAATCCCACATCGTATAACCCTAGAGTGAAGCGCAACAATAAAATGACCAACCCTACTGCCATCCAATACTGGGACAATAAACAAGAAATAACTATAGTAATTCAAACAGGGATGCTTTGGGGTTGCCTGCTTTGATGCTGCTATTTTTCCCTATAATATAAGAGCATTTTTTTTTGTTTCTACGCCTTTGGTATCCTACTGCGCCAGTGACAGACAAGTTCAAATGAATCGTTTGGCTTGATGATCATGTGATGAGGAGAAAAAAAAACGCATGTTAAAAACATTTTTACAATAAAAATACAACCGACTCGACTTCCAAATAAAATCACTAGAAAGTGTATGTGATTCGGAAGTCGGTGTCAAAAAAACAAGAAAATAAAACAGGTACACCGACTTCCGAAAAGAAGTTAGTTTTTTATTTTAAAAACTCGGTGAACATAAACAAAAATAAACAACCATAACGTCAAATATAGAACCTCCTCCTTTTTGGAAAGTCGTTTAAAAAGAATCATCAATATAAATGAAGACGAATGGAGAAGGAGAGGAAGACCAAAGAAAAGATGGATGGATTGTGTGAGAAGTTATATGAGAGAAAAGGGAGTCAGTGATAGCGTAACTGTTGACATGATGGTATGGAAGAAGGAGACGTATTACACGAAGAAACATGGGACAAGGTCAGGAAGACAACATTGCAAAGGCCATACTCATTACTTATAATAATATTTTCCTTAATAATTTATTAAAACTTGGACAAACAATCGGTTTGCTCTATATAATAATAGCAATGACCTACATTTTCCGTATGTGATGTTGTTTTTAATTTAGTTTTCTGGATACCGTACCCGAAGGGTCCAAACGGCATTGCTGTCACTCACGTGTCTTGCCGTCTGTCCGTCTGTCCATCATCTGTCACAGGGGTTTTACTGCCAAATGGTTGGAGCTACAGTCTACAAATGCAAAGGTATACGTACCTTGTTGACTCAAAACTATACAAATTGTCAAAAAATATACCCCATCGTATGTGGTATCATTGTGGTATCATACTGTGATTTTGTTTTAAAAAATATTGGACAACAAAAGGAATGAGAAGCCACCATGTGGGTTTTTTTTCCTATAACATCATCAGCCTTTTAATGTTCAGTGGTGATGAAACAAATTACACAAAGTAAAGCGCTTGCTCGGTTTCGAACCCACGACCTGCAATTCGCAAGTCGGGACCGTAACCACTGGGCCACCAGTGCTCTTCATAACCTTTCCTATTACGACCAACTTAATTTTGCGGTCTGGTACGGAACCCTAAATGTTCCTAGATGTGGATGTGTGTGACTTGGCTGGATTTTTATATATGAAATATATGTCAAATGCAACAGGACCCCAAAAAGATGGTTTATAACGTCCAAAACGAGAACAATGAATAGCAATATTATCTAATAAACTAAACATTGCCCATCACTTTTCTAGCAGGCGCAAAAAAAGAACAAAAAAAAGGTATCTATCGCCAGAAATTAGGGAAATATTAAACATTCGTTGGCAACCCTGGGGCTGGCTGGATCGCCCCGATACCGGTCAATGTCCATCAGTCGCCAGCCGTAAACTAGGGTTAAGTCTGCGGATTTGTCCCCATCAGACTCATATATTTGTGTATTGATATGGCCTGAAATTGGATTAGGATTTATAATTCGGTCTCTTGTACCACGTTGCGTTTGAGTGTTCTGGGGTTGGTTTTTATTTTGTCGTAAAATATTAAAATCTCGAAGCAAAATCATTATATATATAGACGGTTATATAGACGGTAAGCTGTCAGGGTTTTTAAGCAAGCATATTTAGGGAAAACAAAGAGAGTCTGAAAAGTTACAGATAGGAGCATTTAGGTCCTGACCAAAATGCTCCTTTAAAAAACTGCTTGCTTACTTTTTAAGCCCTGGCTTTCCCTTTGGGCTTTGAAAACTTGGATTTGGTTATACCTTGATCTATAATATAAAAATGAATCGCAAAATGTGTTGGTAAGCGCATAACTCAACAACGCATGGACCAATTTGGCCAATTCTTTTTTTTAAATGGTCGTTGAAGTTCAAAGATGGTTTTTACGGGAAGAAAAATTCTAATAATTGCCGGAAAAAAAAAATAGCCCTTTTCTTTTTCCCATACAAAAGTTTTCTAACTAAAACGTAGAGTCAATTTGAGCTTTATTGCTATTGTATAAGCTATTTTTGCTTTGTGTGAGGTTGGGTAGTGTCGGGTAGGGTAGGGTAGTGTAGCGTAGGGTAGGGTAGGGTAGTGTAGGGTAGTGTAGGGTAGTTTAGGGTAGTGTAGGGTAGTGTAGGGTAGGGTAGTGTAGGATAGGGTAGGGTAGTGTAGGGTAGTGTAGCGTAGGGTAGGGAAGGTAGTGTAGGGTAGGGTAGTGTAGGGTAGTGTAGGGTAGTGTAGGGTAGTGTAGGGTAGTGTAGGGTAGTGTAGGGTAGTGTAGGGTAGTGTAGGGTAGTGTAGGGTAGTGTAGGGTAGTGTAGGGTAGTGTAGGGTAGGTAGTGTAAGGTAAGGTAGATAAATGTTTGGTATTTTTATGGCAAAACAAAGTTTGCCGGGTCAGCTAGTTGTTAATAAAAATATTTAAGTATCTTAATTTGTGGTAAGACTGCATGTGAGCATATTACAACATATTCTGTTTTATTTAATTTGAATAAATATCACCACCTTGGTCTAGCTAGTGGTTGCTTGCACCGAACTCGTTGTGTCCTATATTTGTATTGTAGTATCGATGCCCGGGTAGGTATTATTGTATATTTTTTAATCTAGAAGTTCTTAGTAACATTAGTGCTCGATTAATGGCAATATTGGGACGCTGATAATTGTCTTTTGAAATTTGAGACTTTGTTGGGACTATTTAAAACTACGAGCCTACTCCAGTGATGCGCTAAAAACCGTTAAATTTAAATTTTAATAGTTATTTATGCTACAAGTGCGGAAGGTAGGTGATTTCCGATGAGTGGCATTTTTATTCACGAGCGAGCGAAGCAAGTGAGTGAATAAATCGACACGAGTCGGAAATCATCTTACGTACGTGTATCATACAACATTTTACTATGCATTGTGCGAGGAAAATTAATAAATAAATAAAATGAAATTAATATAATGGCGGGCTTATTCAAGCGCGTTCAGCATATCCACAGATTAACTAATAGTTCCTCGGGCATATCTACTGCGCATGTACGAATAGCTGTCACATCGTAACGCAATAAGGCACGAGCAAAATATACGTTCTGCCAAACATATTTAATGAATATTTAAAATTAATTTATTTATCAAAATCTAAATCTAGAGTAATTAAAAAGGCCTAAAATAAAGTATTAGTTTTATTTTACCTTCTACATGAATGATAATCTGAACATAACTAATTTTTAAAACCTTTCTCAAATAATAAAAACTCTATGCGTCGGGCTGACGTTGGAGTTAAAAATTAAAAAAATACAGGAAAGTAAACAGCACTAGTGAAAAAAAGTGACTCTTTCCGCACAGTTTGGCTGCTTGGAAAACCGCTCTTTTCGAGGACATGCATTGTAATAGTTATTTATGCTACAAGTGCGGAAGGTAGGTGATTTCCGATGAGTGGCATTTTTATTCACGAGCGAGCGAAGCAAGTGAGTGAATAAATCGACACGAGTCGGAAATCATCTTACGTACGTGTATCATACAAAATTTTACTATGCATTGTGCGAGGAAAATTAATAAATAAATAAAATGAAATTAATATAATGGCGGGCTTATTCAAGCGCGTTCAGCATATCCACAGATTAACTAATAGTTCCTCGGGCATATCTACTGCGCATGTACGAATAGCTGTCACATCGTAACGCAATAAGGCACGAGCAAAATATACGTTCTGCCAAACATATTTAATGAATATTTAAAATTAATTTATTGATCAAAATCAAAATCTAGAGTAATTAAAAACGCCTAAAATAAAGTATTAGTTTTATTTTACCTTCTACATGAATGATAATCTGAACATAACTAATTTTTAAAACCTTTCTCAAATAATAAAAACTCTATGCGTCGGGCTGACGTTGGAGTTAAAAATTAAAAAAATACAGGAAAGTAAACAGCACTAGTGAATAAAAGTGACTCTTTCCGCACAGTTTGGCTGCTTGGAAAACCGCTCTTTTCGAGGACATGCATTGTAATAGTTATTTATGCTACAAGTGCGGAAGGTAGGTGATTTCCGATGAGTGGCATTTTTATTCACGAGCGAGCGAAGCAAGTGAGTGAATAAATCGACACGAGTCGGAAATCATCTTACGTACGTGTATCATACAACATTTTACTATGCATTGTGCGAGGAAAATTAATAAATAAATAAAATGAAATTAATATAATGGCGGGCTTATTCAAGCGCGTTCAGCATATCCACAGATTAACTAATAGTTCCTCGGGCATATCTACTGCGCATGTACGAATAGCTGTCACATCGTAACGCAATAAGGCACGAGCAAAATATACGTTCTGCCAAACATATATAATGAATATTTAAAATTAATTTATTGATCAAAATCAAAATCTAGAGTAATTAAAAACGCCTAAAATAAAGTATTAGTTTTATTTTACCTTTTACATGAATGATAATCTGAACATAACTAATTTTTAAAACCTTTCTCAAATAATAAAAACTCTATGCGTCGGGCTGCCGTTGGAGTTAAAAATTAAAAAAATACAGGAAAGTAAACAGCACTAGTGAAAAAAAGTGACTCTTTCCGCACAGTTTGGCTGCTTGGAAAACCGCTCTTTTCGAGGACATGCATTGTAATAGTTATTTATGCTACAAGTGCGGAAGGTAGGTGATTTCCGATGAGTGGCATTTTTATTCACGAGCGAGCGAAGCGAGTGAGTGGATAAATCGACACGAGTCGGAAATCATCTTACGTACGTGTATCATACAAAATTTTACTATGCATTGTGCGAGGAAATAAATAAATGAATAAAATTAAACTAATAAAATGGCGGGCTTATTCTAGCGCGTTCAGCATATCCACAGATTAACTAATAGTTCCTCGGGCATATCTACTGCGCATGTGCGAATAGCTTCACATCGTAACGCAATAAGGCACGAGCAAAATATACGTTCTGCCAAACATATTTAATTAATATTTAAAATTAATTTATTGATCAAAATCAAAATCTAGAGTAATTAAAAACGCCTTAAATGAAGTATTAGTTTTATTCTACCTTTTATATGAATGATAATCTATACATAACTATTTTTTTTAACTTTTCTCAAATAATAAAAACTCTATGCGTCGGGTTCACGTTGGAGTTAAAAATTAAAAAAATACAGGAAAGTAAAAAGCACTAGTGAAAAAAAGTGACACTTTCCGCACAGCTGCTTGGAAAACCGCTCTTTTCGAGGACATGCATTGTAAAGATTATTTCAACTCTGTATAACGTGGCTTTCGGAATTTGAAAATGGCTTAATCTAATGGAATGACTTCCAGAGGACTATTTAAAAAATCCACATTTTTTTCCATCAGAACTCTTGCTTAAAATGAGATAATGCTGTCAATAACTTTGCTCATAGAACATGAAAAAACATGTATTAACCAAACGCGTGTAACAAAACCATGACACGATTCAGCAACATGGTACAACGCCATCTATCGAAGGAAGGGTCAAACTTTTTGTGGTTTTGCAACAAAATGCGTAAACTATTGAGAAGTATGTCCTTGTTTAGGAAGGAAACTTTTATTTGGCAAGGCAAGTTTACTGGAGGCAGACTTACTATACTAACTTTATTATGTACTTAAGTATTTGTGCTTATGGTGCTAAGTTAGTAAAATCAATTCTTAAAAAAAAAACTAAGATCTTGAACTTAAAACTATTATAAAAGTGCGTGTATAACTTATACTTAAGTACTATACTTACCATTTTATAAATATTAGCCCGCTTATTGTACCTACTTAAGTAAATCCTTCAAATTCTAACCCCAATCTAATCTCCGTCACACAAATCCACAATTTCTGAATTTAGATTTTGAAGTTGTTTGTTTTTCGAACTCTAGCTTGAACACTTGTCAAACTTTGGCATTTAGAAAGAATTTGACAAGTTCTTAATTCTAAATTTCATTCAAATTCAGGAACTGGCCCTAAATGTTGAATACTTGTAAAAATATTGTGTAGATCACACTAGAATGCGAACGTCCTTAAAAATAAATAGCCCTTCACATTTTTGTCAGAAGACGTATCTGAAAACTCATACTTTTCCCCCCATGCTACGGTCAATCCGTAGCGCCGTAGCTCCCCATCCGTAGCCGCGTAGTTGCGTAGGCTCGTAGCAGTCGCGTAGCTCATTTCAATAAGTATGCAAAACCGTAAAGTTTAATTTCCTCACTTGATAATAACAAGAAAACACGACAAATTAACATTACTAAGAGACAAAGAATGCTGGAGTTTGATACTACGTTCAAATCAAGCAAGCATACACATTAAATATAATAGCTTAGGTCTGCGCCTTCGGATGACGACGGTGGCTTAGTGTGGATAATACGATACAACTTTACTTTGAGGGAATTTAAAATGGAGGATTATAAATAGGGCTTTTTTTAAAGTGATTTGTTTTTTGTGTGCAAAGTGCGCATTGATTTAGCTCGGTATTATTCTGCAAAAAATACAGCTTCAAGAATCGATTAAGTATCTTTCCTAAACTTGATACAACAAAATTGATTGAAAGTAGAGTTTTACAACTCGTTGGTTAAATACTCCGCTAGTATCAATAGAATTTTGAAGTCTATTCTTCAAATGAGTGTGACTGATTTGGTAGTAATTGAATATAGTATTAGTTGTCTTTATAAATACGATCCTTCCAAACAAGTGGTGTTATTTGACGAGTAATATTTATTTATTGATACTTTACCTTCACAAATGTACCGAGGTGATCTTAATAGCAAAATCATTCTTCTTTACTTATGTTATGAACCCTTTTTCAGTAGATATACAACTGTTGAATCCAAAATGAAGCTGAGGATGAAAACAGTGAAATAGTGGAATGGTTTGTAGAAATATAAATCCTTCCTGTATTTACTAAAATCAAAGAACTTAGAAATCACCTTTAAAAATTTGTCGAAAAACGTAGAATCCTAGTATCAATAGAATTTTGAAGTCTATTCTTCAAATGAGTGTGACTGATTTGATAGTATTTGAATATAGTTTTAGTTGTCTTTATAAATACGATTCTTCAAAACAATTGGTGCCATTTATTTATTAACATTTTACCTACACAAACATACAGAAGGGATCTTAATGGCAAAATATTTTTTCTTTGCTTATGTTATGAACCCTTTTTCAGTAGATATACAACTGTCAAATCTAAAATGAAGCTGAGGATGAAAACAGTGAAATAGTGGAATGGTTTGTAGAAATTAAAAACCTTTCTCTATTTACTAAAATCAATTAATTCTACTTTAGACATCACCTTTAATAGTTATTTATGCAACTGTTGTATAATAAGGGGTATTAAAACACGAATGTGGGTTTATCACAGGAGGCGAAGCCGAGTGTGATAATAGTATCACATGAGTGTTTTAATACCTAATTATAACAGTTGCATAAATAAAAATAATAATAAAGGTTGTCTGTAAGAGATTGCCCTGTGTGATAAGACCGCCCATTGTACACTTATCGTTATAAATGTTTAGTCCTGTAATTATTTAAGTGGTGTACAATAAAGTATATAATAATAATAATACAATACTTTATCTACACCCATGATATGAATCCTCTATAATGGTTCTGAAACCATAGGGTATTAATACTTAGCGTACTTTTCAGCATTGAATAGAAGGTCCATAGGGATGAAGATTTGAATTTTTCTGATAATTCTTGAAAATATACTAATAGCATGTAGCGGCACCGACGCCGCCACTTACGAACCAATGACATGACGTCACACATTTCCTACATCGCGCAAGCAAAGTTTTCGGCGCCATTAGAACACATACAACAGTCCGACAACAACCGTTGGGCAGTTGCCCGGACCAGACACAACACCCGTCTGGTCGGAGGATCCTCCCTTTTCTATGGAGGTTTGTGGGACTTTACACTCTGTTCCACTTACCCCCAAAAGCACATCCTCAGAAAATGATGTACTACTCTTTGATATTTTCCAATTCATGAAATTTTGGTACGTCTTTTCATAATGTTTTCTCGACTTTTCTGGTAATAATTGGTTAGAAATGTCCTTTGCTGCATTAGAAATATCTGGTGGTGTTATTAAAGCTCACTCATTTTCGTACACAACAAAATATTATTTTTTTCAATACTACTATTGAACAAAAATGGCGGGATACGACGTCAATTCAAAAATTCGTCTAAGTTTTTTTAAAATTACGGCCCTGTGGAAGTGAAACGCGCGTGCATGACAATGTTCTTGTTTTGAAATCCATAAAGATGCCATGAGAATGTGGCTGTTCGATGAGTAAAAAAGGAGTTGCATTATGAAATTTAGTACAACATTATAACACCCGTTTGGATGATATTATGGTTACTATGACACTGGCCGTTTTAATGTTGGCAATAAGCTAACTGTTTCAAGAACTTTTATAGAGGATTTATAACATGGGTGTAGATAAACATATTTAAATGCATTTTAAAAACCTCACCACATCCACTCTAATCCAGCACAGTCCTCGGCAGCGCAGCGTACCAACAAATTCTTGGCTCATTTGTTTTTTATTCATCCACAGCCCAGTGTAATCGAAAGTATAAATTCGCTTTAACTGCTAGCAGGCCTGCCGACCGATAACACACCCCTTGTTAACTGCGTAATAAGAAAAATAAACTTATATTTGTGGCGCCTTATGGAATATCAAAGTTTAAAACTGAGATAGTGGGATGCTGTGGCGAGATGGAAGCGAGCGAGAATATGTTTCAATGGAAAAAAGGTGCAAGTTAAGTGAGTGTAGCTGAGGTTTGGATTTGGATGGGTGACCGCTGCAACTAAGATGGGAGATTTGTAAGATTTAAGTCATTGTTGATGAAGTTTGATACTTGATTAATTACCATTGCCAAATTAAAGGTACTTTGCCAGAGTAGTGTTTTAATGAACTCGTTGTAAAATTGTTATACACTCCTTGTTAACAGCTTTAAAAATAAATTGTTGGTGCCTTATGGCATATCAAAGTTTAAAACTGAGATTGTCGGATGTTGGCGAGAGACGGAAACGAATATGAATACTGAGTTTAACTGAAGCAGAATAGGAAAATGGTGTGAGTGCTGCTGAGGTTTTGATTTGGATGGGTTGCTGTTGCTGAAGTAGTGTTTTGATGCACTCTTTGTAAGCAGCTGTTATCTACCCCTTGTCAACTTCGTAACAAGCTAGAACTTATTTTGGTGTATAGCTCGCCTTTGTGCATGCCTTTTTTATAAATTAGTTTAAATGCATGCCTTGGTTTACAGTTAAGAATCAAAAAGAAAAATAAACGTATGTTTTTGGCGCCTTATGGAATATCGAATATGTAAAGGCATACTATGGAAATGGAGTGAGTGCTGCTGGGATATGGAATGAGATGGCCATTGTAAGTAGAAAATTTGTAAGTACCTGATGGTGACGAATATTAATTCTATTGATGATCATAGCCTCGCATGCTTGATACCTCCTCTTGTTTGACAAAATTCTTCATCCTACTAAAGTATTGATGTATATTTAAAACTTTTAAATATAGATAACAAATAAATTTGATAGATTACTTAAGTTATTGTTAGTGAGATTGAAAAAAAGATAATTTGCTATTGGCACGATTTTTAGGCGATGTTATAAAAAAGAAAGTAGACAAAAGAATTACTTAGCTAGTTTATCAGTAGATGTAGATAGGTGGACTTGGTACAGTTGTTCTATCTCACGACGGCGGGTTGGTCTTAGTCGTGTGTGTAGGTGCATGCAAATTGTGTCTGTGTGCTCAGGTGATAATGACTGCACCCGAGCTTACGCACACAGAAACAATATACATGTGCATCACACACTCGACTAAGACAAATGCAAGTTATTCCATCCGTAATGTACATACAGGTGATAAATATAAGTTATAGAAACAATTATGGACCCTGTCGGGCACAGCAACAATCTAGATTTAGTCAGTATGTGGGAGAGAGGAATAGCGCTTAATATTTTCCTTATTTATTAAAGTTTCAGTTATCCATTTCCTTTGTATATGCTTTTATTTGGTTTAATGTACTAATATGTATGTGCCTTTCTATGTTTATGTAGACCAACATTATGCTATGTTACTTTAGTCCTGTAAGTACGCCCAACATAACTTAAATTGTTTAGATATGTAAGTTTTGTCATGTAAGTGAATGCCATTGTAATCCTGTCGTTCACTAAATCAATTGACGATAGCAAGTTAAGCGAAACAAAGAAAATCTATGGCAGATCTCAGACACTCCCCTCCAGCTTACTATATTGAGCCTGCAGAAAAGCACCCTGCGGGCCACCTCTCTAAACCGACTACGAAGCCAGCTAGTTCGCTGCAGGCACAACCTAGTTAGATGGAGGTACTCCGAAGACACGCAGTGCAATTGCGGAGCCGCGTCCCAAACAAAGCCTCACCTTTTGTCGTGCTCTCTGTGCAATAACACCTGCACCTTAAAAGACTTTTGTGAGGCAAATGACAACGGCGTTGACGTGGCTGAATTCTGGACAAAATATATTTAATTTTGGAATCATCGATACGACGAAGAAGAAGAAGAATTGTAATTCTTTTGAGAATTCTTAACCGTAAAAAAGAGGAAAAAACTCCCAAGCGATATAGTTTATTTTTCTTCCCCACTTCTTTTCTCCGGAAAATCTCAGACTTCTCACATCCACTAAACCATTCTCAAATCCAGCTTAAAAATTCCTCAAACTAATATTTCTCGTACTTTGCCTGATTTAATAAGCAGGGACCTCGGAATTGGACGGTAATAGGGTATACTTTACTTCGCCAACTAAAAACAACAGTCATTGGGTATTTCCACCTTACGCTAAGAAAAGCCTCTTAAAGGAGGAAGAAAGTTAAAAAATAATTAATGCTTTCGTAAATATTCATACCTTGGACGGAGTTTAGAGTTAACCCTCCGTGTTGGAAATGTAGCGAGGGAGCGGTTTGAGCGGGTACGCAGCGTTTAGTTGTTTTGCCCCAGCTGGCATTTATAGATCTTTGAGTCGTTACGTGTAGGAAAAATCCTGAAAATTTTGATATCAGTCTTCCAAAGATATGTCGCGTTACCCTGCTACTGAGCTGTGGAGATAAATAAGCAATACAGGTTAGACTGGAAGATTGACCGAAAAGGCTAGGCAGATAGATTTAACGATTTTAATAAAACTGATTTAGAATTATCATATTATTATGCTGTAATTTCAATTTAACGATTTTAATTTGCCGCAGTAGGGTAAACAATCCTCGATTAGATTTTTTATAATTGTTTCACTGAAAGTTCCAAAATATCAAAAAAATTACGAGCTCAACTCTGTAAAATACAAGCATACAGTTCCAAATGATGTTTTCTGTCGAGTGTCCTTTAAAGATTTTCCTTCCCGTCGCGGCTGTCGACAAAATATGAGTCCGTAAGTTTACAAAAGTGAAGGGTTCGTCGAAACGACTCCGATTTAATTTAAGTCCAGCGCCGTTATCGTCGGTACCCCATTGTTTTTCTTTCTTGAAATTTTACGGTCAATTTGACGTGATTCCTTTTTTTTACGATTAATTTGAATTTAATTAGTTCTGAGCATTGTTGTCGAGTTATAGCGGTTGTGAGCCAGCGTTTATGGCCCGTTTATAGTTGTGTGTGTTTTTGCTTTATTTTGTTACGAGTTGTATAAATACTTACTACGAACTAGAATAGTAACAAGTAAAATTTAAAAAAATTTCGACACATTTATCTTGCGAAAACACCCCGATTCAAACAGTAAAATGGCCATAACTTTTGAACGGCTGAACCGATTTTATTCAAACATAGCTAAGAACACTCTTGACAAAATCACCTTTCAAACAAAAAAACTAAATCAAAATCGGTTCATCTGTTTAGGAACTATGATGCCACAGACAGACACACAGATACACAGCAACACACGTCAAACTTATAACACGCCTCTTTTGTCCGGCGGGGGTTAAAAACCATGTTGCCTAGTTTGTAATAATCGTAATTAGTTATGGCAGAAAGGCTAATAAAAATTGCTTACCTTCCAGACAGCGATCTTGCAAAGCAGCAAGCGTGTTTAATTTGCCTAAGATTTGTACCTAACTACAAGTGCAACACATCCACATAGAACTGTATCAAAAACACAAACGAACATTAAAAAAATCCCAACAGGGAAAACTGCGGGTGGAAATCTTCAAGCTCTCTCACAATGGTTCACATAATAGAGCTAGAAGCCAAGTGGATATATTGCTCGCGATAAAAACGTATCCATCCCGATATGCCCTCACTAAATCACCACTTAATAGTCGAGAAGCTCGTAAATATGTCAACAGGCTCCAATATCTAAAGATGTATATGTGAGAAGATCTTTTTTTGTGCGAAGTTGCAGTGCGTCAGGATTTGTCGATCTTACTGTGGTGGTGGAGATGGATGGTTAAGTGGGAGGTGCGTTATCGGCTGTAATTGTAAGGGTGCTTTATTACTTTTCTGAGGGCGATTGTAGTTGATAGTAATTGCGTAAAGAGTTAAGGTCTCGTTTATTTAAGTAATAACTGAAATCAAACCAAATTGGTGTTAGTAATTACGTCCTTGCGTGTAGAAATACGAAGAGACAGAATTAACTTTACTTCAGAATATGTAATTATTTTTCAAAAGAATATAACGTGAATGTCAGCTTTTCTTGCAATTGAAAATTACAGCATAACGATGACTAAGTGATAGAAATTGGTATTTAAATAAATAAAATAAAATAAATGTTTATTTGTAGAAACTGGAGTAATTTTAATTATGAAGTTATTTTAGCAGTTAGTTCTTTAGTTTCTTAACGATTTCTACCGCAAAAGAAAAACAATATGCACATCAGTGGCGGTCTGTAACCTTCGGTTTGATATTCGAATTTTAGAAAAATATTACAATATTGTCAAGATTTACTTGAATAAGTCTTTAATCAAGAATGTATCATCTTCACAGTACCTAGAAAAATCATCTCTCCCTAGTTGATATATTTTACTAAAACCAACATTATAATTCCATCTTGAGAATAGCTGTTGTCCTTTCCTCGGCTCTTAACCCTCAGAAGCATCGGTAGGCTGAAGGGTACAAGTCGACAGTAACGAGTTAATTCTTCAGCTTAATCTTAGATATTCGCTGATGAGGTAATCATGGGTATTGCTGTAATGCTAGGTCACCGCAAAATGGTTACATGATTGTGAGTTAGAGGAACTAGAAGAGTTATGGTTGGTTGAAGTTTTATGCGCAATATCTTGACCAGTGTTAAGTTGAAGTTGTTATTTCTGCCTATAACTGAGGAAAGTTTCTGCTTTCTCATTGGACAGTTTCTTTTAGTTATTCTTAAGCTTATTATTTTTATTTTACTTGTCCTTTTTGCTCAAAATTTTCTTCTTAATCATAATAATTGCACGAAATGGAATTACTTTTAAAGTTCCATAATGTTTAAAGTCCCTACCCACGCTTCCACTTATCATCACCACGTGAGACGTTCACACTCTTATTAAAGTAGTTTGTTCAAGTTAGGCACTGATTCTTACACTTTTTTATATTGATTTAACATTCATTTTACTTCCCATCTTGTTTTAATTTTATGTCTCGAAGTTTCTTTATGTTTTTGGGTCTTTATTTCCTAATAATCTTCTCGTTTCTCTCCACTTTCATCACTGCCTTCTTCTATACAATCACCAGTTCCAGCACACTTCGTATCTTTGTAACTATCGTTATGTTTAACATCGGCCGTCTGTAGGCCGTCGCCGCGTGTTCCGTTAATGCCTTAATTTTAAGGTGGACGACGATCGAGAGAGCAGTGTGGACGTACCCTTGTTTACTTGGCAGTTGTTCGAATAATTCGAGGAGGCCTTGTTTCAATGGAAAATTTAAATTTTCAAGAATGTTGCCGTCAAAAGTAATCTTTAAATCCGTAAACGAAACTCTTTTGAATGCCAATTTTCTGGTTTTCTGACCCTCATGAAATAAATTTGTACTTCATTCAACATGAATTCATCATTTTACTACGTGTTAACTACGCAGTTTTGTGCTAATCTCATAATCAATTGATATCCGAGAACTCCTCTGTCTTAAATGAAATTAATTAGTGTCAAAAATTTAACATATGTTATTAATTATTGCAAATACTTTTAGATCTGCTAAAACTATTTAATGTATTCGTTAGTTAGTTGGCGCTAAAAGTACTCATCATTCTGACTGACCTGACAGACAATTCAAAAGTGGCTGCAAATATCTTAATTGAAATAAATGCTTTTTAATTAAGTATTTTTATTTACCTAAATTAGTAAAACGATTTCTTTCTTACTTTCTTCATCCTCCTTAAAATCCCCGTCACATCCTCCATCTCCCAACAGCGTCGCTGTCACCTTGAAGGTGTCTCCCCAGCCATAACTCTTCACGGAGGTACGTCCCCGCCGTCGTCGTGTTGAGGAATTATTATTATGCGAATAAATACTCCGAATGTCACTAGTAAATGTCTCCCCTCTGCCCGGGTAATCCGAGGGGCGATGGGTGCTAGTGTTGCCAGGTGTACGGTGGGATGTGGGATATTTTTTTATGTGCAAGAAGAAGTGCAAGTCCTGATTTTAATGTCGTTACAGTTTGAAGAAAAAGAAATATTCAAACAGAACTTACTTTCATAAGTTTTCTATGTATTTTTAATGCTTTTATGTATAAGAATAATGGGGCTCGTGGCCTAATAATAACAGCCGCACGGGCCGATCTTTAAGGTTAAGCAACGCTTGACAAGGTCGGTCCGTGGATGGGTGACCATTTCAACATACCGAGTTTCCTCCGTGCCTCGGAAAGCACGTTAAGCCGTTGTTCCCGGCTGTCATTTGAAGATCTTTGACAGTCGTTACGAATAGTCAGACGCTTGAGATCTGACACCAGTCTAGCCAAGGGGTACCGCTGTTACCCAGTTACTGGGTTGTGGAGGTCAGATAGGCAGTCACTCCATGTAAAACACTGGTACTCAGCTGAATCCGGATAGACTGGAAGCCGACCCCAACATAGTTGGGAAAAGGCTAGGCAGATGATGATGTATAAGAATAATAAACAAAATAAAATAATTTATTCCGTCAGAATTGACATACCTACAGCAATGTAAAATAAAACAATAACAATTTTACGCTTCTCTATATACAAAGTTAAATGAACTAATTTCTATAAAATATGCATCAGCATCTACGAGTATTTTGACGGTCCATGCCATAAATGGTCAAGGCACATACATTACAATGTGTCTAATAAATGTCCTGTAATTGTGGGTGTGTTGTCATTTATAAAAAAAATATGTCAATGAAAAAGTCAATAAGATTGAAAAAACTGACGTATACTGCTTCAGTCGCTTAAAAGTTAAAATACCTAGTGCTGCAGCTGGAAATAACATGAGTAATTGAATAAATATATTTGACTTTGACTTTGACTTTGACTATAAATTGCTGATATTCATTTAAAACTGATAATAAATGATAATGATAAATGATTTTATTTCTGTAAGTTGGTTTGTACAAACGCTTTTACATGTCTAACATATTTTTTATTAAACTAGATGAGGTCGGCGTTTCCTATCTGACTACTCTGAGAAGAAAGGCCGAAACAAACTCAGAGAACACAGTCTCTTTTAAAGTCCTGACAAAATCTTGGTTAGATCATGTGAATACCATGTAGACTGATGTCTGAAATGGTCTTTTGAGGAAAGAACCAGCCAGATTGAGTGGACCTGTCCAGTCAGTGCACGCATTTGTCAATAACCGAGCAGCTCAACTCAGAATTTAAGGAGCTCAACGATTCGACGAACAATACCAAAGAAAGGACATTCGGGTAGGCCGCATAAACTACTCAAACTGCCAGACCATGATTAAAAACTAAGATAAATTAAAAACAACATAATGATCCACATAGTCTTCACAGTCACAATAATTAAAATAAAATAATATAATACTTTAGTGGTATATACATATACAATATTATACTGACTAGGTTAAAACATAAAACAATATTACAGCAAACAAATACCACACCATTGTTTCATTCAATATCCTGGACAGAATAGATTACAAAACTTGTTCGGTTAGAAAAATAACTGTAGTTATTAAAAATTTAAATTTAATAAAATAAAACTTATTAGCAAATCTCTGTAATGTTGCTAGTAAGACAAAATTCGCTAGTCCCAATATTTTTTTCAGAGTTACAATCAGGACCGTCCTTCCTAATCGAGACATTGCTTGTCACCGTGCGGGCGGCCTCTAGACAAATGCCGTTCGATCCGCCAAAATGTTCCAGTAATAGTTTTAAAGTGATGCCAATTTCTTGACGTTGTCACCTACAAGATTTTCTTGATGATGACCGACATATCTGTCAAGATTTTGGGGTAGGCTTCATAATAACGAGAAAAGGGAAGTACGAGACTCATTGTAAATCGCTCAAACTTTTTGGCTATTCAACCTAAAACTGACTAAGAAATATGTTGTATTTATCTTGTATTGACCATCAAGTTTAGTTGACCGGTTGTCCACAATACGAGTATCAGCGAATCTATTAATCACTTAAAGTAAGATTTGACAAAAGAATAAATTTACAAACTTCTGGACACGGAAGATTTTTTCAAGGTAACTTATTTTCGGAGGCAAGCCTTCAAAAGTAGTCAGGTCTTTTGGGCATAAGACCAGGGAGACTGGGCTTTTTACCTCATTAAACCAACCCCGGTGATCACCTGCAGCAAAGGTTAGATCTACATACCTAGACTATAAATTAGAAACTCTATTGTTATTGGTTTACATGTTTTTTTTCACAAGCCCATAGATTTCTTCTATTAACCATTTCGCCATAGCCCTGTGCCACGTTTTATGTCACTCATAAAAAGAGGGGATGAGCAAGCTTATGGCGCGATAAGCGTTATATTCTGAAATGAAGAGAAATAGAATTAAATGATAAAATGCTAGCTTTTGTTTACCTACAATATTGCGTAGCATCTGTTTTTGTTAAAGCCGTTTTGGTAGTCCTTACTACTTTAGAAGGACTAGACTTTTCAGTTTGATATCTTAGAAAGGAAAACACACAATCAGATAGGAAGGATTTGTGGAGTGGAGACTTCTTCTTCTTCAAATCGTGTCGTCGGCAATAACCCGTTGCTGCTGCTAGGTCAAACCATCGCGGCGACTTGTCGAAAGCACAGCCCCGCGCTCATTTCGATTGAGCGCGTGAAAATCGGGAAGATGGTGCGCGTGCCAGTTCCTGCTTTTTCTTACACAGCTCGTCAGCAGCGATCTACTCATGGACATTCGAACACTGGTATTTGTGCTTTCCCTAGCCCTATTGTAGGCGAATTATCGTCCATTTGATCCAAATCGACAAGAAGGATACGGTTGAGAAAATGACAAACACTTGTGATATGTTTAAGGTTTTTGTTTGAGATTTTAAAATACGAATGAGTCCAATATACTGTGGTTTTTTACCCCACTGCCGAAGGAGGGTAATGTGTTTATCAGTCTATGTATGTATGTATGTAAGTATGTATGTATGTATGTTTGTTCCTATATGGCGTTCCAGAGACCAAACGCGTTGGCCGATTTTGATAATTCATACAATTATAAAAATGATAATTCAATCGATGCGTCTTAACCCTGCGAGTGTCATAGGCTAAATTAAAATTGGACAATAGAAAAATGGCGAATTTTGGGTGCCATATTGTGGGGGCCCAAATTTTTTTTCTTCCAAACCCATCGTGTGGGGTATAGAAATAAAGGGTTTTAATCATAATCATAATCATAATCATTTATTTGCTGATTAAGAGGTGATTTCAAAAATATATCACACTTATATGTTTAAATGTATCTAATTGGAACAAAAACTAACTAAAAAGTTATTAGGTAAGGCAGGTATGTATCCTCCGACTGCACAGCATGATTTTTTCCTTGTGTATGACTTTTTAGTTCGCTTTTGAAGCAGTCGGGATTTTAGATTTTTCGAATTAAGTTTTTATATTGTCGTAGTCACTTCTGCTAGAAAATCATTAACCATTATTCTCATGCCCATATCCTAATTTTGGTATATTGGAGTCAGTGCAATATGTCGGTTACTTCCATTCGTCTTCATTTCACTATTCACTCATTTCTTCCAGATATCATATATTTTGAAGACAAAAATGAATAAAAAATCTTTGTTTATTCATTCCACCCGAAGGTTGTCTGATAGATATCGCTGTCAGCTATATAAAAGATCGCCTTAAACTTTTTTTGATAGAGATGTGTAATTTTAATTCTAACATTTGAACAGTCTCTCTTTCTTTGTGTCTAATCTACCTTCCACATCTTACAACTTACCTTCTAGAATGTGAATATCAGGTCACTGTCGGTGAAATTAAGTGTAACGCTATCATGTACAACAAAGGTGTTGCCATGGTCACTATAGTGTAATGGAGTTCTTTATCTCAGTATATCATGGTGTCGCTCAGGCGGCGGGGACGGAGCTACGAATCACATTACTGACTTTAAAATTACTTTATATTTTGTGATTTTCTTTGAGGATTTAAAACCTTGACCAGTTCATCGGTCCACCTTGTGGGAGGCCTTCCAATGTTGCGTTTTCCGGTTCGCTGTTGCCACTCCAGCAATTTTCGGACCTGGTTAAGGCTGCGGGAATCCGCTGGCAGTGGTGTCTCATCCCATACCAAGGAACTGTCCCGACGTACTGTACTGATTATACTGATTATTTTATGTATCTATCGATATCGATTGATTATTAGACGGTGATCTATCTGTCGCCGTGGATCAGAACCGACCGCGATCGATTTACAAAAAATAATCGGTATAATCAGATGAAAAACGCTAGTTACGTGGCACGGTTTCTTTGTATGGGATGAGGCATCTATATGCTAGTATTATATTATATGTGCCGCTGTTCAATCACTTAGGGTAGTCCTATGGCTAGCAGTGGACGTCTTTCGGCTGAAATGATGATGATGATGAATTTAAATCTCTTTAACAGTATTGGGTCTATCTGCTAGAAAAGTTTCATAATTTTATCATAACCTACTTAATTTTTTCTTGAGACTACTCTACCGTGCGTGGCCTTTCTCAAAGGGATTGCGCATTTTTATTGATCGATAATCGATTATAGATCTTTCTCTATCAGTGATTTTCTATCGAAATCGAATCAGTAGTATTTCGCTAAACAAACAATTTTTCCTTTGTATTCTTATCTTAGTTGGTTGATTTACTTCTGGAAGATCTTACTTAGATTCATTAAAGATAAGGTTTCTTGAGACTTACATTAATCAGCTCTGAATTTAAACCCCATTAATTCAATTTAAGCTATAACCATGTTGGGAACACGCCAATACGGAGAGCTGATGTCATTGCATCCAATAATATACGACTGTTTAGTTTACGATGAAATCTTGCTATCTATCAGTAAAATTCAGCATTTTGGTAGACTTTTGAAATCGGTCCGTAACTTGCAACAAAAAAGCCCCGAAAAAATGACATTCCAACAGTACTCAATAAAAAATGTCGTCTAAAATGTATAAGATTAACTTATATAAAAGTTTGTCAATAAAATCACGCCTTTTTTAAGCAAGGTTTAAGCAGAACCCCATGGGAAAATGCGATTCTTACATACGCCTTTTATTAGAATTAATATTTGTTTCGGGATCATGGCGCTTGTTGTAATATTGGTGCCGAAATATCGAGCTCTCAACTAAAATCAAAATATACATGGTAAATATCCCGAAACAAATATTAATTCTAATGATTGTGACCATGACAGCTTAAAAACTTTTAGACGCCTTTTACTTTGCTAATTATCTTCTAAAGCAACTCTATCGTTCTTCTTCTTAATATTTAATTATTTTTCATGTCATTGATCACATCACATCACATCATCAGCCTATTAATGTTCCCACTGCTGGGACACAGGCCTCCTCTCTGTGAGAGGGAATGGGCCGTAATCCACCACGCGGACCCAGTGCGGGTTGGTGGATGTCACATATCTTCGAATTTTTGGTTCTAGGACATGCCGGTTTTCTCACGATGTTTTCCTTCACCGTTTTGAGAGGAGTGGTGAAGAAATAATCTACACAAAGTAAAGCGCCTGCCTGGGCTCGAACCCACGACCTACAACTTGTAAGTCGCGGCCGATACCACTGGGCCACTACTGCTCCTCCATTCATTGATCTGTAATTTTCTTCGACCAGTACTCAGCCACATCGTTAGCCTTACCAATCTATAAGCCTTCAATTATTCCCAATAACAATTCAGTAGCATCTATTAGAAGAACCTGGACAAACCCAGACCATTGAATCATACTTCGTAATACCATATCCGACTTAGCCTATCTCCATGTTTGACGAGGGACTGTGGCGTAACGTCTTGTTTAAATCAAGCGGGGAATGATGGCAATAACAGTTAGCAGCCGAGTTACGGCTGCTAAGATAATGGCGGCTCCGGAGATTCCCTCAAAGTAATTGCTAATTTCGGTCGACGCGGCGCGCGCAATAATTGTTTGTTTGTTTCTTTGTTTAAGCCTGCCTTGTTTATGATTTGGTGTATCAATATGTTGGAAAGTTTAAGGTATTGTGCGGTATTTTTGGGTATCCTTTGTGTGTAAAGTATGCAGCGGAACCAGCTTTCACTCAATATAGAATAAAATACTCTTTATTATGTACACCATAAGAGTTACAGAAAATACACACAATACAGCAGAGACTCCAAATTAGAAATATCTGTAGAGATGCCAATAGTTAGGTAGGTATAAAACAGAACTCATAGGCGAACTAAAAATTGCGAATGTCTCATGGAGTCTTTTAGGCCCTATTTTTTTTTTTACTTTCATCCACTATCTTACAGGTTGAACCCAATACAATAGAGTGGTTGAAATCTTAATCTAAAATCAGTTTTTACATAAATGTATAATAATTATAATTATCACTTAAACTTCTAACACTATTAAAATCTTCTAAACTAATATAAAATAAAACTTTACTCATAAGTTAAAATTCAACAAAACTCTTGCTAATTCACTCAAATTGCACGAAAATATGTCCAGCCTCTCATGCGATTCGTTGAGCACACAGACTGTGCGGGTAAGAGGTGTTTTTGCCAATAGATTGGTTCTAGCAGCAAGCACGGTCAGCAGTGTATTGTAAAGATCTATTGCAAAGAGTTGCAAATAGTTTGGTGACAAACAAAACCTATAAGCATGCGTCCTTCGAAATGCTCATCAAGCTTCGGTGGCAAAAATATTCCGGAAAGATACTGATCAATTGTTGAAGTTACTAAATAAAGAAGTTAACGAACTTTCTTTGTATCAGATACTTACGTGATGGCCATGTGATCCGTCTTCTACTCAAGACGTATACCAACATCCGTCACTCCACCACCATCCATTATCGACGAAATTAAAGCCATCTATCGTCTACTAGCTGCAACTCGCATCTTAATTACGTCTCCGCACAACAGATGGCGCTCCCATCAATATCAGTAGCCGTTAACAGACCCAAAACTACTTAATATACATAAAGTGCGGAGACAAGACAAACTTGTCGGCTGTCGCAACTATAAATCGCACATGTTAAACTAAGACAGACACGTTGGACGTTTGCGACAAGTCAGCAGCCCTTATCAAGAGGCGACTGGTTATTTACGGCCTGGCCTGAGTTATGGCCAATTTACAGGGAGTCATTAGTGCCTTAATGGCCTTAAGGTGTCCGGGTGAAAAGTACCGGCGGATAAGTTTGGGCTACGTCAGCGTTGGTGGCGCATGATGTAGGGTTTTTGTCTTGTGATGGTAATGTTGGGGTGAGAAGCTTCTTGGTTTTTACGGGGTCGTGGTTTCTAGGGGCGTTAGTGTTTATTTAGCGGTATGGGTTTTTTCATTTTAGCATGTATGGGAATTAGAGGAAACTTAAAACGAATGCCAGTCTAATTTCTGCTTTAAGCAACATTGTTATGTTCTGATTTTGAAGGGCACCCTATAAGATCTGGTTCCGTGCAATGGAAGCACTTGCCTAGTGTTTCTATATGATTGGAATACTGTTGAAATAACTATGTTGTATTGATGTCTTTAACTAGATCAAAATAAATTTGTTGTCAGTGGTGGAAAGAGTGTAAGAAAATTTTCAGCGTTATATTTCGGCGTAGATGAATCTAAACTGAAAATGTACTTTTACTTATGCAGTTGATATTACGAATCCTTCCTGAGTCTGTCCCATATTTTGCTTAATTAAAAAAAAAACTAATTAAAACTTCCCAAATCACGACCATCGAAAAATTACCCAAAAACATATTCCCGCTAGATAAAACGTCAAAATGATTTGTTGTTGCCATTCCGGCGCTAAAGGCCGGCCGACAATAGCAAAATTCATTACAACGCGTAACTGGCAATGATAACCTCATTTTGTAACGAATGAATCAAACGCACATTAAAGCATTGTCGTGCGCGAGAATTATTGTGACGCGGCTCTCGTTACAGGCGCACTTCGATGCTGCTGGCGATGCTGGAATAGAGGAGCTGTGGAGCGGGTCGGAGCTTCTGATTTTGGAGGACCCAGCCCACTAAAATGTTTTGCTAGTGTGCTGGTCCTTGTATACGGGTTATGCGCACTTCGTCCTATTTACTCTTCGTCCCATTCGCACTTGGTCCCATTCGCACTTCGTCCCGCGTTTGCAGTAGGTCCCATTCGCGGTTAGTCCCATTCGCAGTTGGTCCCATTCGCGGCTGGTCCCATTCGCGGCTGGTCCCAGTCGCAGTTAGTCCCATTCGCAGTTCGTCTCATGCAAGTAGTTTGTTAGGAAAGAGGTAGGTTTATGGACAAAATTCGGGTGGATTTATAAAAATGCGAATGGGACCTACTGCGAACGTGGGACAAAGTGCGAATAGGATGAAGTGCGAATGGGACGAAGTGCGCATAACCCCCGACGAATAATATACATGAGGAAAATCAGAAAGAGCCAGAACGTCCACAGCTGCAGCTGTTAGAATTTCAAGAGACTCTCGTTTGAAAGGATCTCCTTGGACTAAGAAGGCGTCAATAATGTTTCAAAGCAGCGATTAAAGTTTAGACTTCTACAATTTTTTTTTATTTTTTGTTATGACTCCGAGATCTTAGATGGAACTCGGTCATTTTACTCCCGTGATACGTCATGAGAAGGAGAAAGGTAAAGAGACGTCTAAGTATTTTCTCTTCTTCAACTTCGTAGTGTACACCAGTAGCCATGCCAGCCATGGTGGTTTTAGTCTGATGTATGACGATTTGATAGATTCAGATGATATTTCTCGAATACAACACCAAATTATTAACTAAAAACCGGCCAAGTGCGAGTCGGACTCGCGCACGACGGGTTCCGTACTTGGTAAATTGCGGTTTACGATTTATGACGTATTAAAAAATAACTACTGACTAGATCTCGTTCAAACCAATTTTCGGTGGAAGTTTACATGGTAATGTACATCATATATATTTATAGTTTTATCATTCTCTTATTTTAGAAGTTACAGGGGGGAAGGGGGACACATTTAACCACTTTGGAAGTGTCTCTCGCGCAAACTATTCAGTATGGAAACCCCCAAAATTTGTTGTTTTTAGGGTTCCGTACCCAAAGGGTAAAAACGGGACCCTATTACTAAGCCTCCGCGGTCCGTCTGTCTGTCTGTCTGTCTGTCTGTCTGTCTGTCTGTCACCAGGCTGTATCTCATGAACCGTGATAGCTAGACAGTTGAAATTTTTACAGATGATGTATTTCTGTTGCCGCTATAACAACAAATACTAAAAACAGAATAAAATTAATATTTAAGGGGGGCTCCCATACAACAAACGTGATTTTTGTGCCGTTTTTTTTTTTCTACTTTTGTGTGAAAATCTTAATGCGGTTTACAGAATACATCTTCTTACCAAGTTTCAACAGCTTAGTTCTTATAGTTTCGGAAAAAAGTGGCTGTCACATACGGACGGACAGACAGACAGACATGACGAATCTATAAGGGTTCCGTTTTTTGCCATTTGGCTACGGAACCCTAAAAAGATAAATAAAATAAAAACACTTACTAATTAGCCAATTAACCAATATTTTCGTAAATCACACGACTCCACAGTTTTCCTGGCCACAAATTTTGCATTATCGCGGTTGGTATGACAGTTCAGTGATATATTCACCGTATTATAAATGCTATAAATAAATAAATATTCGATATTTAGGAGGACGCCATTGTTCGGTATGAGCTATGTGCGGGTGCTTGTCTGCAGTCCTGTTAACAATCATTGGTGATTTAGGAAAATTTTCAGACTAATTTTCCGTTTTCGGGCTTCATTTAATTGGGCTTGTTGAGTTTTAGCTTGGAAATTTACTCTAAATGTTGTATTTATAATTTTTTATTCAACTGTTTCAGGGTTATTCACTATCAGGCACGTTATCGGGACAGGTACAGCAGAGATTTGCTCTGATGTAAAATTTTAAGAATACTATGTAACCTTCATTATTATTTTGGATAAGGATACTTTATCAATGTAATTTATAATTCTTCTGATTGTTATGGTCAGTGTAAAGAAAGGAAAGAGTTTATATAATTATGTAAGAACCTTATATAGGATTTTCATATTTCTTTTCAGATCAGAGCTAAAAATTGTAGTCTTGTGACAGTGTGAAATGTGATAATTAACGAAAAATTATCTTTGTATACAATGTGGTATTACATATTTTTGTGACGTACATTATGTTGCTGCTCAGAAAGCCGCCATAGTTTCAAAGAAAATAGCGATGTCTTTTTAGTTGAAACGATCAAAACTTTTGATTTCAATGACCTCGTAGTTACTTTCTTAGAATAAATTCGTATTTCCAGATCCTGAAGAACTTGACGGACATTTTAATTCTCGGCCTATTTCTTACTGCACTGTCTGTAAGTCGCAATATCATCGCAGTGACAGTGATAGTCACTGAGATGATATTGCGACGAAACTTGTGAAAAAGTAGCGAAATTATAGGTGCTTTTGTCGAATTGCGACTTCTAAAAACGTTTCTTAAAAATACGGGAAATGCGACTCTGGTTTTGTAAGTTCTATCAATCACAAAAACTCCAAAAAAATATTAATCAAAATCCAAATTTAACACAAACATCCAAAAATAATTACATAAAACACTTATAATGCCGGCCATAACCAGTTTCGGGTGGTTTTAATCGGTTTCATCTAGTTTTTGTGGTAAATGACAGGGTAGCGTCCGCACAAGCGGCGGCACAATCGCATTGTTTTGACGTGTGTGGCCTGTGCAAATAAATATATACTCATTTTTGTTGATAATGAATTGTGGGGTAGCACTCGCGGTTGTCGGCCGAGCGGAATAATTGTTTTGTTTAATATTGAGGGATGAATGGATGTTTTTGGATTAGAATGTGATTTAATACAAAATATGAGTTTATGGGCATGCACAATCTTTAATTTATTCTTTGTTTTATTGAATAATTACTTAAAAAAGTTAAATGAATGTAAAAATGGGGTACCAATACAACTAAAACAGGAAAAGTTCTGGTCAAGTTCATAAGGTGGCATTTATGTGTTAAAAGCTTAACATTTTTACATTCGATGTTGTCTTGAGTTATTCATTCTTGGGCAGATAGAAAATAAAGTAAGTTTATCCATTTATCGATTTTTAATAGGTATTCTGATACTCTCTATTGTTGATGCAGTATGAAAACTCAAGGTACTTGCTACGTACTTAGGACCAGCTTAACTTAAATCCATCACATATTTTCATCGTAGTGTCTGAAGACAACAACTGTTACTGAAACAGCTAGATGTTAGGTAATACCAGTTAAAGGTTTTTTATTGAAAAATGAAATAAGTAAAAATAAAATAAAGATAGAAGACAATTACAGTCCCTCCCACCCTATTTAATGTGCAACTGTGTTTGATTGCGGTCGTAAACGTTTGTCGTCGTACCAATAGTAATTATGATTTTTAATTATACCAGGCGAGTGCACATTTTGTTTTAAATTTATTATGCTTCACGTTAATTTAATTATTATTCAATTTTAAACTGTATTTATGTTTAATTGAGCGTAATTGTTGAATAATGTGTCAAATATAGTTTTCGTAGTTTATTCTGTTGTGTTTTTCATTAATTATAACGATTTACGTAGTTATAAGGTAGTTTAGGTATCAAAAATGCAAAATTATAAGTAAAAAAACAGAATTTGTCTACTTACTTAGGTATTTAGCTAAGTTCGTCTATTGTTTTCATGTGGCTAATTCTAGTATCGTATAAGTCAATTACGACAATGATGATGAGTAATATGGGTTTTAGCGTACTTTTTAACCTAAGAATATGATATAAATGTATCACATCACATCACACATTAACAGCCTATTAATGTTCCCACTGCTGGGACACAGGCCTCCTCTCTGTGAGAGGGAATGGGCCGTAATCCACCACGCGGGCCCAGTGCGGGTTGGTGGATGTCACATGTCTTCGAATTTTTGGTTCTAGGACATGCCGGTTTCCTCACGATGTTTTCCTTCACCTGAAGAAATAATTTACACAAAGTAAAGCGCCTGCCTGGGTTCGAACCCACAACCTACAACTTGTAAGTCGCGGCCGATACCACTGGGCCACCACTGCTCTCAAACAGAAATGTATATAATAGATATATTCTTTATATAGTCATAGGGCCCGAGTACATGTCTCCTTTTTAAGGAGATCTCTCGCCGACTGATAGACAGTGTGCGTGACCACACGGCTGGCTTGTTCTTTGCGTAAAGAATCAGCATTGCCACGTTGTCATTCAACGTGGCAATGCTGCGTCTTCTGGGCACGTTCCCGGGTGACAGCGATGTGGAGGCCATCATGGAAGTTTCGACTCCTAGTAAGAATTTTTAATATAAGTTAGTATAGTTTAGTTTTGTTTAGTGTTTAAGTATGTACAAATTTTGTCAATTGGAAATAAAATAGTAAGAATTTAGAATATGATATTCTCTTCAAGATGTTGTAGACAAGTGGCATTCTATCAATGATGCGTCGTGATTAGAAAAATGCCAAAAAATTTGCTAAGCGCTATCATAATGTCATATTTATCCTTTACATGTTGGTACCTCGATCATCACATTCGCTAATAGTTTGACACTTTACACCTAGCCTCTTACTAATAAACACAGAATAAAGTTATACCAAGTATAAACCTATGAAAATGTATAGTTATTCCTTTGTTATTCCTGGTATAACTTTATTCCTTGTTTATTAGTAAGAGAGCTAGACTCTAAAGCCTCTGGGTATGTAATTGACTGAAGAACGAATGTGTCAAGATTAAAGATAAAACAATTATTAATTACTAACTGATAAATATCGGTCAATCAAAACAAGTGTCAATCACACAAAACATATTCAAATAATCTTCAGCTCTATGTTTGTACTCCTGTCTGTAACAAACTGATCAAATCACACTGTCATTATTATTCCTGGTGTATGAATGTATGTGTAATCGTTTGCCTATGTGCGTGTACGCAGCTGTGTGCTATGCGCGGGCGCGGAGTGACACGACTCAGCGAGATTGAGCCGCGGGAATCATTCGATGTTACTTATATCGAGATTGTTACGGGTTAGGAAGCTGTAGACAGGACCAGAGTTTACAATTGTGTTTTTGGTTTATAAATTTCAACCGTTCTCTGGTTTTGTCTCAGTCAATAGTGGAGTGGGCCAAATCCCATCTTGCTCTTCTTCTTTCACTTCTTTCAGCAATAAAAAATCATATAAGTTCTCTTTCAAAAGCATAATAACATACTGTTTGGTAGCAACATAAAACTAGGTTACACGATGTTCAGTCATAGATACTTTGTCCCCTTATAATTGCGATAATTTTTTCATGGATACTTTGAAATCGTTCAAATAATTTATTTATATTAAACCGATTAGGCATCATATTCTTCTCCTTCGTCGAATTGATGATACCAGAATTCAGCCACCTCAACGGCGTTGGAATTTGCCTTTGGGTGCAGGTCTTGTTACTCAGGGAACACGACAAGAGGTAAGGCATTTAGCTCCGCAGTCGCATTGTGTTTCGGTAGATTACCCCCATCTGACTGAGTTGTGCCTGCAGCGGCCCACCTGGCTTCGTAGTCAGTTCACAGCCACTCAGGTGGACCAAGGCAGTTGATGGCATGCAGAGGGTTTTTCTACAGGCTCAACATATTCAGCTGGAGATGCTGATGAAGATGCTTGAGCAGACACAGTTTTTTAATTACTTCACTAGACTCGCTGTCGTAAGCTGATCGACTCTTCAGCCAATACATAATCTAAATGTGAATGAAAGGATTTACGTCGACCTTCTAAACGTGATGATCTTGCCAAGTCTATCCATTCAATGTGGAGCTGTGGAGGTGTTGAGGGATTCATTCCACCGATGACGAATTGTGTCGAGATTCGAGAGGGTAAACAGTGGCACTAATGTGTTGTGACCAACACGTTTAGTGGTTTTGTGGATATAATTTATACAGGCGATAGATGAAGATGAAAACTAACAGAGGAGAATTCTAAGGCTTTGAATTCTACGGGAGACAACAGTAACTGTTATGTTGTGATAGACTGTTAGGTGATGGTGTGGTAAATGACCTAAGTAGGAAATGACACGATCTTGGTTGAATATTTCCTTAAAATAGACCGATTGTCCTGCAGTACATTCATGGCTTACTAAAAAATAGGTAAAATAATTAATGAAATATATCTACAGTTCAGCATACAAGTGCCACAAATACACTTATCTGTAATCAAACCGAGTGATAATCTAAATGTGAATGAAACAATTTACGTTGACCTTCCAAACAGAACGATAGTGAGCTAATCACCTGCCAAGTCTATCCATTCAGTGTGGAGCTGTAGAGGTGCTGAGGGATTCATTCCACCGATGACGAATTGTGCCGAGAGCCGAGAGTGTAAACAGTGGATCTACTGTGTGTGTATTATGGCCAAACTAACGTGTGCGGTGTGGGGATAAAGATAAAGCAGTGAACCTGATGATGATGAAAATTATCTTCCCTTAAATTTTTGATTGTCTTGCAAAATACCACTGTACGAACTGTTTTGCAAAATTTCATGATTTAAGAAATATGTTTTTTTGTTTGGGTCTGTCTGACAGTAAATTAATTAAATTGAAATGCTGGTAGACAGATCTTAAAAGAAAATGATTGTGATGATCTAGGTGGATCGAAAATTACCGCAAGTCGGTCCACTAAAAGAAGATTTCTGGCTAATGACATGCGTAAATAAGCTATAATTTTTTTTGACTATCGGTAGTAAACAGTGAGTTTTTTCAGTACACAGAAAAGCCGATTTTATTGAAGATTTCAGCGTAAGCCACCTTAAAGACTCAGTAGCGTAACACAACTTCAAATAAAGAAAACCAACACTTTTAAACAGGACAGTCCTACAATCTCCCAAACTCATACCCACCAAATGCTCCCGCGCACGATTCTTGATTTAAATCCCGCAACAAGATATGTACTGTTTTACTCCGAGCCAACGACGGATTTATTCGAGCAAACTGCTTGATTCCCAGCATTTTGGCTGTATAAGTTTTTAAGACATAAATATTTAGAGTAGTGCGCTTGCTACCGTACGCTGTATATTGGTGTATCGTTATTATAGCGCACGGTGTATATTGGTCTTTAGTTATTATTGTTGTGTTATGGACAGAATTAGTTATGGTATGGCCGTGTTGAAGTTTTATGAGTTATGTTAACGCTGTTGATGGTTATATGGGTCGGGGTTTCGTTCGGATATTTCTTTTTCTGTACGAAACTTGGAAGATCTTCTAGGTGGGATCTGTGTCAATCATTTTGGCAGTCAAATTGAAAAGGATTGTAATTATGTTTGTTACGGCTTCTGCCAGCGGTTTTGCCCGCGTGAAAAGTGTTTTATTATCCCAAGAGAAAATAAAACCGGGATGAAAAGTAGCCTATGTGTTATTCCGGACTATAATCTGTCTTTGTGCCAAATTTCATCCAGATCTGTTCAGCCTTTCCAGCGTGATCGAGTTACAAACATACATGTCCAAACTTTCGCATTTATTATATTAGTAAGATTTATCTTTCAGTTGAAGACGTTGCGTTGGTAGGTCTCCCACTAGGTGGAGCGACGACCTGGTCGAGTCTGTTGGAGGCCGGTGGATGCGAGACGCAGAGGATCGATCAGTGTGGTGACGCTTGGGGGAGGACGCCAGCAGTGTTCGTCTTTTTGTCTGAAATGATGATGATGATGATCTTTTAGTTACTAAATAGATTAAGGAACCAGCTATACACATATATAAACTCACGCCTTTTGCTGTGTAGGTAGGCAGAAACTACGGAACGCCACCTGCTACGATCCTTACATACCAACAACCTACACCAACAATGTGATGTGATTATCACTTATCTCGACTCGATCTTATCTAGACTCCTGAAAAGCGATTGAAGATTTATTATATTACCTTGTAATTTCTCCTGTAACCCGAGTCTCAAATAAACGGAGCAGAAAGGTTTTTCGGACCAATTCTTTCAGTAATACCATTTTCTACTACCAACTCATTTAAATTAGTTCACAGCAGCTACTGCACGTGAAGCATGACCGTTTCCATCTCTACTATAAGAAGGTAACTTATTGACATTTCGTTTTTCTTGCTCGTGATATCATCATTTCAGCCTCCCCCAGGTTTCGCCACATTGACCGGTACCGTGCGTCTCGCATCCAGCGCCTTCCCGCAACCTTAACCAGGTCATCGGTCTACCTAGTGGGAGGCCTTTCAGCGCATCGTCTTCCGTTCCATTTCATAACCTTTCGGCCCCATCGGCCATCTGTTCTGCGAGCAATGTGCCCTGCCCACTGCCACTTTTTAAGTTTCGGAATTCTTCGGGCTATGTCGGGAACTTTGGTTCTCCTGCGGATATCATCAATTCTGATGCGTTTACGCAAGGAAACACCGAGCATAGCTCTCTCCATTGCCCTTTGGGTGAATTAAAGCTTTCTCGTAAGGCCCATTTTGAATTTTAGGTGTGTGTACCTTTATGATTGTTTATTACAATAAACCTTGTAATGTGTAATAAAGTATTTCATTAATTGGATCTTTCTCTAGTAAAATATACCCTATAAAATTACTAGGCACGGTTGATCTGTAATACGAGGAACCGGGTTTATAGTTGGCTGTGTTCGTGATATACTAACAGAATGACGATTGTAAAATGTATAAAATATACGAAATTGATCACGTAACATTTTGGTAGTGCGTGTCAATCACATAAATAATATATAAATTATCATAATCCTTACTACTGATAAAATTTTAATGTCATCACTTAGAGATCATGGCATACTTACATAGCCTCTTAATATCAATATTTCTCAGTATATTACAGGATCACATTATTATTTACTTAAGTATTATTTGAATTTGAATTATTTCAGGTTACAACCAAAATTCCCCAAGTCTCCTCGCGAGCTGGTAAGCTAGGTAACAAAGAGACTTGGTGACTCGCATAATATCAGGCGCTAGGATCGCGCCTAACTCACTCTTAAACACAGCACTATAAATACGGACACTAAATACCTGCTCCTACTTAAGGGGTAGGTGCTGCTAATTATCGAAATTAAAAAAGAATCCTATTTTCAATTAAAAACAAATTGTTTTTGAAAAGAAATATTAGAAAGGACCAATGGAATGAAATAAACCAAACTAAGTGTTTTTTTTAATCTTTTGCATTCAAAAGACAGTTAAATATTTTTTTTTCTTCTTCTTCTATTTTCACATCTTATTAATATTGCTTGCTTACTTACTTGTTATTTCAGCTGAAAGACGTCCACAGCTTAGCAGAAGCATAGATGTTCCTTAAGTATCGCCAAATCGACCGGGCATGTGCTCGCTTTTACCGGCTTCTCGTGGTCATCATGACATCAATCATCCACTATGTAAGAATTAAATTAAATTATTTCGCAATCAACAGGTTTTACATAAAAGTTATAGAGGCCCTCTTTTAGGTATGGATATACCTGTACCAGAGTACACCTCTCCTCCATAACAACCTATTAACAACATAATCATAATTAAACCAAAAAGGAAAATTGAGTTAAAATTTAATTAAATAAATCAAAAATAAAATAAAATAATAATTATTGAAATAAAGTTAAAATTGAATAACATAAATAAAAATAAAATAATAATTAATGAAACAAAGAAGCCATCGCTTTTCGGGGCCCACCTACAAAATTTTCAGAAACATCGGTGATCTTGTATACTGCCATACTAACTCGTCTTCTGTTGATTGAAAAGTTTTCCCAGTATATTAGCTTATGTTATACTATTTTTATTGAAGTTTTTTTACCCAATCACCAACTCAGTCCAGCCCCTTAACTATGCGGTGTGCAGAAGGCAAGTATACACAAAAACTGCGCGTGTGTGTCTGTTTACGAGGCGCGCACGGCTGCGGTGGCCAGTAGAATTATAAGAGGTTTAGTGTATAGCACTAAACAGATACTAAACTACCGCCATACTTGGAGATTTCGCCCGAATTGTTTTGTAGGAGATTGTTAATTTTTGGTCGGGGTTTGACCAGTAAGTAGAGCCTGAACTGGGAATTTGACTGTGGATGCTCACATCGTCTTCAGTCACATAGGTCTTATCAAAACCTGGCCCAGCACTTAAACAGAAATAAGGTAGGATTTCCTTCATCAAAATGGGTAAAAGTAGTACTTACCCACAAGTAAGTAGGGTCAAAATCTTATTAACACATATTATAAGCAGTGGTGGCCTAGTGGCAACGGCCCCGACTTACGGGTACGTAGGTCGTGTGTTCGAACCCAGGCAGGCGCTTTACTTTTTGTAAATTGTTTCATCACCACTGCTCGAAAAACATCGTGAGGAAACCAGCATGTCCTTGAACCAAAAATTCAACAATTAAACCAAAAACAAACACGAAGACATGTGACATGCACCAACCCGCACTGGACCCACGTGGTGGATTAAGGCCTACCTTACCTTACCTATCTCACAGAGAGGATGCCTGTGTCCCAGCAGTGGGAACATTAATAGGCTGATGATGACATAATTAAGATGTAAATCAAATCGGATGGATGCTTCACGCGATTAGTTCTTCATAAACAACTCCACATGGATTTGCTTACGATCCAAAGACTTACCCAACCTTACAAAGGAAATATGACATGATGACGTGCTTCCAAATTTCGCTAAAACCAGAACTCGGCGTTGTTGTTTGAGAGCCAAATAAGGTTCAATGAAAGCTCTGTAGACAGGCCTGAAGCTCTTGACTAGAAAAAAGTATCATCCAACCAGCAAAGGTGATGGCCGAAATGGAAAATAAAAGGGATTTGTCACGTGGCATTTCCATAGCGGCAATGTGGCGACGCTCGGGGGAGGCCTATGTCCAGCAGTGGACGTCTTTCTGCTGATATGATGATGATGATGATTTCCATAGCCCTTGCAGTATTATTTGCAAGCGCTAGTATTACTTGCAGTAGATAATGGTACTTTAACTCGATTTTACAAAAATATTTTAAAACCGACTTCAAAAAGGCAGAGGTTATCAATTAGACGAAAGATTTTATTTATGTGTGTCACCTCAAAACTTTTTATTAGGTGAACCGATGAAAGCTGGCGCTTTTCATGTGGTCTCATTTAAATTTGGTGAAGATCTGATGAAGAACTTCGGAGATATACAATATAACTCTTCAATGAACAACGGCAAATCTCTCGGAATTTCTGCAATGGCATTTTTGTTTATTGTTTACGCCATTTCATAACATAACATCACGCCGTTATGCAAGAAACAGTTCACCCTGGTACAGTCTCATTTCACCGGTTCTGTTCAAGTTATATGTTATTCGGGTAATCTATTCTGGCATAACTTTGTGCATTATAGGTATCTAATTATAGAACTTGCTTATTAGGTACCACAACTAAAAAGTGAAAAACTTCCAAAACGCTACAAAGTGAAAAATTACTACTTTTTGGCTGTCGATGTCAAAAAACGAAGAAACATAAACAGAAACACCGGTTTTTTTTGTAATCTGTTTGCTCGCGCTTGACCACTATCTCACCTGATGGTAAGCGATGATGTGGTTGACGATGAAGCACGCGTGCCTTGAAAAACCCATTTACTCTTGACTTAAAGACTCTGGACTTCGATATCCGGTGGTTTTTCTATACCAATATTATAAAGAGGAAAGATTTTTTTGTTTGTTTGTTTGTACCGAATAGGTTACAAAACTGCTGGACCGATTTAAAAAATTCTTTCACCTGTAGAAAGCAAAATTATTCCTGAGTGACATAGGCTATTTTTTTAATACCGAAAACGGGTCCTGTGGGGTGGTCCACGGGAGCGAAGCCGCGGGGAACAGTTATTTTTTATATTTTCCTAATCGCTAACGAGAGGCAAAAGAAGTCGAACAGCCACTCGAAAGAACAGCTTAGTAGCAGTCTTAGAACAGTCTCCACAACGCTCCATTCTTCTATATTCATAACCTACAACAATACAAGTTAACAACCAGTTCTTAAAACCCCTAAAAACCTTAGCGGGACAGTTAAAAGCTAATGTTATTAGAAGCACGTTAGGGTGCGCGCACACCGGCGTTGTCGCGGTGATGTACGCGACCGAGCGCCCGTAAACATGCTCCACCTGGCTTTGCTAACGCTACCTACATGGTCAGTGGAGGGACAGCAAATAGGAAAGCGGGGAAGAAATTACCGTCAGATCCGAAATTATCAAAAAAAGTATGATGTACTTTTTTGCAATTAAATATTGTTACCTTCTGGATTACATCTTTCAATATTTTACAATGCATGTCCTCGAAAAGAGCGGTTTTCCAAGCAGCCAAACTGTGCGGAAAGTGTCACTTTTTTCACTAGTGCTTTTTACTTTCCTGTATTTTTTTAATTTTTAACTCCAACATCAGCCCGACGCATAGAGTTTTTATTATTTGAGAAAAGTTTTAAAAATTAGTTATGTACAGATTATCATTCATGTAAAAGGTAAAATAAAACGAATACTTTATTTTAGGCGTTTTTAATTACTCTAGATTTAGATTTTGATCAATAAATTAATTTTAAATATTCATTAAATATGTTTGGCAGAACGTATTTTTGCTCTTGCCTTATTGCGTTACGATGTGACAGCTATTCGCACATGCGCAGTAGATATGCCCGAGGAGCTAAAAAAAAAAATAGCAGAAATAAACAATTTGATTTGATTTGATTTGATTTGAGCTATTATTTAATCTGTGGATATGCTGAACGCGCTTGAATAAGTTCGCCATTTTATTAATTTCATTTTATTAATTTATTTATTTCCTCGCACAATGCATAGTAAAATGTTGTATGATACACGTACGTAAGATGATTTCCGACTTGTGTCGATTTATCCACTCACTCGCTCGTGAATAAAAATGCCACTCATCGGAAATCACCTACCTTCCGCACTTGTAGCATAAATAACTATTGTATCTCTTGTAACCTAAAAAATACTTCTTTTTCATCCAAGACCAGCAATAAAAAAAAGACATTAAATAACTATAATTTTATTTACATATTTGTATGACTTAAAGATAGTTGTTCCGGATCTGGGTGTTTGTGTATGTGAGTTTATATGTTTGTAAACGCACCCACGATACGGGAGAAATTCCTAGTGTGGGTCAACGTTTTTTTTAAAAAGTAAGAAAGAAAGAAAAGAATAAGTTTTATGCCGGCAATTTTTAGTCACAGGTGATTTAACTTTTATTTTCGTTGCAAAATATCACAATTAATTTAGAAAGATTTACTATAACTAAACATAACCGTAAATGTATATAGAATATTGCATCTTTTAATATTCTATCACGTTTACCTAATTTACTTCTAAACTTTTTTGTTAACCGTACGAGGATCTGCACCTCGCCCGGTATCGGAGATATCAAAAAGCTTACGCCGAGTTAGGGCACTCGATTAAAGCCAGCCTTGTTTGCATCGCCGCTGGATGTGCTGACCCTACCCACTACCACTTGAGCTGTTTTATGGTAATTAAAATTTTTGTTAACGATCCTTATTGTTTTGCTTACTGTACTTTTTGGGTTTAGTGTCGTAAGATGTGTTGATTTTGCTGTGTGTTGGCTTTAGCTAATTTTGGTAAGCATAAAAAGAGGTATGACAATATATTTTTTTCAGCCTTAAAGTAAGTAAGTAAGTAAATTTTTATTTCTTAGTATATGGTACATTGAGATCTTACATTTATATATTAATTGTTTCATACATACTACCATTGCGTGGTGTAGAAATATTAAATAATGAACTATCTACATGCAAATCAAAACTTACATTATAAGACCATTATATAAATCATATCAATAACCAAAAAAAAACCAATAAAATAATATCAATAAAATTAATCATAATGTCAAAAAAAAACAAAAATTTCAAAAAATAAAACATCATGTCAAAATATCAATCATAGCGTTAAAAACAAAAAGAAAACAAATAATTAAAAAAAAACAAAATTACAATGTTAAAGAATTCATAATAATGTCAAAATGGGTCGTGGGGCTTTTGGGACCGGGACCGCGGTCCCAGATTCCACCTATAAATACATTCATTATTTTTAGTAGTATTTTGGGACCACAAAAAAAAAGAAGTTAAAGTACAGTTAACAAAAAAGATGATATAATATTTTAATCAACAATTGCATGAATATCATTGTAAGTACAAAATAAAGGGTAATATTATTTATTTGCACTTATAAAAGGATAGCTATAAAGTAAAATAAAAATATATCAAGCATGTATAAGAGAAGAGAGAGATGTATGTATGATGTGAGTATGAAGAATATGATATGCGCACACATAGATGTGTGGGAGAGAGATACTCGCCCACACGTCACATCATCAGACAGTGTAGCTGGCGGAGACTCGATGTGCAACTAAGAACGAGTTTGACTTTATCATGTCAACCAAGATACAAATGTTCAATGATGTGTCAGTGATCAATTCGGTGAAAACTGGGGGCGATCACCGCATGGTAAGAGCTGTCCATACAGTCAGGCCTAAGTATTTCAAGACCCACCGTACAGATAGAAACAAAAAGCTCTCGGATTCTACTCTCAAGCTCATGAAGGAAAGGCGTGAGAAGATTCTGTAGTCTTCAGACGATGCGTTAAAATACCAGCAGCTAAGTAGACGGATCTCAAAACCCCTTGAAAAGCGACTTCCGCTAGTATAATACCAAAAGTATTGAAGACGCGATTAAGCGGAAATAATGGCTCCAAGGTCAAGGGCAAGAGATCTGACTGTTGAGCAGCCCACGAAACTGAAGACCGACGATTGTATGATCGTATCCGCCAAACCGGAGCTTCTCAGGGCGATCGAGAGATTCTATGGACAGGTACACGTCAACCAGTAAACCCGTCGCGAATCTAGCAAATTAACCTAGAGCTAGATAGATCCGACACTATACCGAAGACATGACAGACGTCAGCCTGTACGAGATTAGGACGGCTCTTAAACAGCTTAAGAACAACAAGGCGCTGGTTGATGACAGAATTACGGCCTAACTATTGAAGGCGGGTGGAAAACCAGTACTTAAGGCTCTTCAGAAGCTGTTTGATGCCGTCATACTCGAGGGGAAATGCCACAAGCAAGGTGTGGTGGTACTCTTCTTCAAGAAGGGCGACAATGCCCTATTGAAAAAGTACAGTCCCATCTGTCTTCTTAGCCATGTCTACAAGCTGTTTTCAAGAATCATCACGAATCATCTCGTGTGCACATTTGACGACTTCCAGCCTCCCGAACAAACCGGATTCCGTAAAGGCTCTAACACCGTATACGACATACATACGCTGCGGCAGGTTATATAGAAAGCCTTCGATTCGATCGAGACTTGGGCTGTACTGCAGTCTCTCCAACGGTGCCGAATCGACTACATGTATAAATCGAAGTGTTGAATTAATTGTACAAAACGCCACCATGTCAGTTCGTTTGCAGGATCAGACCTCAGAACCTATCCTTCTTCAGCGAGATGTGAGATAGGGAGACATCATATCGCCGAAACTGTTCACCGCTGATCTGGAGGATTTCTTCAAGGTTCTGGACTGGAGAGGGCTAGGCATAAACGTCAATGGTGAGAACATCACGCACCTTCGGTTTGCCGACGAAATAGTGGTCAGGGCTCACACCATGCAGGATCGCAGTACAGTGCTTGATGACCTCAGTAGAACTTCCGAAAGATTGGGTCTTAAAATGAACATGGACAAAACCAAGGTGATGTTGAATGCCCATGTTACACCCACTCCTATCAAGGTTGGTGACTACACTCGAAGTTGTGGATGACTATGTCTACTTGGGAAAAATGATCCAGTTGGGTTGGGTCAACTGTCGAATCTGACTCGGCTGGGCAGCGTTCGGCAAGTTGCGCGGTATCTTCTCGTTTAACTTACCACAGTGTCTCAAGACGAAAGTCTATGACCAGTGTGTGGTGCTAGTTTTGACCTATGGCTCTGCGACGTGATCGCTCACAATGGGCCTCATCTGAAAGCTTACAGTTACCTAAAGGGCAATAGGAGGGCTATGCTCGGAGTACTCGTATCCTTGCGTGATCTAATCAGATATGTAAAGATCCGCAAAAGAATCAGGGTTACCGACATAGCCCGAAAAATTGCCAAACTTAAATGACCTGGCAGGGCACATTGCTCGCAGAACGGATGGCCGATGGGGCAGAAAAGTTCTGGAGTGGTGACCGCCAACCGGAAGACGTTGCGTTAGAAGTCCTTCCACAAGGAGGACCGATGACCTGGTGAAGGTTGCGGGAATCCGCTGGATGCGGGACGCACGGGACTGCCTATGTCCAGCAGATGATGATGATGAATAGATATACATATATAAATATTTATATATATTGTGTTGTATTTATATTTCGTAATGAGTATCTTATTTTTAGATTTACTTCTAGAAGCCTACCATTTTTTAACCCCCGCCGGAAAAAGAGGGGTGTTATAAGTTTCACGTGTGTTGCTGTGTATCTGTGTGTCTGTCTGTGGCACCATAGCGCCCCAACGGATGAACCGATTTTGATTTCGTTTTTTTTGTTTGAAAGGTGATTTTGTCGAGAGTGTTCTTAGCTATGTTTGAATTAAATCGGTTCAGCCGTTCAAAAGTTATGCGCGTTTAACTGTTTGAATCGGGGTGTTTTCGCAAGATAAATGTGTCGGGGGTTTTTAAATTTTGGAATTTTACTTGTTAAATAAAATAAATATTTTATCGTTTTATAAAAATAGTTTCAATATTTTTGGTTGACCGTACTTTCCCAAGACATAACCTTATTTATTTTATTTCTGGTCCCAAAGTACTACTCAAAAATAATATTGTATCTGAAAGGGGAATCTGGGACCGCGGTCCCGGTCCCGAAAGCCCCACGACCCGTCAAAATACTAATATAATTATTAAGATTTTAATTATAATATCAAAATGTATGATTTAAAAATTCATTGTCTGTATAAAAACACATGTCTAAGAGCCAAGCCTTGGAATGTTTGAAGATTTAACATAACATAGCATTATTATAGTACAGCCATATTTAAAATTATTTTCGCCAGTGACGTTTAGATTATAAGTTTTTTTTTGTTCATTTAAAGTAGGCTCACGCTTGACCACTATCTCACCTGATGGTAAGCGATGATGTGGTCGACGGTGAAGCACGCTTGCCTAGAAGTAACCTATTCACTCTTGACTTAAATACCCCTAGATTGTAGCTATCGGATAATACAAGTGAAGATTTAATTGAATAAAAATGCAATAGCTTTGACTTGAAAATAACAACATCAAATTTACTATTCACATAAAAGCTCAATAAAACATAATATGACGTCACTGACCTCAAAAGCAGAAAACAAAACACGACTCAAAGTAATAAAACATCAAACATCAACATTGAAATAATAAATCTGCACGTCCATTCCCCCTCCTCTCCCCCCCCCCAGGCTCAAGGAGGCATCCATGAATGCTGTCAGGGCATGATGGACGGCCGAGCATAAAACTGACGAGACGACTACCCACGGTACGAAATGGCTCTACGGAGCCCAGTATATCACTTTTATTACATGCCATCTTCATTTTCATATTTCATATTTGCATTTCTGTAGCACCCCCCACCCTAGGTCGTCTCCCCCCTCGTTTTAAGCGTTTCGCACGTTTTTCTATGTAATCGCTCGCTTTGTGTGTGTGACGTAGTGGGCAACGCGTCAAAGGAAAGTTTTTATAGCGTTATGTTGGCTAAATGTGTTGTGAGGTTAAAGGTTCCGTATTCATAAATTTCGTTTCTCTTTGTTCTGTGAGTTTTTGGTTTTTCTTTTCAGAGCCTAACCTAACCATACTGTAGTTAAACTGTGTTTTGTAAGTTGAATGCATTAAAAATAATTGAGGGTTCCTTTCTTTCTTCAAGACTGAGTATTATCGATAATTTTGCATGCATACAAAATGATTAGGGATACTTTTATTGTCCACTAGCTTCTGCTAGCGGCTTCAGCTACATGAAAAGTGTTTTATCATCCCGAGAGACCATTACTAAGAGATAAAATGTAGCCTATGTGCTATACCAGACCATAATCTATACTTGTGTCAAATTTCATCCGGATCCGTTCAGCCGTTCTGACGTGATTGAGTAACAAACAGACATCCAACCATCCAAATTTTCGCATTTATAATATTAGTAAGAAGTAAGATACAGCCAGGGTGTGAAATTCCCTGGAGTGTTCCAGATAGCCATAACCTAGTGGTCTTTAAGTTAAGAGTGAACAGGATACTTTTAGGCAAGCATGACCCATCTTTGACCACATCATCGCTTACCATCACGTGAGATTGTGGTCGAGGGCCTTAATATTTTTTTTTATTCTTAAACCGGAACACATAAATATTGCAGTAACAGTACTTGGATGGCAGGATTGACCAAAAATAAATATGACAAGTAGTGTAATCGTGTAATTTTGGTGTGAGCTTGGCAAGCCAACTGATACAGGCTGACGAGTCATTTAGCTGGCCACAACTTACATTGCCAAAACCACCGAATAATTTGCTAGTAAACCTTTGGTATAGCATTTACTAATAAAGCTACGGAGTAAGTACTGGATTCATTACTCTCTTCTTGGTCGGTCTATAAATCTTCTTCTGCCTCTTTCTCAACTATGATGGTTTTGGCTTCCTCGGTCTACAGCTGAATCATGACTGGCTGAGCTGTTTTTCATGGAGTGAATTCCTATCTGAACTGCACAATCTAGTTACTGGATAAAACAATATTACTCTTACAAATTGGTCGTAATACTAGCATTCTGCGTTTCTATTATGGAGGAATGGAGCTTAGTAAATTTTGTAAGCGTTTAGCGTTTCTGCAATGTTTTACACACTTTCCTAAGTTCTTTTAATACGAAATAAATTATCTATAACGTAATAATTATTTGAACAAATTGTCGATTAATTGCCGGGCACACAGCGGAACCCTAAAAAGCTAAGTCAAGGAAATGTATAACAAAGTTGAGGGCATGTTGTGACGTGTTCTTTAGCGGACCGGCTAAGCTGCTTAGTACACGTTCCTGTGTTCACGGTATTTATTTTTAACATGATATAACTTTTTGTAAAGATTTCGGTATTGAAATACTGGAAAAAGTTTATTAATTTTATTTAGTAATTGGTTTCGAGGTGCATCTGGTTAGTGTTAATTACGACTGGTATCGTGAGGATCTGTCCTATAAAGGGTCTTGCCTTTTCAGCCTTGGCTCGGAGTCACAAAGAGAACAGTGACTTTGTTCTAAGATGGATAGCTAGCGATCACTTGTTATCAGATTGCAATCACCGAAGACATGGATTACCATATAATCATTCATTCTTTATTTTTGCAGGTCTTTCATAAACTGGCATATAGATATCGGCAGTCAAGAGGCCCTAGATAAAGTGGCAATGGCTATCATCGACAGCGATTTTTGAAGTCTCAAAATGTAAGAGATTTTTGAAGCCGGTTGTTTTTTTTTTGTAAAAATATTTTTATGTTACGCTTAATAGTTGTGGTACATGATGAGCAAGTTATATAGTAATAATGCACAAAGTTATGCTAGAATAGATTACCCGAATAACATAAAATTTGAACATAACCGCTGAAATGAGAGTGTACCAGGGTGAACTGTACAAATCTGCATACCCCTTTAGAGCGTACCGGCGTGATGTTCTGTTACGAAATGCCGTAAACAATAAAGAGGCATGCGATTGCAGCAACCCCGAGAGATTTGCCGTTGTTAATTTTAGAGTTCTGTGTATATATCCGATTCAATTAATCATCAAATCTTTACCAAATTTAAATGGGACCACATGAGAAGCACTAGCTTTCAAATAAATAAAGAATCATCAAAATCAGTTCACCTAGTAAAAAGTTCTGAGGTGACACACATAAAAAAAAAAATACAGTCGAATTGATAACCTCCTGCTTTTTGAAGTGATGTCGGTAAAAAACAACCAACAGTCGTTCAGAAGCATCCCAGTCAATATCACCTCATATTTTTCCCATAGGCGTTCTCCCGTCAGTACACACAAAGACGAAGCTATTACTCCTTCGGCTGTACGTGAACAATACTGGAATTAATTACCTGATACGCCCCGTGGACCAGATGTTTTTCACTCGTTGTTTATGGCCAGAAGTTCGGCTGATCAGGTTTATTGGCGATGATGGTATGATGTTTGTTTTGTAGGAGGTTGAGTGATTACTTTTAAATATCTGCACCTGTCGCCATGTTCAAAACCTACAATCGATAACGCTAATTCAAAACTAATCAATATATGGGAATGACACAACTGAACGTGAAGTCACGTGGTCAGAACAAACAAAATATAGAAGGCGTTAACGATTGTAGAAAGAGATTCGATACGAATCGTTTGTAACTTTGGGGGGCTGGAATGTTACAGATCTTGGTAGTACAATAAGCGATATGTATATATCGCTTATTGTACTACTTAAAAGAATATCACATCTTAACAGAGTGTAACGGAAAGTTCCGATCATATTTTAAAAACAACGTAAGCCCATGTATAAGAACAATTAACATTCTCCAAGTAAATCATGTGCAATTCCAAAAAAAAACCTACAAAATTGTCGTCTGCTGACCAAAATTTGTATGGCAGAAACATTTTTTTTTTGGTGATTTGACTGTGACATCCTTGGAGATAGTTGTGCATATGTCATGGACCAAGTGGATAATCAGGGCACTATGTATAATGCCCGGGCATTATGAATCTAGTCAAAATGAATACTGATTTAAACTTCTATATTTATCACATTGTCTGGTCATTAATAATATTGCGTAACGGTTGGCCGATAATTATGGTCAATGAAGGTTTGAAGGAGATGAGAGGAGCTGAGTGCGCTCGCTTTGCTCACTCACTTCAGCTCCCGTCATCTCGTTCATATTAGGTTATTTTAGACCCTACAGGCAGAAATAGGAGCTCTACGCAGCGGGGGCATTATTCAGAAAACCCGGTCATTTTAATTATTTCAATAGTTTTTGTCATAATGACTAACCATACTGGGTATTTTTCAAATTTCCCGTGCATTATGAATCCATCACTTGGTCCATAACACATTTACGTGGGCAGAAGTAGTTTTTTTAAATATTATCGCACTTTTTCGTTACAGCCGTTCCTGAAGTATTAGGCACAGAGGTGAAGTTGTCTTGTTGTTACATAAAGCCCTTACTCCGCTATAGTGCCGTAAAATGGCATACTCCTTGGTAACGGCTAGGTCAAAAGATTTAAAAAAATATGTTAATGACTCATGTACATTATTTGTGAATCATGGCTTTCCCATATGACTAATACTTTTGCTTAAAAAAAAATAACAACACGATATTTTGTCGCTTCTTTTGCATAGTCTTCCAAAACGACTTAGATGTTAAAACTTATCTGTGATTGCAAGCAGCAGCGTAGCATGTGCATGAGCTTCGATTTCCAAGTCAGGCAAAGTGTTATTGTGATTTGCCTATCAGAAGTTTTTTTATTTTTTTATTTGAGATGTGTTTGCTCTTGACTCTAGTCTCAGTCTGAGGCCAGAGGTGACAGAGACAGAATCAACGATGGAGCGAGCTTACCCAGAAGAAGCCTGTTCACTCTAACTTTGAAGTTCATAATTATATTGATAGTAGTTTCTCTCCCGTCTACTGCCTACCTAAGTAGGGTACTAACCTCCCTACCTACCCTACTTACCTTCCTACAAATTTTTCTCTCTACTTACCTTTTCTAGGGTCATGTTATCACGGAGAATCTTATCACCGACATTCAGAAAATAACGTCAAATGCACAACTCCATCTATCGAAAATGGAGTTAAACTTTTTGAGTATCTGAAATGCGTGTGTTGTGATATTTTAATTCTTGATCACTTTAAACTTTTGATAGAGTGAACCGATTGCGATGAAACAAAAGCTAAATCATGGCAAATTTATTTTTAAAACAAAGGTGTAATTATGTACATACTTAAACACTAAACAAAAGTAAACTATACAAAAAAAATACTAAACCTAACTACTACTACAGCGATGTGGAAGAATTCTTTGACGCCTAAGTGTACTTTTCTTTTGTATATAGTGTAAGTAGTTAGGTTTAGTGATTTTTTTTGTATTGTTTACTTTTGTAAAGCTAAATAATAGTTTATGTATAAAAGTTATCTACATTAGCTTTATACATATTACGTGATGCGTACACAACTAAACCGAAAAAAAGAAAAAAAAACAAAAATGCTAGAAATGGGTTCTGTCGGTTATCTTTTAACACCCTGGCTATGAGTTAGATATAACTATCCTGAGCAAAGCAATACGATTTCAACGCTTATTTTAATTGAGTAGTAAGGTAATTAATGTGAACATTAAAATAACAAGCGCATGAAATCATTAATTTAAAGCAAATATGTATAATAGCAAATCACTAATACGCCTCAGGTATATGTAATAACAATTAATTTTAATAAACTGAATTGGAATGTATCTTTTTACTTTCTATTTCCAAAAACATTAACATTTATTGCCTAATTATAGTTTAGCAAATTAAACCAGTCTACAATTCTGCATACCATTATTAAATATCTATCTAGAAACTGTTATCCAAATGATTTCCTAAGATAGTTAAGAGCTAAATTGATCCTTTGTATCCTAGGCAGTATGGAGGAGCTCGTGGTTAAATAATAACAGCCACACTGGTCAATCTTCAAGGTTAAGCAACGCTTGACGAGGTCGGTCCGTGGATGGGTGACCATTTCAACATACCGAGTTTCCTCATTCCCTCGGAAAGTACGTTAAGCCGTTGGTCCCGGCTGTCATTTGACAAACGTTAGGAGTAGTCAGAAGCTTGAGATCTGACAACAGTCTTGCCAAGGGGTACCGTGTTACCCAGGTACTGGGTTGAGGAGTTCAGATAGGCAGTCGCTCCATGTAAAACAGTGGTCAGCTGAATCCGGTTAGACTGGAAGCCGACCCCAAAGTTGGAAAAAGATTAGGCAGATTGATTGTATGGCAGTATTTTTTTAAATGTTTATAGAGTTTGGTCAGTTTTCTTGAACTAAGGATTTGAAAAATCACTCTTAAATCTTTGCTGCTAAAATTCTGTTTCGTAATTGTTATAATAATGAAATAGGTACCACAAAATATACCATCACCCCTGTGTTCTTCGAAAGGTTAGTCAGAGGGTGGACCTATAGTAAACTTACATTTCACCATTTATGTTTAAGCCCCATGTAAAAGCTTATTTTCATCAACCGAGCTCAATAATAGAATACAGTTTTAGATCCATCCAAAATATTCAACTACAACTTTCTAAATGCATAAATACATTTGACGTCACAAATCCTAGATAACTTGCTAAAATTAATGTGACAACCGTGCATATGTGTGTGTGTTCATATTATGAGAGTGTGTGTGCTGCCCCTACTCCGTCCGTGTATGCAGACAACAAAATTATAAAAGGGTAAATAAAACAGAAAGCTTACACAAGTCATAAATTTGATTTATAGAGATTAAAAAAGGCGCTTTAGAAACGGCTCGAACGAAAATTTTCGGTGGGACGAATCGGGAGACGAGTGTAGCGTTGGCAGAAAAAGTACGGCAGCTGTCATTTAAAAATGTTATAAGGTGTCGGATATTGGTTATTTTTGTTTAACTATATTTACCAACAATGTGATTTAAACAGCTATTTATCTTATCATATTTAAAGTCTATATGGAAAAAGACTGGAAGAAAAATAAGGTCGAATTAAAACCACTGGTGTTTCTAATAATCTCGTCATGTTTGCGTGACATGTGATACTAAGCAAAGAACACTAATATAAATTACATTCGTCACGAAACTTGGTTGAAAATAATTAATGATAATGCATCATATAGATAACTAATTGACCATATTGTTGTAATTCCATAGATATGCTTTATAATTATTAAAATACATTTTTACTTACTTACTTCAAAAGGATTTTATTTTTAATTGTGTTGTCGTATCTGAGTCAGTATCAATGTTTTCTATTTCCATTTATAACCAATTCACATAGTTACTAGACACCTATATTCAAAATGATACACACCATGTATATTTTTATACTTAGAATTTATCATTGTACACAACAAATATAAGAAAAATATCAGTAACATTTATAATCTCCCTTTTCTGCAGACCGTACTCATGTCAGCGCAGTGTCGATGTTCGGGCCCGTCAGAGGGGGCGCCGTAAGAAAATTTACAGGCACCGCCGTATTTCACCCCCGCCTTTTTTGTTAATCTACCCTCCTAATGCGTCGCTTTGTTTACCTGCTTCTGCTGACCGTACATAGTGTCCTTAGTAACGTGTTCAAATGGAATTATTACGCCTATTTCGTTCGAGCTCTTTTGTTTGAGGGATGGGCAGAGAGCTAGGTTGTGATTATAAGATTATGGGGCGTCTAGGTGTTTGTGGGTTGGTGATATAAAGAGATTCTAATGCAGGTAAGAGTAATATCTGCAGAAATTAAATCCGTTAATAATTTTTGAGATAGTGTGAGAGAAAATCTTGTAAAAAAGAAAACTGTATAAGAAAAGAGGAAATTCAGTTTCGATGGTCATGCCTGATCGCAATCAGTTAATGTTATCATATCAATATCAAGTAGCTAGGTAACTTACTGTGACTTCAACTTTTGTGAATCTTACTTTGAAGTTACACCCTTTGAAGTTAGGGCCACAGATTATTTGCATGCGTTTTGTCCTTAGAGTTAAGATTCGTATAGTTTTAGGTCGATTTACAATTTTTTTTGGTCTTAGTGAAAATACTAAACTTTATCTATCTTTTATGCCTCAAAAGAATAGTAACAACGATCAAATTCCCAATCTTCGTCCTATATAACGTTTGCAAATGAGCGTTGCAGTTGAAAGTTGTGCAATACAGAGATACAGCAACTTATGAGTGCGGGCCGGGCGAGCTTAGTTTTCGATTTGGCAAGCAACGGGGCAATATTGTTCGGTTCGCGACCCATTCCTACAGTATGTTTAGCGTTTTTATTAGTTATATGATTTTCGAAATATTGGGTTGTATATAATGTGGGTGTTGTTCTTTTGTTTTTGAGGGTTGTAATGTAATGTGAGGGGTTGAGGTCACGGGGCGTGGGGTTATCAACCATACTTGGTTGATGGTTTATACTTTATCCGGCTCCAATTTTAGAGATATACAGGAACGAAAACTAAAATCAGTCATCTGACATTTTCATTAAAAAAATATATTATATTGTATCTACGGTAAAATTATGTATTAGGTACTACTTGTTCACATAACAACAAAGTCTCAGATTTAATAGACTGAGGCCACAGGCAACAATTTGCTTTGTAATTTGGAAGATTATTTGTTTGTTTCTCCATCTTATTCCTATAATTACAGGAAGATATTGTTTTCTCGTCAACATAATGCTTTAAATGTCTACACAAACAAATAAAATATTGACAAAATCGTACCGAAAGTCCCGTCCTCGTGGACCTGTTCAGATCAATTATGTACCAACAACCCCCAACAGGATTATTGACTGATATACTTCCCATCCATCGCCCGAGTCTAGACATAATGCTATCACCTCTAATGACTCTCCACATTCACATTTTAACCCTTCGACTGGTCATGTAATTGGTCCAATGAGGGGAGAGTGGGTATTTCATAATCTACGGCATTTCCCCCTTCTCCCCCCTCTGCAGACGGATCAACGCTGCACAATCCCGGCGATAGAATTTTATGAGACCCCCGGATGCAGCGTGGTAAGCAGTAGTCATAAATAGTTGTGGGTGTTAGAGGTGGCTGGATGTGGCAGGTTGCAATTTTATTTAGAGAGCGTTTTTTTAAAGGACTTTTGTACGTATAGCCACAGATAATATAATACTAGCATAGTATAGCTAAAGCTATTTACAGTAGTGAAAGCCAAAAATAAAATGACTTATCATAGATTTATATTTGTAGCGAAGGCTCAGAACACATTTGAATGGTCGTCCGAGTGAGTGTTGTGAGAGGAAATGCCATGGACATTCTAGTTAATAATTATTATAAAAGAAACAAAGCAAGGGGCAAGTGCAAGGCAAGCGGGGTAAAAATACCTCAAACACGCTTAAACCACATCTAGCAACCCCTTCATCCATCACATTAATGCACTTTAATGCACTTCGACTGTACGCAACCATTACCACGTGAGTTGTGGATTTGTTTTGCCGGTCTATTTAAAAAAAATGTAAACCTTAATTTAAGTCATATAAACAATGAAAGTTGTAAACCGGAATCCTCGAAAACAAACAAAATAACCCAAATACTGTCGCAATGGGATAAAAGATACCCTCTTACTCGGGTGAAAAATACCTCAAACACACTCCAGCCACATCCAGTACAGGCATAGCCATGCCCGTGTTCAGCACATTAATTCACTACGACTGTACGTTTACGGCGTGATTCGCCGAAAAACCTATCAAGGAGGATGATAGTCGCCTTTGGAGTAAAAATTATCCCAACCACGCTCCAGGCACATCCAGCCTTCCCAACATCTGTGGATAGAACATTAATGCACTACGACTGTACGTAACTATTACGGCGTGAGTTGTGGATTTGTTTTGCCGGTCAGATAGTTGAAAATATGAAAATGAGTTTCAAGTTTCACTAAGATGTGGAGCGACATCAAATTTTATGGACAAAACAACTTTTGTATTAATTCTGGTGCAAGTTTTATGTTTTAGTGGATATGTTGGTTTCTGGATAATATGTACATGAAGGGTGAAGCCAATACGTAATGTGGCTGTTTGTAATTTAGTTAATTGATAGTGGAGATTTAGACTGATTGCCCTCTTTCCGATAATTTAAGGAAGAAATGTATTAAATTCAATAATTAACAGTTATGATGATGATCATTTCAGAAAAAAAACAGTAATTTAGGCAGACGATAAACTTTTATGGAGTCTCTTAGTTAGCAGATCAGCTGGACAATCCATCACCATTGTTCTCCAAGAAAAGTTATACCAATATTAAGTCGTGAGTATATTTCCCAATTTTGAGACTGCATCATACTCAGCGATTGTGTACCTTTTCATTGTGTATCATTTAGATTAGAATTTCTATAATTGTATCAATACATCCACAGGCTTTTCTTCTTCATAATATTAGTTTACACCAATAAATTATAGGTCTACAAATGATGCCAACAAAAACATAATTTTTACAGCGACAAATCATCCACTATATTAATTTACTACCCTCCCCACACCCCCCACTTATTCCATCAACCTTTCAACTCCTAACTTTTGTAACCAACTCAAAGTTGAACAGTCTCGAGAAATATAAAAGATCGTTGAGTGAAGACTGCGGGGTGACATGATACGGACAAAAGGCACAAGATTGCACCTACCACCCCTTTGTTAAGGGGCGGCTTGAGCCGATTTATTGGGTGGTTAAGTTTTTGTTGATAGAATATGTTGGTTATAAAGGTTACCTTTTATTACTGTAATCTCTTGTTCTTATGCTAGTTTTTCGAAGATATTTTTCATTTTATTATCAAGCTATGTATTAAACAAACTTTTTCCGTAGATCGAATCGACTGAAAGGTCTTAATGAATTGTGGACAATATGGAAAACGAAAAACCATGGTGGTAGAAATTCAGTAGGTGTCAGTGACATTTCTGTATGACAAGAGGTTCTTGTCTTGCATTGGGACAGTGATATCAGTATTTTTGTTTATCTATCGGTCAGACATAGCTGTACAGTGTACTCATTGGAAAGAGCGAATTTTGAGTCTTTAAAATAAACTAAAGTCATAAAACTGAATTGTATTTGAGAATGTTAATTAATGTTTAAAACGTTTTTTTTTAACTAGCTTTTTTCGTATTCTTCTCAGCAAACCCTTTCATTTGATACTAATATTATGGCAGTGCACCAAAAATAACTATTCCGTCATATTGGATTTAGAATGACGTCATTTAGTTAACCATGACATTTTTGTCCAGACTAAACGTGAATGCAAAATGTTATCTTAATCGGTTGAAGATAGCTGCTTAAAAAATCAGTTGCAAGATTTGACCCGAACACACTTGCATACATAATTACATATATATATACATTGATAGAAGCTATTGATAAAAGCTTGTAAAATAGCCCCCTTATTTCTGTTAGAACCCTTTCGAGATGCCCAAAATTTTCATAGTCTACTTTTCCGTTTTCTTTATTTAAACCCAGACAGCATCCACCGCCTTAACAGTTGCAGCGGATTTCAAGACGGACGGACGGACAGCGAGGGCAGGTAAAGGGGTCAACCGTCATCGATCGGGGTTCAACCCACCCGTAATCATACTCCACTTGTTTATTTTATATTGGAAATGTCGCCGTGTGTGATGTGCGCTTGTTTCTGTTGCAGTTCGAGGGTTAAGATGTATTTGGAGAAAGTGGGGTAGTTGTGTGGGATTTAGAATTTAAGGTGATTGGTTTAGCAGCTGATTCTTATCTGGTGTTTTGAATTTGTTTTTTTTTGTTTATTGATTATGTTTAGCTTGGTAGCAAATTCTGGGAAGTAAGGAGAACGTCATGTACTTGAGTAAGTTTATTATTTTATTATTGTATTTTATTATTGTACCACACAATTTTAACTATTTCATAAATTTATTTTCTTTTTGGAAGCTTATAGAATGGTGATGGTTATTGCAGGTAAATATTACGTAAAATAATACACACGGCACATAATTATGTTAGTTCTGCTTAGATCAGGCAGATATTGTACGATTGTATTAACTTATCCAGAAAAGAAACCATCATAAAAATTAATATTATGCTTAATTGCTTCAGGAAAATCTAATTTGAACTGCTTTGGAAATCTTAGAAATTCCTTCACATATTCTCTAAGATTTTCACTTGAAATTATCAGGTGCATGCTTGTGAGTCCCCTCGGTGCTGCGGCCGCACTGCAGCATACAACGCCGGCTCAAAGAGAAGGCGACGACTTAACACCTTACTCGAGCAGCAATGAATGTTTAATAGCGGTCACTTTGTCAACACACGCTCTCTTGGGCTTTTTGAAAACTGACGTGGGGTGTGTTTCCATTGTAGGATGACATTTGGTGGGTTTGAGGGAAGGAAATAGTAGCACTGTTTATTTTATGAAGAAACGAATGACTGAACGAATCGACTAAGAGATTATTTGGTAAAGCAATTTATCGAAGTTTTCAATATAAAAGATAATATTGATTGTTTCAGGTCCTGCAGAGGCATCAGCCTCTGCAGGACCTGATTTTCCTTTTTTATTTGCTAATTATGCGATTGTATGAACCAACCCTTCCGTTTACATACACACATCAAGCTCGTCTTAATATCATTACTTGTGACTATCAAGATGCCGCTGGTAGTTTTCTGGAAAACCTTGCAAAATTTAAATTTAATAATTTTTCCAAGAAAAATCCTCAATCAACTATCTTCACCTGTTTATCAAGTATCGGTCAGTTAACGTCTCCTCGCCTTACCGTGGCTTGGAAACATACCAACCAAGTGCATGCACGGAGTGCGTCGCGACCACACGGACTGTCTTACCCCTTTATGCATGTCCCCTCAATACAAGCGCTGCATATTTTAACCTTACCTCGACCACAGCCCGCTTCGTAAACGCTATCTGCTTTTGAGTCCACAAACATAACTTTACCTTACCGAGAGCCGCAGCCGTTCCAATTTCAATTGTATCTCCCTTGAGCTAAGACGTCGTTTTTGCTCTTGGGATAGCAAATAGTATTTGGCAGGTGAGTAAAAGCAAAGTCATTGGTCGCGCTTGAGATATTAGCAGCTTCAGTACTCCAGATGGGTGCATTTACGTGGAGATATTTCCGATTTGATAGCCTTTGAGGCGGCGTGAATTCTGAATGAGTTTGGCTTCGGCTTGCTTTTGATTTAGGTGTCGTGGGTGCCAGAGGGCATAAAGATGGGTAAATTTTTTGGAAATGAATTTTCTCGAGGATTTATTTTAAGTTTTATTTACAGTGAAAAGATAAGATTCAATTCTTCTGAATAAACCTTAAATGGCGTTTCTATTGCTCATCACGAAAAACGTAAATTTTGCTTTTACATCATAGGTACATTGGGCTTTAACCTTCTCTAATACATACAAAGCCAAAGATTGTAAAATGCTACTGAGTCAATATAAATCATACAGGCACACCACGATGCTCAAGTGCTTGGTACTAAGCAAATTACCAAGGGTTACATACATGTTCCATAGTAAGTAATTAGGAGTCTAATAAAGGTGGTATATATAATATACATCATAGTGTAGTCAACATGCAGTGTAACTTAATCAGCCACAAAAACACACTCTGTCAGATTTTAACAAACAATCAGTTCTCAGTCCATATACTCGTATCTACTCACCAACCATATGTTTTTCATATCGTCACATCACGCGAGTCCCGCGGTTGCAGCGAAACTAACCATTGTTTTGCGACGACCTGTCACCCACGAGCCAGTCGAGCTGTCTCAGATCTGACGCCAGAGTATTTTTGTGAAGTACTGTTGGTAGATGAGGATGGTGTTAATTTAAGTTTATACTGGCTTTTTCCAACGACTTCGCCCGCGTGATGTTTGATAATTCACAAAGTAACGTCTTTCCGGAATAAAATGTATCCTATGTCGTAGTAAAGTTCATGAATCAAAAAATATTTCAGCTGTTGGAGCATGAATGGATGTTAAACATCCAAACATACATACTTACACAACAGTAGAATGTTACAGCAGGGAAACTGCAGATGATTAAATGGACACTGTGCTTAATTCGGTAGGTCCACAATCAGTCTTATTACTTTAATAAGTTAATGTCCGGTTATCAAGGAAATTAAATAACATCTACAAAGTCGAGATGGAGCATATTATGGTTGGCTGCACTTAATAACTTTGCGTTGCTTGAAAATAGACACATACTTACTTCGGCATCAAGAAGCGTCTTCCATAACCTGTTTACAGGCAGGTACCATTTATAAAGTTCATGCAAAAGTATGTTAAACAGTGGGTTTGGTCCACCCCGCTAATAAGACGTGAACCCATTAAAAATAAATAAGGCACAGAATATACCTATTACAAGTAATACACAGCAGTATGAGCTGTAGGCACTAGGCAGGCTGTCGTCACGCGGCATTATTTTGGGCAAATAAAACATATAAATTTAATGCGTACAGTTAATTAAAATTTTACTTAAATGGGGAATAACTGGAACATAGAGGCATGACATTCTTTATGAATAATCACACTAATAGAAAAGTGTCCTCAGGTACAATTATTCCGTTCTGAGTCTCTGCTCATGCCGCTACTAAATAAGACGCGAACTCGCTAAAAATAAATAAGACACAGAAGATATTACAAGTAATACACAGCAGTATGAGCTGTAAGCACTAGGCGTCCTGTCGTCACGCGTCGTTGATAATTCGCGCTACTGCTGAAAATGAGCTGCATATCACAGGCTATCCTGTGTATTACAGGGTGCGGCGTTTTCGTAGAGGAAATGGCAAAATTATATCTTATACTTAAACTGCATATCATTATTGTTATAATAGACTCAATGTTTGCAGATCGAGTACCGTAATAGAAGAAAACTTTTGCGTCGATTTGTGACATAACCTTAACTGCAAAATCAACTACTTGCAAAACTGATTGAGCAATTCGTGGCTTCCAACCCTGACCCAATATATATATTAGAGATGCTACAAGAGTTCCCTGAAAGGGAGAAAGTCTGCCAAAGGAGAGGTGAATGGGTAAATAAAGCCAGGCTTTTTTATATTAGCTTGTATGAGGTTCTGCTATCAGAAACAGGCACACAAATACAACTCATGATCCATCAGTTGAACGAAGTCACTAAACAAGTCGGGTTAGAGAAATGAACCTGTCAAAAACAATGTTAATGACGAACAGTACAGAAACCCGAATATCAGTCGACAACGATGTACCTACCTACACAGAAAAGTACATCTACCTGGGTAAACAAATGTGTTTTGACAGGAAAAACAATGAGCTAGAAGCAGAACGAAGAATAAAAAGTTCTTGGAACAAATACTGGAGCTTAAAAGAAATATTTAAAAGCAATATGAATATAAAACTCGAGTAATATGTCTCCTCTTCAACATCCTGTTTAACCCTACTTATCCTAAATATCTGCGCGATCACTTTTCCTTCACTCGCCCAGCCGATGTCCCGTGTAGATCGCACCTTAAGTATCACCTAAACTTCCCATCCCATAGTACTAATTTCTATTCCCACTCCTTCTCTGTTCATGCAGTACGACTGTGGAACTCACTTCCACCTAAAATTCTTGATTCCCAAAATGTTTATCAATTCAAGAAACAAGTCAAAGATCATTACCTCTCCACCATATTGTAATTATTATATATTATTATGTATCTATTTTTATCTTCTAAATATTTAGTTAAGGTATATGTGTTATTTATAGATAATTAGTTAAGTTATATAGTTGTTAGTATATTTTAAGTTTCCTTATTTCCTTCTACACACTGTGTCTTCGTATATCATCCAACTATCCTGTCGCAGGTCTGCTGGAAGAAATTTCTTTTGAAATAAGCAGTACCTTTGTGCTCTTTTATCTGTATTATTTCTTTTCTCTGTTAAGTGTTTTGTGTGTACATAAATAAATAAATAAATAAATAAAAATAAAAACTAGAGTGATAAACACATGTCTTCTACCATGCCTAACTTATGCCTGTCAGACCTGGCGATGCTCTAGTAAATTAAAGAACAAAATCATCAGCTACCAACGCGCTATGGAACGCAGTATGCTAAACATCAGCAAAAGACAAAAAATAAGACACACGAAAATAAGAAATATTTCAAAGGCTACAGACGCTCTAATCCACGCTCAAAGACTTAAATGGAAATGGGCGGGGCACGTAGCGCGTCTACAAGATGAGAGATGGACTAAGAAAATCACTTCATGGATCGGTCCAAAAGGGAAACGCTACCGAGGTAGACCTCATGCGAGATGGTAAGATGACATCACAAAGACAGCGGGCCCAAATTGGTTACAAAAAGCCAAAAACAGAGACCAGTGGGATTCTTACAAACCAAATTAACTAGAACTAGTATAGCATTAAAATATTATTTAAATTACAAATACATAATATAATACTATACCTATTTTAACAAAATATACAGATATACTTATATAACAAAAAGTAGTATAATAAAAAGTTAAAAATTAGGCAATACATAGTTAGATTATAATATAAAGAATAGATAGATATATACAAAGTATATATAATCATAAGTTATACTTACATACATTGGATAAGATCAAATTCATGAAGTATTAATATTATATAAACTAGATTTAGGTTAGTTATCAAAAATCATGGAGATATAAATATAAAGAATAGTTATAATCATAGGCTATGTATACATTAGAAATAAAAAGTTCAACTGTATTTACTCAATTTTTTTTGTTTGTATGAAATAAAAGGCTTTTTTATTTTTATGTATGAGGGCCATCTGTCACAGGTTTCTTAGATGTTAGAAAATCAATAACTGACTTACTTTACTTGACTTAATGTCCTATGTCCCCAAGATGGGGCAGAGAGCGTCCACTTAAGTCCTCCATCGCGATCGCTCTTGAGTTTCACGCTTCTCCTCGCTCCACGTCATGCCGATGCTCATCGTTTCTTCCAACACGGTGCGACGCCAGGTTTGACAGGGACGGCCACGCTTCCTTATACCTTGGGGATTCCAGTCCAAAGATAGATTGGGTATGTAATGGGGACCCCTTCGGAGCGTACGGCCAATCCATTTCCACTTGCGACGCTTGATCTGGCGGTCGATCGGGCTCACGTGGCATTTATCCAACAGCTCTACGTTAGAGATGGCCTCGGGCCAGTAAATTCCGAGAATGCAAATAAGACAGCGGTTGACGAAGACTTGGCTTTGGGGTGAGATGTCCTTTGTGCCCTTCCACGTTTCGTACAGCAGCACGGACATTGGGCCCAAATATCTTGAGTTTAATCCTTCGCGTCAGTTGCCGCAATTACCATACAGGTCTCAGGTGTGCGAAGGTAGTTCGGGCGATGTCCTCTTCACTACCTCCTGTCTCTGAACCGACGCTCCCGAGGTATGTAAATTAGTCATTTCATTTCATTTTTTTTCATTTCATTTATTCAATAACAATTTAAACTGTGTCTGAATGTTCACAAAAAAAAATATCATCCAAGCCAAAATCAATTGTAACTAAGGACCTACATAGTATCACCATTACGTTTATAAGATTAATCAAATTTAAGTACATAAAATTATAAAATAAAATATAAAATAATACAGAATAACAATCTTAATAATCTAGACATGTCATTTACAGAAATTGATTACTTAATTCTTTCAATCCAATAAAATCTAATACATGTCAACAAAAAAGTGGACGCGTTCCACTGCCTCTGTACCAACCAATAACGGTGAGTGATTGTTCACACCAGTTCTCATCTTCTGGGTATTTCGGATGTTTATTTTAAGCCCTGTTTTTGCCATTTCCAGTCGTAGGTTGTACAACTTTGCTTGCATGTTGGCGTGGGTATGACTCAGAAGGCATACTTAGGTCATCGGCGTAATCCAAGTCTTCCAAGACGTAGGATAATCCCCACACTATGTCGCGGCGCCTATATTCAGAGATGCGGAGCATAATTCCGTCTAGAAAGACTAAGAAAGGGAACCGCGTCAAGAGGCAGCCCTGGTGGACACCCGCGTACACCGCTACGTCATCTGAGATGAGTCCGTCATAAGTTACCTTACAAGAATACGTCTTGTAAATACTCTCTAACAAACGGACGATTTTCGGTGGCTCTTCAATTTCCAGTAGGCAGGACCAGATGCTAAACCTTCTCAGCGTATCAAAGGCCTTTTCGAAGTCGACAAAGGTTAGATAAATCTCCCTCTGCCATTCTGTTTCCTGTTCCAGTATGACACGGGGAGTGTTGACTTGGTCCATACATGAGCGGTTCGAGCGGAAACCAGCTTGCTCCTTGCGTAGAAAAAGATCAACAGCCTTCCACAGTGTATCCAGGATGATCTTGCAGAAAACCTTAAAGGGAATCGAGAACAACATAATACCTATCCAGTTATCGCACTGCCTAAGATCACCTTTCTTAGGAACAGTTATAAGAAGAATGTTCCAATTATCGGGGAGCTCTTCGGCGGTCCAGGTCTTTTCAATAAGAGGCGGCAGAACGTTGACGGCGGAGGATAAGTCCGCTTGTAGTATTTTCGCAGTTATCAGGTCGAGTCCTGGTGCTTTGCCTGTTTTCAAAAAGCGGACTGCCTTCGAAACTTGAGAGCCTTTCGGTGGTTCCGTGTTGATGTTGAGAAGCTGGGATGGAGGGGAACTGACATGCAGCGTGTCAGGCATCAATGTAGCTGACAAACGGAAGACCTCTTCAAAGTGTTGACGAAAGCATAGAAGCTGCCCTCTTGACGTCACAATGAGCTGACCATCTTTGGACTTCAGCGGCTTCTTCTTTGACTTGCTGTTACCTGCCAAGGTTTTGGTAGCTTTGTACAACACCTTCAAGTTACCGGTGTTTGCGATTTGTTGAGCACGATCAGCAATACTATCAGCCAGCATACCATCCAAATCAATCACTAAGTTTCTTTAAAAAAGTTGGGATTGGTTCATGAAACTACTCGATTCTGCCAGCGGCTTTACCCGCGTGAAAAGTGATTTCTTATCCCAAGGAAACATTATACCGGGATGTAAAGTATATAATCTATGTCTGTACCAAATTTCATCCAGATCCGTTCAGCCGTTCTAACGTGATAGAGTAACAAACATACATCCACACACACATATACCTAAACTTTCACATTTATAATATTAGGAAGATGTCTTTAGTTTCCACACAGACAGTGCCAGCACGTAATGTAGGCATCAGTCTCTTAGATACTTTACCCTGGTGAAAAAAACTAAAAAGTTATAAAACCTTTTTAAAATCTCACATTCGAAACACCCTGCAGAACCTCCTTGTACCACCAGACACAGTTCACCGCGCAGGCGTAAAATAAAAATTAAAATAAACAAAAGGCAACACTCGTCCTACACCCCGGGGCCGCTCGTATTAAAGCTTTTGTCCTAAGATTAGCTGTTAAGAAAGGCCTTAATACCAGCGACTACTGTCGTCTGAACCTCACTGGTACACACTGGTATACACTGGTACTCTGGACTGGAATTAGCCGGTTTTGTGAAGGGGAGAGGGGGTACTTTTGTATCTCTTTAGATGAGAAAACTATGAGGAATGAAGTAGTGTTTTGACTTGATGGTTAGTGTTTTGTTTTAACGTGTTTTCTTTTATTTAGTTTGTTTTTTTTAGAACGGCTGGGGTTTTTGCTCGGGCGTTGAGTGGGTTGATATATTAGTTTAGTTGCTTATTATTTAGGTAGCTATTTACTTGTAACATGAAAAGCATCACTGGAATATCTCAATTTGTCAGTCAGTATGTGTGTCCTTTTAAATAAAGTGGTGTATAAACTATTATTATTGTATATTACAATAGAATAAAATGTTTTTGACTCATAATATGTGACTTATAATAAATAATAATAATAAAATCGTTTATTCAGGAATAAACACATGTACAGGATCAAAAAATAAATACGTATACATACATTATTAACAGTAAAACAGAAAAAGAGAATCATTGGTACCTGTACTAATGAAAAATCATTGTATCACAGGCACCAACGTCTTTCATAATAGGTTAAACAAGAAGACACAACTTCAACATGTAACGTTTTCTTTTGTTTTGAAAAAATAAAATAAAAAAGATATGACCATGATATGATAAAGACTGACCTACACCAGACTTTCTTATTACTATTTGATAAATCTGATCTATTCACATTTTATAAAATTTTACATTAGATTAAACATTACACAAACTTTTATTACAATAAGAGTCATCAGTCATTATATAGTAGTAGTAGTATGAGCAGCTTTATATAGTACAATAACAATAAAAAAATATTATAAAAAAATCAGTTTTTGCTACTTTTATAAGGTCAAAGTAACTGAAACCCGAAATTACAAAATATGATCTATAACTTATAGGTTTCATAATAAAATTATCAAGATAACGGATTATCCAATGGATTAAATCCTTTCTCATTCACATTAATTTCGAACAAAATACTCATGCTCACCATACATCATTATTTCATCCGAAAGACATCCACTGCTGGACATAGACCTCCCCCAGGCATCGTTTCATTGACCGCTCCCGTGCGTTTGCGCATTCCCGCTACCTAGCCATACATAGCTGATAAATAATTTTATGATGGACTTAAATATTTATTACGTACTTTTGCTGTCGACTGTAACCATACGCAAATACAGTGCGCTTAGCTATAAATAATGTTGCAACAATTTAGAAAAAATAAATCAAAATTAATGTTATTATTTTTCAAGTAGATGATGCCAACATCATTACGTAATCGCACTATCTATGTTTATATCAATATCAAATAATATGACATTCGCTATTCACCTTGGAACATCATTTAGTCTTGTACTTTCCCAATTTGCGTCTAGAGGCCAAATATTACGCAATACATAATTAAAATTGTCTCTTTTTAGTCATTTACCCTATACTTAAAGATTATACAAAACTTTATCTAGTAATGTGCTTGTAGTCGATTTCCAAAACTCTGTTACCTTCTAAATATTATCATATCGATTACTTCTATGACTATTAAAATCAATTAAAACTAATCTACAAAGTATATTTCGCACAAAATGCTAATCAACAAAAAACAAAATACGATCTACACAAATCGCACAGCGGACAAGGCACTAAATATCCCTAGCCAAAATCCCGAAAAAAAAAATTATCTCAACATTTATCACAACGTAGAATTCCTTTTTTAAAAGTAAATTCTTTTCTTTAGCATCGATGGAAAGAACAGCGAAAGAGAATTAATGCAAAACAAAAGTCCCGCTATCTGGATGGTGGGCGGAGTGGCGGCACTAAATTACGCGATGGGCGTCAACCCACCGCCATGTATCAATCAGGCTGGCCTAGATTTATGGGACAGTTCACTTCGGAATCGTTAGCCTTCGCGACGAAAATGTGTTACTGTTATCCTGTGTCTTCCGACTTTTCTCTTTTTTCGAGAGTTGGAGGGAGGGGTGTTGTGTTCGTTTATCTAGACTTGCGAAAACACGTTCGCGTGATTGTGTGAGTTGTAATTCTTAGGGAGAGCTGTTATGTACTTCACTGAGCACAATTTGTAAAAAAAATAGAACTGTTTTCAGAAATTAAGTCGAATTTTCAGGCGGCACATATCATAGATTGAAGAAGCCTATGTTAATTAATTTTCTGCGGTCTCTTTTCCGGATGTGAAAAGCAGACGACAGTTCGTTTTCTATTAAGTTAAAGCCTTGGCAAACTCCTCAGTAAAATCCCAAAGTCGAATATAGGCCCGATTTGAAACAAAGAAAATTGTTGAAACAACATCGAATTGACTGACTATTAGAATTATCCAAAGGCCATTTAAAAATCAAGTCCCAAATAACGTTAGCCAAAAATAGAAATAAATCCTTAACTATTAAGCTCAAAAATACAATAAAAACCATTTAATAAATTTTCGTTTTCTAGTAGAGTCTGTGTTACCATGGGCATTGATAATTCAGTTCCATACAAACTAAGCTAAGTAATGACAAAACAAAAAAACTTTTTAACAAAAAATCAAACTGACTTCCAGAACAAAAAACTACAAAGCAAAATTAAATTTCTTTACCGAAGTCGGTGTCTTTTGTACCCATTGTTTTCCGTTTTTAGACACCGACTAATATGGCATGAGTTCACTCCTTGACGAAAATTCTCGTACTGATTATAAATTAAAACAGCCTTCAAGCCTGAAAATCAATGCTGAAACATTGTCCAAATGACCACCAAACTTGTGTACAGTCATCTACAAAAAGTACCATTTAAAAATCAATCCACAAAAAACATTAACCAGTAAGACAAATAAATCCTTTACTATTTAAACTCAGAAAAACAATAAAAACATTTATAAAATTAACGTTTTCCAGTGGATTCAGTCGCCATGAGCATTGATGGTTCAGTCCCATCCTTTGTCGGCGTGAAGCACTGTGCTCTTGTCATGTTGACATAAATGGAAAAAATGCGAATGGTCCCCACACTGAGGCTAATTTCCTTTTCAATGTTCCCTGTCCGTGTGTCCACGTCAGTCCGGCTTGACGGGCCTTTCAGCTATTTCAGGCTTTGATGTTGTTTTTGATGGTAATTAATTATATTTGTAATTTTTTTACGTGTGTGTTTTTGTAATTAATAAATGGTTTTAATTTTTGGCTGATGGGAGTCTGGTAATGATTTGTTAGATTGGATGTTTAGGGGACTACTGGTGGTTTAATTTCCTTTGTAATTATTTGGATATGCGATTCGTTTTGATGACAAAAAAGCCAGTAAAATTATGGTTAACCTTAAATGGAGGATCATAATTCATTTATCAAGTTATTATTAATAGCTTCAACCAGCGACTTCGCCCGCTTGTAAGTCGAAAATTATTCCGAAGGAAGATATTCCCGGGATAAAAAGATCCGTCCACCCATTTAATCGTGAAGCAAAGACCTCCCATTCTTCCATTTCTGCGGGTTTTGGGCAAGTGTAGACCAGTTCATTCTGTAGGTGTCAAGTTGGTCCCACTATCTTCGCCTCGGTCTGCCGCGATGACACCGTACATTTGCCGGTATTTAGCTGCTAAGCAAACGATCCAGTTGGGTAGGGCCAACTTCGAGAGAGAGATCAACCGTCGAATCCGACTCGGCTGGGCAGCGTTCGGGAAGTTGCGCGGTGTCTTCTCGTCCAACTTACCACAGTGTCTCAAGACAAAAGTCTATGACCAGTGTATGTTGCCAGTGATGACATATGGCTCTGAGACGTGGTCGCTTACAATGGGCCTCATCAGAAAGCTTACAGTCACTCAAAGGGCAATGGAGAGGGCTATGCTCGGCGTTTCCTTGCGTGATCGAATCAGAAATGTAGAGATCCGTAAGAGAACCAATGTTACCGACATAGCTCGAAGTATTGCCAAACTTAAGTGGCAGTGGGCAGGGCACATTGCCGATGGCCGATGGGGCAGAAAGGTTCTGGAGTGGCGACCGCGAACCGGAAGACGTGGCGTTGGAAGGCCTCCCACCAGGTGGACCGATGACCTGGTGAAGGTTGCGGGGATCCGCTGGTAGCGAGACGCACGGGACCGGTCAATGTGGCGACGCTTGGGGGAGGCCTATGTCCAGCAGTGGACGTCTTTCGGCTGATATGATGATGATGATGAGCTGTTAATGTTCCACTGCTATGCAAAGGCTTCCCCAATATATTTCCAAGTGCTCTTTTTGAGCGCCACTTAAATTTTATAAATTATAAATATAAATTAATAAAATAAGTCAGTTGGACCGCGGGTCTTCGGTAGGGGCAGTTGTCCAATTATTATTTTAGTTGGATAACTGCCCCTACCGAAGACCCGTAGTCCAACTAGTTGAATATTATAGTTGGACCAAGACCCTTAAACGCCATTGTGGTAGCTAATATTTCAAAATTTAACTTTGTTTTTACCATACACACAAGTCGCTATGAAGACGACCTTCAAATATACAATATAACAAAAAAAAACTTAAAAAATCTAGACTGATTGATGCATCAACCGTCAACACAATCTTGCATCACCATCATAAACTTTCCTAAAAATATTTTCACCGTCCTCAAAAACCTTAACAACTCAAGTCACACGTACGGTACGTACCTCCTTCCGCGTACAAAATACGAGCGACACGCGTAACTGTAACGATACGATTGCGTAAACACACAACAACTCACACCTGTGCGGTATTTACGATTGCGCTCGACTGTACGCCAATTTATTCGCACTGTTGTTACTTTTGTGCTTTATAGTACCGGGCGAGTCTATTGAATGATTGGGCGTTAATTTTGATGGAAATGTTGAGAGTGATGATTGTTTCATGTTTATTTTTATCTTGTTTTGCTTTAAATAAAGACTATGTATTTAGACTGTGTCTTTTTGTTGTTTGTGACTTTTGATCTAAAGTCACAAACGTGGAGTTTCTTGTCCGTTCTTCTCCATAACAAGCTACTTTACCAAATGAACGGTAGAATAAATTATTAACATTTATAAATTAAAATTTTTGACTTTCAAAAGTGCCGCTTAGTGGCCTAATTAAAATAAAGAAATTTGACTTTGAAAGTATTGTAAATAAAATATTGTAATTTTCTTTAAAGCTAAGTTAACAACCGGGCAAAATATTAAAAAAAAATAACACTTTTTCATTTATTTTTTATGGTTAGGTTCGCGCTTGACCACTATCTCACTCACCTGATGGTAAGCGATGATGTGGTCGACGGTGAAGCACGCGAGTCTAGAAGTAACCTATTCACTCTTGACTTACAGAACCCTAGGTTGTGTCAATGAGGAAACACTGACTCCGTATTTGCCAAAGAGTCAAGTGCTCCTAAAGTACGCCCACGCTTCGCCAGTTATGTTGAAGTCGTTAAGGGCCTACAAACCCTTTAGTGCCGTAAAACGGTAACTTTCTACAGCATACTCCTTAGTAACGGCTAGGTTAAAAGGTTTGAAAAAAAAAAAAAAATTGATTATGATGTTATTGATTATATATTATAGAAATTGATGGCTGGAATTTTTTCATGACTAACATAGCATATGTAAATCAAATAATATTCTGCAAACAAAACTGTTCAAAAGGAGGTTCAATATTGACATTTTAGTATATAGCGCCTTAAGGGGCGAGCTTATTGACATCAACCGGACACAAGTCCAGACTGCAGACTGCTTCTGAGAAACTCCAGATGGAAAACTCAATAACACTTTACCACATTTTTTGTTCTACGCGTTATATAATGTTGACCACTGTGCAAAATTTTTACTCGACTACGGCGAAGCTCAAAGGAAGGGTTAAGATTTTAGCAGTGTATGTAAGTATGTGTGTTTGTATTCACGTATTTTCCTCCGTAGCGCCTAAAGTATTCATCCGATTTTGATGAATATGGTGTCAATCGTTCGTTATTATGGCCCATATAACATAGGCTAATAAAAACAAAAAAAAACCTTAGTCGGGTTACAGTTTTTATTAAACTTTTTTTACCCGACTACGGCAAAGCAAAAGGGAGGGTTATCTACTGGAGAATAACCGTGGTCGTATGCTACTTTGCAGAGTTTATTGTAGGTGGCCTACAACCACGGTTATCCTCTGAACATCAGAATATGTACATAATACAATGAATTATTTATTACATGTAAGTTGTTTCTCTAATACGCGATACATATCGAATAGTGTGTACATAATAATTTCAGATGAGAATGTTGAATGTGGCTTCATACTTTTTAGAGTTCGAATTTGCAGCAGTCGGTTTTATATTTTCAACTTATTTTTTTATCCTTGATACAGTTAGAGGTAGAGTCTGCAAAATAAAATACAACAGAGAGTAATACAAGACTAATCTTTACTACTGTCACCTCCATTTCTTTACCCACCATTTGAGTCCCGAAAAAACTGGCCAAGCGCGAGTCGGAATCGCACACCAAGGGCTTCGTAAAAAAAGCTACAAAATTTACCAAAATAATAAGGTGACATTACGGAAGTTAATTAACATTGAAAGCACCGATTTTTGCTTCAAATTTAAGGTTTTCAGATTCTTTTTTTTTTTTGTGCTATATAAGACATTGCTGGTTGCCAAATACCATGATTATAGGTCAACGGGATAGGTTTTAATTCTCTTGAGATTTGTCAAATATGTGACATAATAAACGGCCATGTTATTGATTGCGTTGATTTAGAAGTTTGATTTTTTACGTGATGTTTGATGTCCAAGACATTGGAGACTTCAGTATAATTATAATATTAATTTCAATTTGATACCTTCAAGCTCAAGTTTCCTTAGAGCTTGAAGGTATAAAAATAAAAAAATAATAAAAATCACACACAGACAGACAAGTAGACAGAGAACGAAGTGATCCTATAAGGGTTCTTTTTTTCCTTTTAAGGAATGGAACCCTAAAAATATAATAATAAAATGCAAATCTAAAGTTTAATTCAACGGTCCGATTAGCCTCCTTGAGGGTACAGTGACGTAGATAACCGACAGCGTCGAGGGCCTGAGGTACAGTCGCGCAGATAAGCGGCTTTCATTACTGGCGTGTCGCGACGACAATGGATTGCGACAACAAATCTCGGCGCTGAGTTATTTGTTGCTTCTGAGGTTATGTCGGTGACTGTACCTGTTATTGATGCTTTTGTTCTTGATTGTAGTGCAGTCTTGAGGTGATGGGTGGAGGGCAGTCAGGAGGCGCCTGAAATGTAATTCGATTAAATTTTACACATGTTAGTTTAATAATGTAAAAATGAACGTTTGGATGGATAGATGTTTGTTAATCAAACACACAAGAACAGCACAAAAGCTGCTTGCCTTTTTTTGATTTCCACGAGAACCAAGTCGCGGGCAACAGCTGGTATTTTTTAGAACAAGAATTTATAACAATCTTTTGCGGCAATCACACTAATGGGTCATACGACGCGGTATTTTTCAATGTTTTAAATCATCTGCCTAGCCTTTTCCCAATTGTTGTTGGGGCTTCCAGTCTTACCGGATTCAGCGAAGTACCAGTGTTTTACATGGAGTGACTGCCTATCTGTCCTCCACAACCCAGTAACTGGGTAACACGATACCCCTTGGCAAGACTAGTGTTAGATCTCAAGCTTCAGACTACCCGTAACAACTGTCAAAGATCTTCAAATGACAGCCAGGACCAACGGCTTAGCGTGCTTCCCGAGGAAACATGACAAAACTCGCTATGTTGAAGTGGTCACCCATCCACGGACCGACCTCGGCAAGCGTTGCTTAACCTTGAACATCGACCCGTGTGGCTGTTATTATTTAGCCACGGGCTCCTCAAATCGCTCAAATGTTTATTAAAAATTCCAACTGTAACTTCTGAAAATGATTGAAGCCTCGATCTTAATGTGCTTGAAATAACAGTAAAATTAAATTTGATAATAATAAACGATAATATTTGTAATATTTGTTGAAGAAGAAATGGACTTCAAAAAAGAACAGAAATATGGCGATGATGAGACTGTGTGCATGTTGCCGCTTACTGCAGTGGAGCCATATTCATTATTCCATTTTCAAATGCAAAAAACTGAAACAGAGAAAGCAAAGTCAGACGCTTAAAGTGAAGACTAAATTGATGGAAGTTAGTCTGCAGTCTATTCTGAACCATTATATTTTCAGCACTAAAGAATTTATTATACCTAACTGCCGATACAGTTTTAGATCAGTGCAGGCAGTCGGAAATACCTAAAATCAATTTAATTTCACTCAAACACGACAACGTAATGTAAACATATCTGCCTTTTATAACCTCTACTTTACGATGACACCAAAGTAAACGGCGCTTGCGCAGCGGACGGAGTATGTAAATCTGCGCGGTTCGGGGAAGTATTGAATTAGTTTAGTTTTGTTTACAAATGAATAGGCACTAACAAAACTAGGCATTTGATTTTGTTATTCTAATACATTACCCTCCCTCTAGGGTAGTTTGTTGAAAATAAATATATTATTACTGTTTTTATTATTATTGCTGTTTTCTTTGAAAGTTTTAAGCAATCTTTTAGTTCATCTCAAAATTACAATAGCTGTAAAAAGTCAAGGACGAGCGTTCAAAAAGTGTTTATAGGTTACTAACCCAATTAGTATATACGTAAATGATTTTGATTCAAATGTTTAAAAACAAGTTATGTTTTACTCAGAGAAAACAGAAATAAAATAACTTTACAATTTAAAGTATTCTCGTCATCCTTACACGGATTTACAGATCTCAGGCTGTCTAGAACTTTACAGCACTTATCGTTAAGTATTGTGTAATTTAATAAGCTACTACTACTCGGTATGTCGTCATTTAATTAAGAAGTGAGTAAGCTTCTGAGTGCTCCGTTGCATTTAGAAGATGAAATAAAGAAATATCTTTATACCTAGTTAGTTTTTCAATACGAATTGTAGCTATTCTTAACCAAAGAAGACTATCTGTACTAGTATATCACTAAAAGTCCAAGACGATTTCGGAATCAGGTAATATTTTGTAAACTATACGTCTTTATAATCAAAGTTTGACAGGTTTTCAGGCTAAGGTAGAATTTGACAAATAATCAACTTCAAATTTTTATTTCAGAATTCAGTGGTATGTCTACTTGTCTTGTACTTTGACCAGCCTGATTGTGATACAAATACATAGTAATGTATTTGTATCACAATTACAGGCTGGTCAAAGTCAAAGTCAAATATATTTATTCAACTAGGCCAATAAACGGCACTTTTGAACGTCAAATAAATTAAAATTTACAAATAATATAAATTGATTCTACCGTGCATTCGGAAAGTAGATTGTTATGGAGAAGAACGCACAAGAAACTCCATACGTCATCTTTAAAAAAAAAAAGTGTTTTACAATATTTACATAGTAATAGAATAGCTCTACACACTATACTACGTACAGGTATAAAGTATTAAAAAGCATTAACAGGAAAATTAAATAATTTGATAAGTAGGAACATGGTTCTCAAATACTTACAAATATTGCAAACATAGGTAAAATACCTAATTCAATAACAACGGAACAGTGTGTGAGTCAATTTATAAAAAAATAAAAAATAAACACTGAATACAATAACTATGAATAGGAATATAAATTAACAAATTTGATTTTGTCTACACCAAAGATTTGCCCTATGGAACAGGACCAACATGTTTCCAAGCATTCTTATCTTGAATATAATCATCTAATTTGTAATATGCTTGTTTACAAGGAGTGCTTTTAACTAAAGTTTTAAATTTACTTTCATTTAGTTTTAATATATCACAAGGTATATTGTTATAGAATTTAACTCAGTACCCCATGAAAGATGATTGTATTTTAGCTAGTCTCGTAGTCTAGCTGGATCAGCTGTCTCATGTATACAAATTTATCATCGTTAGCATCAAGTGGGATTGTGGTGAAATACGAAGTTCTTCCAAAATTTCAAATTTCCCAATGCATTTCTAATGCAAAGTCATCCAAGTCTATCGAAAGATCATGAACACACAGTCTGTTCACAATTTCATCCGTTCAACTTTTTTTTTGTTCCTTACAGGAAAATTCGGAAAAGATCCCATGTCTAACACGTGATATACTGCAATAAAATAGAGCCAAAGAATAAAAATATAAACTCCTAAAACTCCCGTACGCATTCCTCTTAGCAGTTACGTTCTACCGTCGTTCCTCACGTATGTTTTGACACTCTGACGATATATTACTCGAACCAGTAAACGTTGCTGATGTACGGCGGAACACTGCGTCATTGAGTAGATAGATACAGAAGACGAACTAGGGACACGCACAGGCGCACGGGTCGATCTTCTTACCGAGGTCGATCTATGAGTGTGTGTCTATCCATTAGATATCTTACAATCGCTTAACAGGCTTTCTGACGGTACTTGCCACCGTCAGTTTTTGGCTATTTCAACGTTAAGCCGTAGCCCCGGCTGTCATTTGTAGATCTCCAGCAGTCATGACAACAACTCAACAAACACGAAAGTCTGATAACCAAGACTTACCAAGGGGTAAATCGAGTTACCAGTGGATATCAAACATGCAGTCGGTGCATGTTAAATTCTGGTAATAAACTGTTACCAGTTAGAGAGAAAGACAACTCTAGAATGGTTCGCAGTGCTATTCTCTAAGGATACAGCCTTGAGCGCAGTGCTGTGCCAGCGACGAATCTACAGTTTGGTATTCGCTAAGCCGCGAATAGCGACACTAGCGCTCTAAGCTGTGACGGCCGTGAGTTAGAACTACTCAATGTCGAGCAAGTTGACAGTTCTTCATACATTTTGGTATTCCGTAAGAAAAAACAGCATCGAATAGGCTCGCAGCTTGGCCTACAGCCTCGTTTTTATCTGTCAAATCCAAAAGCCACTATTTTTGCGCGTAACGTAATTCTTCTTGGTTTTTAATCTAACTAATATTATAAATGTGAAAGTTTGGATGGGAAGTTTTGTTGGTTTGGATGTGTGTGTGGATGTATGTTTGTTACTCAACTACGCCAGAATGAAACTGGATGAAATTATGCATAGAGAATAGAATAGAATATTCTTTATTGTACACCATAAAATTTATAAACATTTACAAGGAAAACTTATTAATACGGGTACAAAGGCGAAATAGAGATAGATTATAGCTATAAGAACGGCGAAGCGAAGAACACAGCCTAATTGCGTAAGTAAATTCGGCAACGGAAACAATCTGGTTCTTTCCCAAAAACACACACATACACAAAAAAGTTGAATCTTTATTCAACTCTTTTGTGTATGTGTGTGTTTTTGGGAAAGAACCAGATTGTTTCCTTTGCCGAATCCACTTACACAATTAGGCTATGGCTGATGGGGTAGAAAGATTCTGGAGTGGCGACCGCGAACCCGAAGACGTTGCGTGGGAAGGCCTTCCACCAGGGACCAGTCCAGGACCAGACCAGTGGACCGATGACCTGGTGAAGGTTGCGGGGAACTGCTAGTTGCGAGACGCACGGGATCGGTCAATGTGGTGACGCTTGGGGGAGGCCTATATCCAGCAGTGGACGTCTTTCGTCTGATATGATGATGATGATAGCTATAAGATTAGCAGAAAGGCTACTTTTCTGCCCAATATATTGTACCCTTAGGATAAAAAAACGCTTTTCGTGTGGTTGAAGCCGCTGGCAGAAGCTATTAATAAAATAGTGTATTAAAATAAGCTATTTCGATTAATTAAAAAAATTGGGAGCTTGGTTAAACTGAAGCAACATTTATTAAAAGAAGCTAAGAAAATTAATGATTTTAACAGCTCGACAGGTGAGAGAATTAGCAACATTGAAAATAACATTTGGGGATAGAGACTTTATCCATAGTTACAGGATTTCTCAGCATTTAATAACATATTGGAAAACGACTTATCTGTTAGCGTACAGGCGTTTTATGTTTCATGTGAATTTATATATTATGTAACTAGCTGTTGCCCGCAACTAACTCTGCGTAGCATTAGTACTTTGAATAGCCAATTTTTTATGTAAGGCAATAAAATTTTAATTCACTATAAAAACTTTCACTCCCTTAAGGAAGATTGCCATAATAAAAATTATCCTATGAAGGACACAAGATAGTTACCTATGGTCTCAAACTGTTTCCATACCAAATTTCATTTAAATCAGTTCAGCGGTTTAAGTGTGAAAAGGTATCAGACTGGGTTACTTTCACATTTATTATATTAGTATGAATTGCATAGGTTAATTGGTAGCTTCTATAGTTAAAATTATATGTCATAAATATATTTGAGTACATTAAATAATATTTTTTGTGATGATTTGTCCGGCTATATCATCATCATCATATACGCCAAATGACGTCCCCTGCTGGACATAGGCATCCACCAAACGTCGCCACATTGACCAGTCGCGTGCATCTTGCATCCAGTGGAAGCCCGCATCCTTAAAAAATAATTAGACATAATATACATAATGACTAATAAAACAATCTCAAAATTATAAAACACAGATTTATTTATTAAACAATTTTCCAGTAATATAATTTTATTCTATAATATAGACCCTTTTTGTTTCTAATCTGAAGTATCTTTTTTATAATCTTTTATAAATATTTAAGTAAGTATAATTTAAGTAACTTAGACCACATAGTAGTGATAATTTGCCAGTACTTGCCCTTAAATTTGTATTAAAATTTCTTAACATCTCTCACAATCTAAACTATAATAATATCTATATGTCGCATCAGGGCTGGCCGATAGATGCAAGCCATCGGGAAGTCAGAATGTATCCCCTTAGGTTAAGACATCGTGCGTGGGCAGGTCGTTGGGTACAATCGTGCAAATGAAATCACGGAAGTTATTCGATACACTGGGTTTATTTAAATAGTCACAACTCGGTTACAATCTTGCTTACTAATATTACGGATCGACACTGATTCTACGACGTGTTAGCTCTACGGCGTTCAGTACTCAACTGCCATATTCTACTATCCCCACCACGCAAGTGGTTAGAGGAAGCGCGCCAATGCGTAGTTGTTTAGCTTTCCCGCCAGATGGCGTGCTTGCGATTTGTTTTAACGTCCGTACTATTGACTAAACCCGACACGGCCATCCTGCGAGACAGGCGTCCTCGTCTGTTACTCATTGTCAGGTTTTAACAGTGTATCGAATCATGTGGAAATTCTCATGAATGTCCTCAGCTCTTGGGGAACGCTGAGGGGTCTGTCAGACTCCTACTGACTAAAACCACATGGTGTTCTTTAGGCCGTAATTTATCTTGAGAGGCGAGCGTGGAACACAACACGTCGCCTTCTCGGGCCTCTCTCAGGTGACAGATCCCCAAATCTATCACCCGCAGGCATCATCTTCTTGTCCTTGCTCACTGCCATCTCATGTCGTGTTGCACCACACGTCCTCTTAGTCTACTCCGACTCGCCAGTCTCCCATCATACAAGGGATGTTTTTCCTGAAACACAAAATTTCCAAACAGTATTCACTCGTCCAATCCTGACTCATACTCTAGAGTGAGGAAACATTTCGAAACAATCAAACATGATCATTTAAATCTCTCTGTTCAACATTGCAAGGAACAAGTAATTCTATTTTCAATTTAAAGAAAATAGCAACTTAATCATCGATCCGGTACCTAAAAGCACCGAATTTTCGTAATTACAAAGTCCAAGTACCACTGATAGTCACTAATGTCACATTAAATGAAACAAAAGAAAAAGACACCAGGTATCTTATTCACGATCTTTAGCCATCACATAGCTTTTCTAGCTATATCATAGCTCTCTTAGCTATCTCATAGCTCTCTTAGCAATCACAATTGCTCCACTCGCACATCCCTACGATGTTGAGTCAACTCAACTCTCTGAACTCAGAACCTGTTCACACAGAGATTTAGTCTGTCCTATGTTACGTCTATTCATCATCTATAATCTCAATTGATACTTTAGCTTTGTATATCTTACTAACACAATCTACGCATAGTAATTAAAATTAGAAAACCAAAATTATTTCAATTTTCGTAATGAAGGCTTGACGATTCGAACGTCATCAACATAAACATGGTGACCTCATCTCTCGCGTGACTATGCGAGTTTACTTTATTTTAACCTCATAACTCAACAGGAATCCTCTGTTACTGTAAGGTTCCTTACACAAACGTGTTTTTTACACCGACTTACAGGTGCCCTACAGGCCCACAGTTGCCACAAAGACCTCCAGTTGCCACACTGGCCTACAGTTGCCATAAAGGCCAACAGTTGCCACACAGGCTAACACACAGCGCTCGGCTAGTCCTGACCAAACTAGATCATTGGGTTCGTTAAAATAGAGACATTTTTGAACTCTAATCTTTAACTAAATAATTGCCCTGGGCCATGTACCACAGTAATTCCAGACAAACTTTAAAACTGCTGCAGCAAAAACTGCCAAGCTTATAGAAACCCTCGAGTAAAACCTCTAACGCCACGGCTCTATAGCCGACAAGCAATTGTATTGCTCTCACACAACGGTCTTCTAGTCACCGACCTCCGCCAGAATCCACTGGTACGGTCAAACATAATACGGCTGATAGACTCAATTACTCGACATCTTAGGCTTGCTCATTATTATCAAAATCCCTTTGACATCAACATCGACTAGTACATAACCCGCTGGCATCTTTCTTAACCTACCGTGTGCATACTTACAAGTATTCTGAGGTTACTTCTAAGGTTCTGAGCGTACCTATCTAAAGCTTTCAGTGTATAACGATCACTGCCCTGTCATAATCACCTATCGCAGACTTAATAAAGTAAAAGGCCTATTTAGTTTTCGTACCAAAGTTTCCCAAACAACACTTCATTAGAAAAAGGTCCGCCGATCAACAAGTTCAACAACTAATCAAAGTAATTGTTACAATTCTGTTACGGTTTGTTATGATTCACAGGCATTGCATACTCAACTCATGAAACCTTCATTGTGACTTGTGCACCAACACAAGCCAGAATCGTATCTACCAACGATTCTCTACATGTCTGCCGCCACATATGCTACACCATATGAGGGGCCCTTGTGCACCAACACAAGCCAGAATCGTATCTACCAACGATTCTTTACATATCTGCCGCCACATATGCTACACCACATCATGAGGGGCTCTGTGCACCAACACAGACAAGAATCGCACCAACGATTCTCAAAAATCTTGCGCAATATGTGCTACAACACATGAAGCGCTCTGTGCACCAACACAGACAGAAATCGCACCAACGATTCCTTCTAGACCCATCGCCACATGTTACGCATGAGGTGCGGTCTAAAGTTTCGAGTATGAGTGTACAAGCCATTCTTAATCAGATTTGGTCTCATTACCACTGTCATCAACTATGACGTCTAACTTTATTTTATTTATTTATTTATTTAAAAAAAAAAAAAAAAAAACGTTGCCCCACACTAGATACTTACTACTTCTTACTTCTTCTTAGTACTTGGTGATCGGGTATCGTTCTCACAAGATTCGCGCCTTTCACTCTAAGATCTTGTAACATACCGACTGTTAATATGAGGGGAACAATTAGGCCTGATCATATTTGCTTCTTAATAGCTCGCGTGAAGGACCTTCACGAAGAACTTTGATCAATATCGTTTAAACCAGATTATCAACAGTAACCCTTTACTATCGCTCACAAACTCAGTTTTCATGTACGGAAAACGATCGCGAGATCTACTGCTATCATAATATTACTTTGAAAGTAAGCAAGTTAATTCAGATCTGAAGACGGTGGTTGTACATCGTTACGCAACAAGATCCGTCTTGAATACACGCAAATGACCAGTACCGTTACTAACTCGATACAATTACGATAGCGCAACGACATCACTAACTCGCTTTGCCACTGAAAACGACTAGTTATTCAGTCATTTTGGATAACTCATCTCCTTCATATGGGCTATCTCATCCTAAAGTTCGCAATGAACCAAATATTGAAACTATTACAGCCAATAGCAAACTCTGACTACTGGTTTTTACTAAGTGTGTCTTAATTACCTAGTGTTGGTGCTAGGTATAACCACTACCAATTCAGTGGTCAAACATGAACACTTAAAAATCGTACTAGCATCTCTTCACTAGAGAACATCTACCTCACTATCGAAATAACATGGAAGCGACTCACCGAGTATTCCATTCCAAACTTGCGCGCGCTCGTAACGTTCGGCTACGACCTGCGAACTGCTAGCCTGCCATTCCTCTCAACCTCTCAGATGTTGACATGTCAACCTTCGCGCTCAGCATCTGAATCGCTAGCCTCCAGCTGAGGCTTCAGGCTGCGACACAATATGGTATCTGAAACATGAAAAATATTACGAGAGTATATGTTCACACGGTTATCTTAACCATACACAGCTTTGATGGAATTTAACTAGTGCACTGGTGTAGTAACCTAAACCAATCAATCTGCCTAGCCTTTTCCCAACTACATTGGGGTAGGCTTCCAATCCTACCGGATTCAGCTGAGTACCAGTGCTTTACATGAAGCGACTGCCTATCTGACCTCCACAAATCAGTACCTGGGTAACACGGTACCCCTTGGCAAGACTGGTGTCAGATCTCAAGCCTCTGAATACCCGTAACGACTGTCAAAGTTCTTCAAATTACAGCCGGGACCAACGGCTTAACGTGCTTGCCGAGGCACGGAGGAAACCCGGTATGTTGAAATGGTCAACCATCTACGGACCGACCTCGTCAAGCGTTGCTTAACCTTGATGATCGATCAGTGAGGCTGTTATTATTTAGCCACGAGCTCCTAGTAGTAGAAGTAACCTAAACCAGCAATATGTGTTGTTATGGACACCGAATGTGAGTGCAGAGTCCCTGTCCAAAATATGAACCACACATTACTGTGTCCCAAGTGCCCAGGTAGGTATATGAGCTTTAGAGAATCAAATAAATGCCATTGCATTTTAAGTCGCGATTAACGACCTGGCCAGGACTGGTAGGGGTTACCACCTTTTAGATAGTTTGGCCCTTCGTCCACAAAAGAAGAATACTATGCTTCGTCTCAAACTTAGTTAACTCTGACTAAATAAAACTATCATACTACAAAACTGATCAAAATACTTTTTTGGATATATCATAATTTCCAGACTGAAGTGTAAGGTAGCTACGTCACTGTCACCATATCGTTCTAACTTCCACACATTAATAGCTAGCTGAGGACTATTACCAGTGACAGTAGAATAATAACTCTTCAGCAACATTAAAACTTGACCATCGATAACTAAACTGAAATTATAACCTGACACGGGCCATACCGTAAACAAAACCTAATTTTTTGAATAATGAACTCACTTTTCCACAATCATAACAAATTGAAAACGACTCACCAGATTGGCATAAAGATCAGAGCGTATGGATCTTTCCACACGTGCACACGCTCCTCCTTGTCCTGTCCAGCTCCTTTGTTGCTGCTAGCCTCCTTGCTGCTCCGTTTCCGACTAGTTTTTCATTATTTAAGACTGAGGGTAGTCTCAACTGACACCGCGATTTTTTTGCAAGAATGTAACCGCCATTTTCACTAGCATTGTTTTTACGTGTGATTTCATTAGAACGACCGAATCCCAATTCTGATGTCGCATCAGGGCTGGCCGATAGATGCAAGCCATCGGGAAGTCAGAATGTATTCCCTTAGGTTAAGACATCGTGCGTGGGCAGGTCGTTGGGTACAATCGTGCAAATGAAATCACGGAAGTTATTCGATACACTGGGTTTATTTAAATAGTCACAACTCGGTTACAATCTTGCTTACTAATATTACGGATCGACACTGATTCTACGACGTGTTAGCTCTACGGCGTTCAGGGGATAGTAGAATATGGCAGTTGAGTAAACTGCCATATTCTACTATCCCCACCACGCAAGTGGTTAGAGGAAGCGCGCCAATGCGTAGTTGTTTAGCTTTCCCGCCAGATGGCGTGCTTGCGATTTGTTTTAACGTCCGTACTATTGACTAAACCCGACATATATTTATAATTTATATTAAAATCATGTTCCAGGCATTCAACTTCCTCTTCTGATGAATGCACATAAATCCTGCAGTGCTCAGGTTTCTCTTGACCACTTGCTTATTTCCTTATACATATCCAATTTCGTCTACTGGTTGCCAATAAGGAGTTGCTGGTTTTCCAAATGCCTCTCTTCAGCTCCATTTGTGTCTGCCTTTGTGAAGGTTGTTGAGAAATGAGCATTGGATTAGATGGCCTCTTACCGTTAGCAAATGCCGCCTACGAGGAGCTGTAAACATAAAATGCAAAAAATTACTATTAGAGGTAAAAATATGTGCAGGATACTATGTAAACCAGCATCACATCTACTCTCTTTCTGAAGGAAAGAAAGAGAGTACCTAGATGTGATGGATGGATGTGATGGATGTTTCAGATATTATAGGCAGATACTTTATAGTATTGCAGGTTAATTGAATTTTTGGCTTCTGTTAAAAAAAAACCCCAACAACTTGGTCCAACCTGGGTATGAAAAATGAGAACACTATTTAATTATCTAGAGCTTCTTACACTGAACCAACAATTAAGCTAAACTTACATAAAGAGGCAATTGAGGCTTCTCTCCTATGAGGCACTGCAGGTGGTCATCTAGCCTCAGACTGAAATACGATATATAAATAAATTAGTGAAATACAAAAAATATAACATACCTATTAAGACTTTTCTAAAAAACCTCTCCAATTGTTTTGTGTTCGGCTGGTTTTCCATTGTCATATTGTTCTTATGCCAAGATAGCCCTGGTTTACATCCTGCAAATGTATTTCAACGCAGTACTATTATATTTTATCTAAAGATAAACATATTATATATTTATTGGACAACAATAATATCGTCACATTTTACAATACTTACATTTCACACAGTCACAGAACTATGTTAAAATCAATCGCTGTGAAAGCACTTCACAGTTTTTCAACTTGAAAATACTTTAAATAAAAACGAACAACAAATTATTAAATAAAAACCGTCGGTTGCGATTTTGCAAAATTTTCTGTGTTTGGGTGTCATGTCTGGCAGCGTCACAGCGCGTTGTTTTTACGAAATAGGCAAAGAAATTGTCATTCAGCCTTAAAATGCAATCATGAAAATGCATTATTTAAACTCTTATGACTATGAAATCGTTTGTAGTTTCACTCTATTACTTAAAATACTTGAAAATTTACCTTTATTATACGTTTTAAGTCCATAAAACTCTCAGTCGAGATTTATCGATTTTAATTTTAATAATTTGTTTCAAGCCCTAATTCGTCTACGAAATTGTGACGGGCGATGTCAGGCCTAGAGTTCGTCGACGACCATAACCGCACTAGAGAATACCGTTTGAATCAGCGCTGCACGATCGGTCGATCTCAAGACTGTCTCGCTGACGAGCTCGTCGACGAGCACAGCCAAGAAACTGTCTCTTAGAGAATAGCATGGCAGAAAAGGCTAGGCAGAAGAAAATAATGAAGTAGTGATGAAGCACGTACATAAAGACACCTTTCACGTTTGTATATACAGCAAGAGCAAGAGCACTTGCAACACAACTGTCATTTGTTTCATTGTTTGAGATCACCGTACTACGCACGCTTCTAAGTATGCGTAAATTTTTGCTAGTTGTATTGAGCTGGACTTCTGTACCTACCTATATATTCTGTGACCAGACAGTGGGCCGCTCAGGTGATTCTGTAGAAATACCCAATAAAATACAATGGTTGCGTCAATTTCAACAAACTCTGAATGAGTCATTATTGTTTATTTTAGTGCACGCTTCGGTGTAAATAAAATTAATTAAAAGTCAATCTGTTTAAGTGTATATTTTTGGTTCTTTATTTTTTTGTGATGGACTTGAACAGGATATTGGAATTTATGATGGCGCCTACGGTTTTATATTTTAATTAATTATTTAGATTGTTCATTAATTGAAGTACCCTTACATTTACGAGGCTCTGTAATAGCACATACCAGATGATAGGCATTTTGTGCTAAATCTCCAATCAAACGGACGGTAATTTTATCATTAAGCAACATTTGATTGTAGCCAAACACTTTACACGTGCAGACTGTGGGTTAACTACACACTGAGAACAAACAACGCCCTTCGTGTTCAATACAACAACGCATTTAGGGTACTGCTGGGGCGATGCTGCAACGCCTCGACTATGTTTACAGAAGCGTATACGGATGGATTTCATACCCTAACTTGAGTGAGTTGCATTTGGGCCAGCAACAACAGCTTACTATACGTGTTCGCAGACAGCTGGGACTCTCCACTGCTGCGCCACTGGATGCGCTTCGATTTTGCCTTGTGAGCAGAGGACAGTTCCTCCTTGTCAAATTGAATATGTTGCCTCTTCTGTATTGTCATTGTTATATTATTATTTGCATCTTTTTACATTACCTTGCTTTCGTATATATGTCCGGCAACTAGTACTCGATTTCTCAAGCTTTTCCTGCCGGGCGAGCATGGCCTACTGGGACAAACTTGAGTTCACAGTTTGGTAGCAAAAACCGTGATAAAATGTGTGACTCAAGCCTATCACAGGCGCCGTGCCCGCCCGGCTGGCATCCTATTTAGCTGAAACGTGGTGTACTTATGTAACTTAGAAACAATGTAATAGTAAATTACAATGAAGCTGTTTTCCTCTGGAGCCGGAAGGTGGCCGTAGTAACACCTCAACCTGACAAGATAGCATCATCATGTTTGGGCGATATATGTTGAGAATATTACATTTCGCTATTGTTAGTCGATTTAAAGTTTGTTTTAAAATTATGTTTTCGTTGTATTCTGTGTGGGTAATTTTATTTTTGTTGTGTGTATTTTTTTTATTTCATTGTATATTTTGTTCTATGTTTTATAAGTGTATCTATGGACAGAAAGTTTGAAATAAACGTTAATTTAATTTTAAAATAATAATCATTGACATGGAGCAGTGGTGACCCAGTGGTAACGGCCCTGTCTTACGTGTCGTAGGTCGTGAGTTTGAACCCAGGCAGGCGCTTTACTTTGTGTAAATTATTTCATCACCACTGCTCCTAAAACGGTGAAGGAAAACATCGTGAGGAAACCGGCATCCAGAACCAAAAATTCTAAGACATGTGACATCCACCAAACCGCACTGGGCCCGCGTTGTGGATTACGGCCCATTACCTCTCCCATAGAGAGGATGCCTGTGTCCCAGCAGTGGGGACATTATAAGGCTGATGATTGCTGGCGATAGTCTTCTATTATCAAGCAGATTCATCCAATTACCTACTAAAGAACAATATTACACTGACTGAAATACGTTCATCAAATACAGATCAGCATAAAGTCTGCCAGATTTAAGTACTATTTTAATTGCTTCACCTGACCAAATAAGTATCAAATACAGGAAATCTTGCTTCATTCCATACAAAGGCAGTGCTGAGATTGGATCATTACTTCGTTAAAGTCAATTAAAACAAGCAGTAATTTATCAATCTTACCACACGCTAATAAATCTGTAATAATATTAAACCTGTGTGAGAAGTGATAGTGAATTGACTGTACAGTGTACAGTCACAATAGGTCATATTTTACCTCTTACACCAGGTATGGTAAACATTCGGACAAACAAAGACAAAGACAAAAATTCTTTATGTCAAATAGGCCATTAAGTTTGCACTAGTCGATCATTCTTCCATACAAACGTAGTCTGGCGATTACTCTGTTTGACGATGTACGTTCAAAATAAAAAATTATAAGTGTTGAAAAAAAGAAAAAAAAAATTTTTTGAAAGTTTTGGCCGTCGTGGTGCAAATAAATACCATAAGAAGACGGAAAATTGCAAAACAGTCACCATACAGGGATAGATTAGTAGTTCAACAATGCAAATAATTTTATTTTGAACAGATACATTTAGTCGTTTTTTCATGATATCCATAATATTGGTATAGATGGTATAGAAAACGTTTATTTTCTCTTCACAAAGTTTCTTAAATTGCAGTCCCAGTCCTTGCAGTTTAAACCAGGGTATATCTTTGTGAGAGACTGGTGCCTGTGATAGGTTTCAATAAGAACCTGTATTACAGGTCACCAGGTCCCACCGCGGCTAAAAGCCCATCATGACACACTGATTGACAGCTTGGATAAAAGAAAAGAAATTTGCAAGAAAGTTTGGCTTAGTAGACATGGATGATAGAGAAATATGATATCAGTTTTAAATACAAATTACCTACAATATGGAAATACAAGGAAAGACAGTGAAAAAGATAAAATATTATACAATAAGTTCTAAAGGTTTAGTTAATAGATTTTTAGTAAGTATCAGAGTGAGCATGAAGAAAGTAAATTTGTGTATGTGTGTGATGTTGTTTAAGAGATTGAGGTTGTATGTTGTGGGTATGATTTTAGTGTGTGGTGCGCAATGGTTAAAGGAGCAAGGCAGCTGAGGGGATGTTTTGTTGGACAAGCCTTAGCATTTATTTCATAGGGGTCAGTAATTTCTCGGTTCCCTCGTAGTCCAGAGCCTTAAGATATAAAGTTAGCAATGCCTTACATTTATATTTAGTCCGGGAATAGATGTTGAGGATATCATTCAATTTTTTTTTATAAATAAGGTCGGAGGAAAAAAAAAGAATTGACGTGAATGTGCAGATTTTGCAATAATCTCAAAGGTATGTTTATTAAATTTTCGCGCGCTCGTTTACTTCCTAAATTATCATCATTTTCGCTACAAATTTAAAAAAGTGCTAATTAGTACGCGAACTAGCTTTTTACTGCTTATATATATAATATCACACAGCATCTATCTCTTTCGCACGTGTTGTCGGATGAGATAGCATGCATTTTTACCCCGCGCACAAAATACTTCGTGCCGTCGACTAGAAAACCCTTAAGGTTGAACTAGTCAACCGCACGAACTATTTTGTGCGCGGGGTTAAAATGCATGCTATCTTATCCGACAACTCGTGCGAAAGAAATAGATGCTGTGATGAGCAGTAAGAAGCTAGTTCGCGTACGAATTAGCACTTTTGCAAATTTGTATCGAAATGGATGATGATTTAGGACGAAAACGAGCACGCGAAATTTTATAAACAGACCTTTGGGAGTCTAGATATCATGAAAAAACCACTATATGTTTTTTATAAAATAACATTATTTGCATTGTTGAATTACTAATCCATCCCTGTATGGAGGCCGTTTTGCAATTTTCCTTCTTCTTATGGTATTTATTTCCGCCCAAAGATGCGTTAAAATTAGTGTTGAAATATGGAACTTTCGACGCTCATAACTTTGAAATATATTAGTTTCTAACATTTTTGTTTCCATACAGGACTAGATATTGATGAAACAAATTGATATCATTTTTTATTTTGAACATACAACGTCAAACAGTGGAGTAATCTCTAGACTACGTTTGTATGGAAGAATTTTCGACTAGTGTATCCTTAAGTGGTACTTTTGAACGTAAAAATTATAAATTTAAAGTTAATAATAATTTATTCTACCGTCCAATCGGCAAAGTTGCTTGTTATGGAGAAGAACGGACAAGAAACTCCATACTTACTCTATTAAAATAAAATGTTTTAAACATTTACATACATACATGAATTCATATACGTCAGTCACGTTTATTTATTTTGTCCCTATTCTGTACCACTGCAGGGCAACGGCCTCCACCTTTCTTACACAAAATTCTCTCTTTTTGGCTGGTGTGGAAAAATAATCCTTGAAGGAGTCAAGTTCATGCTGCCATCTTCGCTTCTCTTCCACGATGACGACGATCGGCGTTTAAAAAATCCTTAAAATGTAAATGGGTCTCTTAATAATGTCAACCAAAACAACAAAACAATGCACATCCTGCATTTACCGTAAACTGTTATTTTTAACTCTGATTCTAGCAATGATTGAATTCATAGTATAATTTTACCTTCCTATAAGGATGAATATTTTCCGTGTAGGGTTCGGCAGAATTGAAAGGTTCAGTTTTATTGACAATATTCATTATTACACTTTATTAATAAGATAACCTAATGGTTGACGTGTCAATAAATAAATACCAGTTATTTCGGTTATAAGGTACCAATGGTTTGCCATCCCTGGACTTACATAACTTGACTACTTTTTGTTTTTCTTTTATTGTTTCACTAACAGAATTCTGATTCACATGATTGATGGGTACAATAATCTTATATGTCCGTCTGTCTGTCTTAGTAATGACAGGTTAGAAATCAATTTGTGTGTTCTATTTTCGTAAGTCGGGTAGAAAGAGGTTAAGTTGGTATTGTGGTTTTAGAATTGTATCAAGATTTTTCCTCTTGTCGGTTAATGTGAGGCGTGTTATTCTTTGTTTTATTATTCTTGTGGGTTAAAAAATTAGAACTGGCTGTCGAAACATGTGTTTTAAGAATTGAATAACCCGTTGGTTACTTATTCAACACACTTCTTCCACTAACGTCTTAATATCATTACGTGATTAACAGACGTGCCTATTTTTGTAAAAACTCTGAAACCATATATGATTTGTTTATTCATGATTAGTAGATTTCTAATTAATTTTGTGTGGAAAATTTTAATTAGAATCTGATAATCAGTAAGTAGGTGTTTCAAATAATCATAAGTTTTTTTTTTAAATATATAATGCCATATTTATTTTGTATCTTATAAAAACGTTACGGGGTTCACAGTTTCTTTTATAGACTAATGCTTATCTATATCAGGCCTTTTTCGCCTTTTATCAAGTACAAACCAAAGCTACCATCCCTTGATATATTTAACTCTCTAATTTACTTTTCTTATAGTCTATGAATCCAATTTCATCATCATCATCAGCCTTTTAATATTCCCACTGCTGGCGTCGCAGCGCACAGGCGTCCTCTCTGTGAGAGGGAATGGGCCGTAATTCAACACGCGGGCCCAGTGCTTGTTGGTGGATGTCACATGTCTTTGGAGGGAGGGTAATGTGTTTATCAGTCTATGTATGTATGTATGTATATATGTATGTATGTATGCATCTACATGCATACATACACACCGATACCGCCGATACCACTGGGCCACTACTGCTCTACAGCAGTGGTGGCCCAGTGGTATCGGCCGCGACTTACAAGTTGCAGGCCGTGGGTTCGAGCCCAGGCAGGCGCTTTACTTTGTGTAAATTATTTCTTCACCACTGCTCTCAAAACGGTGAAGGAAAACATCGTGAGGAAACCGGCATCTCCTAGAACCAAAAAATCGAAGAAATGTGACATCCACCAACCCGCACTGGGCCCGCGTGGTGGATACGGCCCATTCCCTCTCATAGAGAGGAGGCCTGTGTCCCAGCAGTGGGAACATTAATAGGCTGACGATGTGTGATGATGCATGTATGTAAGTTTGTTTGTGCCTATATGGCATTCCAGAGACCAAACGCGTTGGCCGATTTTGATGATTCATACGTCAATCAATTCGTCTTAACCCTGCGAGTGTCATAGGCTACATTAAAATTGGACAATAGAAAAATGGCGGCTTTTTGGCGCCATATTGTGGGGGCCCAATTTTGTTTAGTAATATTTTATAAGTAATTTTTTGTAGTTCGCTTTTGAAGCAGTCGGGATTTTGATTTTTTGATATCACATTTTTGGTTCTCGGACATGCCGGTTTCCTCACGAAGTTTTCCTTTACCGTTTTGATAGCAATGGTGATGAAATAATTTACACAAAGTAAAGCGCCTGCCTGGGTTTTAAACCCACGACCTACGACTTGTTAGTCGCGGCCGGTACCACTGGGACACCACTGCTCTCTACAAATCCAACTTAACCTTAACTGGCCATAAAATTATAGTCAATTAAGATTCTGAATTGGTATACAGTTACTTTAACAAAAGTAAATGCTGAAGTAATTATTTTCTTTTGAATTTCAACTCAACATCCACTTTGAGAAGTCAACTTACAACCACCATATTCCCCATACTAATATCTCCCCAATAATTTGACATAAATATGTTAAAGACTTGGCTCGGCTTCGTGAACGTGAGACGAATGGCTCTGACTTTATGAAGACCCCAGATGTTGGCCGTTGCACTGGTCCGTACGAGTCCGTACTCTGCGCGACCAGATAATACAATTAGTTCTTACGCCGAATGAATTTTGAGGACCAGGACTTATATGTCGGTGTGTGGATATATCGATGTGAAGAATAGGTTATGTATTTTGTAGAACAATGTTGAACTGACTTTAAATCCAAACTAGTTTTATAAGGAGGTGAATATGAAAGTTATGTATGAAATACTTTCACTGATGGCAAGCTATTCACGGTCGACAAGATTAATTCATGTCAAACCATTAGCAAATTTTTCTACAGAGATTCTAATATAATAAGGTCGAGTTTTGCTTTAATGTATATTTCCTTAGCAACAAACTTCCTATCAATTGAATAAGACTGTGTCAATTAGTTTACCCATCTTTCTGTTATTTTACTGAAATGCCACCATTTAATAGAATATCTACTTGACGTTATATTATTAGGCATTTTTATTTTAATTTAATAATAAGCTTCTGTAACCGAAATAGTTTGTATATGTTTTTGAAATGAAATATTGTTCCAATGATATTCAAATAAACAGATACGTTATACACTCACAAAACAATTGAAAAAAGTGTTCCGCGCAGCAGCGGCAGCACACATACACACATTTCATTCATCTGACATTTCACTACAATGTCGAAAGGGATGGCTTGATAAAACAAACAAGAAAAAAAGAGACAGCTAGTGTTTGTCACTTGCGTGTGAATGTAAACAAACATTATTCTGACAACCAATGTTTTTTATTTTTGTAACCTCCAAATATCAGAAAATTAGGAAAAAAAATTTAGTAAATTGAGGTGTATTGCGTATTTACATATGGTATGAGATCCCTTCTGTTTTATGTAATTTGGTATTATAATTGGTACACTTTCTAAATACACACGATGGCATTTTTTTAATTTTGTTTTTGTTTCAACAAAGCGTATCGCTCTTCGCCATGCGTGACATAAACTAAAGACTAAAGGTTACAATTGTCTACTATTCGAGTCTTCACAATGCGCACGCTTATAACATATCTGTTTATTTAAATATCATTGTATTGTTCTGTACTTCTTTCTATAAGTAAGCAATGCTGGACGACATTCCAAATTCAAAACATAATTTCTGCTTTATAAAAAAAACTACTTTTTAATAAATTAAATTTACGATCCGCTGCAATTAATACACTGGTCAAAATTGCTGATTCCTTTGCCCGTATATCACAGTTTTAATATTATTTAAAAATGTCCTAATTGTATCATGAGTGGTATATCATAAATACGTTAATGTTGATCAAAAATACCAATAATTCGTTTGAAGTTTTAAACGAATTATTGGCTTAAAGGGTCATGAATCGACTTGCTTGATTGTAAACTATCTACAGAATAATGGATGATCCCTGTAGGATAAGCAACGGAAGCAAACCCACGGGAAACATCTAGTAATTTATATAATGTAGGTAGAGATCATCATCATTATTTTGGCCTCACATCAACAGGTCTTGAGTTTCAAGAGATAAATAAAAGCATTCAATTGTTTCGAAACATAGTACTAGTAGTAGTATTAAGTTAGTACCTACAAAAGTTGTGAAAACTAAAAAATATAATCGATACATTTAAGATTATCAATGTGTCTAAATATGCAGAACAGACTTACCCAGTTATTTTATGAAAGGCAGCTTGATAGAAAAAAATCAATTATGATTAACTTTAACATTGATTAATCATAATTGCAAAACAACAAAACCGCAAAACAACAGCAAAACTTTGCTGCAAATTCCTTTAAGACCAGTATTAATAGCATTCGTAAATGGGCCCGCAACGCGCTAAGATCGGTCCCACGCCTGAAAAACCTCTTATTTCGCAATTAACTAGAATTTTCGAGAAGTTTCATTTGAATAGAGTTGTCATGTTAAAATATAACTGACGGCAGTTTTGTTTTATTTATTCTGCCTCTAAAACCTCGGCTGGCCGAACGTTTTCAGATACAAGTGACAATTCACGCCAATTCGTTTGCAGTGGCCGTCTATCACACCGAAGTGTAAAGTGACTAATTTGCAAGTGGAGCGTAGTGTTTAAATTGCCTATAAAAATATACAATGTGAGAATATACAAATTCTTAGGCACAAAACCATTTAAATGAATAGTTAATGATGTAACGACAATGAAACGCATGTTACTAAAAGAGTTATGAATATAAATGTGGATGGATGGAGAGGAAGAGGAAGGCCAAAGAAAAGATGGATGGACTGTGTGAGGAGTGATATGAAGGAAAAGGGAGTCAGTAATAGCGTAACTGGGGACAGAACGGTATGGAAGAGGAAAACGTGTTGTGCCGACCTCAAGTAACATGGGATAAGGGCAGGAAGATGATGATGATGAGTTAATGATGTAAAAGCAAGCTTTGTGGAGAGGGATCTGAAAGAGCGAAATATACCTCCATCGAACCCAAGGACCCTGGCGTAGACACAAGGAGGTCCAAATCCAAATAAATTGGGAATTGGACAGGATGGAGTAGAAGAAGAAAAAGGAGAAGCAAGATTTTTGGAGACGTAGCCGCAAAAGCTTTTACAGTTTTAGGAACACAATATTTTTCAGATACTGTACCTATCTGATACCTGATAAAGGGAAAACTAGCCAATAATTCTCTATTAAACTCAAATTTGAATGCTCTAAGTAATCTAATTTGAATATTTCATACATCATACCTTAATCAAGATCGTTCTTGTAATAATAGCTAACCAATTAAGAGTTAAGCTCGTAAAATAAAAATCAATGTCATCTATATATGTTATGCCATCATCGACAGGTTCGGAATGAAACCACTTATTAATAGTGCAAAACCAGCCAAGGTATCGCATCTTCAAATATTTTGCAAAACTTAATTCGATGAGCCATATTCACAGAAGAATGCCTGAACAAATAAGTACCACATTAAAATTTATGACTATAATTTGTCTGATTCTTAATTCGTCGGCGATCCGACCGAATTCCTTCAACGCTGTGTTAAAATGTTGCTTTTAAACGTTTTTGAAAAGTAGAAAGTAATTTTTTGTACTTTTTTGGATAGATATTTTTAAAAGTGCTCTTCCTATTTGGTGTGGAACACTGCGATGAATAATAAGAGAAGAAAGTGAATTGAATTTTTACATTTACGGATGTTATGTATTTAATTACTTATTAAGTTTTTGTGTGAATTAATTATTGTTACTGTAGGTGAAGGAAAGCAGCTTTTTTTTTGTAGTTTAGTCGATTTTAGATGTTAGAAGTTAGATCAAACTATGATTAATGAGGAGAAAAACATCATCATCATCGTTACGTTCAGTGCAACACGATTTATTCTTCCATACCGTCCTGTCAACCTTCACGCAATCTCTAACTTTCTTTTCATTCATATCACTCCTCACACAGTCCATCCATGTTTTGCTTGGCCTTCCACTTCCTTTCAATTCATCCACATTTATATTCATACCTATTAAATATATACCAGGACAAACGATATCCTTTCAAAAATTCTCCCACTACAGCCTAATTGCATAAGTGAATTCGGCAGAACAAGGGGTAAGACTCCATGAAAGAGCATGACAAATTCTCTTTAAATAATTAGGTATTGCCAAAAAATATTGGACTCTTTCGAAAATATTATCTTCACCGATGAAGTCATCGAATAATTTTTGGCAATACCTGATTACTTAAAGGGAATTTTTATACTCTCCTGCCGAATTCTCTTAAGCAATCTTGTGCCACTTTCAAAATAAACCATAAAAAATATTTATCTCTTTTTATGTTTTTTCACGGTTACTATTGCAGTTACACGACTGTGTGACAGTAATCCATGTCCCCGACCAAAAAAAAAGACGTTGACTTATTTACATTTTACATACAAACGCTATCCATTGGTCTTCAGTCAATCGACTTTCAGAATTTTATTTCGGTACACCAGACATGAATCCTGACTTTTCGATATAAACATTTTTTCATTCCATTTTACGAATTGAAGTCGTTGAAAAATTTACCTTTCGGCTTTAATTGGTTTATTGATAGTTTTCAAATGTTTTTTTTTAATAAATAGAAGCCTATGTTTATTTTTCGAATTGACGTTTGCGTTTTAAAAATATGATGACGAGAGTGGTCAAGTTAAAAACGGTTTTCTAGTTTTCGCTAATAAAATTGATTTGGTTTGGGAATATTTTGAATGTAGCTCGCTCTAAAAATGTCAGCCTAATTGTATTCATTTTTAAAAAAGGAAAATTGCAGTCTGGATTCTGAAGGGATAGTAATAGTTTTCCGAGTAGAAACTTCTGTTTTTTATTTTGTTTTAGTATCTATTTATGGAAGATAAACTAGATATACAAAATCTTTATATCTGAACCAAAAAGAAAACTTTTTGGTACATATAAAAAGAAGAAAATTCTTTTAGCCTTTGCGTGACAAAAAATCTCTGCAAATTAACCAAGAGGCGCCGTCGGTCCTACATACTTAAGTTCGACTAGACGTGTACTTGAAACTACTTGAAAATATGTTTTTTAACAATAGTCTTGAACTTGATGGATACGCGTGATGCCTTTTGTTGTAGGTTTGTAAACTGTGCCATTACCTCGTTTCATCATTTTGAATAACTTGATTGTCTTTCATGATTCAATGAATGATGGTTTTCAGTAAAATTCATGCCCCCAGTTGGCGACACTTTGGTGAGAGACATCCAGATCATCGCTTACCACCAGGTGAGATAGTGATCAAGCGCAAGCCTATTAAACATTAAAAAAAACATGACGTTGATGTCAATTTAATCGGAAAACATATGACAACATGCCTAGACCTCTGAACGTCTAACATACCTAGGACCTATAGACGTCTAACATGCCGAGGACCTCTGGACGTCTAACATGCCTAGAACCTCTGGACGTCTAACATAACTAGAACCTCTGGACGTCTAACGTGCTTAGGACCTCTGCCGTGTTATTAATAAACACGGAATAAAGTTATACAGGGAATAACAAGAGGAATACCCATACATTTTCATAGGTTTAAACTTGGTATAACTTTATTCTGCGTTTATTAATAAGAGGGCTCGACGTCTAAAATGCCAAGGACCTCTGGACGTCTAACATGCCTAGAACCTCTGGACGTCTAACATGCCTAGGAGCTCTGGACGTCTTACATGCCTAGGACCTCTGGATGTCTCAGTGCTGCTACTTCAATGCACGTAATTTCAGAAAACCCTAATTACGGGCGACCTGTACTTAAATGTCAAAAATATTTTCTTGTTACCAAAAAACACATTTTCTCCAGCTTCATCATCATCACAACCAAATCAGCCTATCTGCAGCACAATCAGTCACATAACCTGGCCGGAACACCCGACTCCGCCCACCCCCTTATTAGACAAAAATACACTTCTCAGCATGTTCGGACCTCGGGAGGTTCTCGGCCCTCGGCCACGGGGCCCGGCCACCGGACATCAGGGATGCTATGGATATGCAATTTCGGATATAGATACGGATACAAATATAGAAATAATATTGTACTGGTTTCGGGTGCGGCTACGGATATGAAAGTAGTTCGGCTTAGCCGTTAGTTTCGTATAATTTCGGTTACGGATAATAGATTTCTATAATAAACAAACATGCAAGTGACGCGCGTGGCAAGTGTGTCTGTTTGGTTCGGCCGGGCAGCAAAGCCTGTCATCGCGTGTCTCATTAAGAGCCCACCTGTATCCGAAACTTTTATATCGCATTCGGTTACGGATACGGATAGATTTTTATTTCGGATATCCGTTTCGGTAACGGTTACGGAGTTTCATAACATCCCTGCCGGACACCCGACGGAGTTTAATTATCGGTCACTAAATTAAGTTGGGCTCGTTCTGCTGCCTTGCACTTCGTGTTTTGTGAGATCGCTGCGATTGCAATATGGTGGATAAGAATGTTGAGGAGTAACGGGTTGGGGGGTGAAGGGGTAAGAAGGTGTTTGGTATTTTGGGCTTGGGTTTTAAGGATTTTTAGTGTTATAGAAAAATTTGGGCATATTTTTTTATTGATGATCAAATATCGTCTGTAAGTTTTACACTCGTAACTCTTTGAGCCGTCATAGCTATTTTGATAAACACAGAGTAAGAGTTTCCAATAGATCAAGAAAAGGCTTTACATAAAATAGAAACAAACGTTTTACTTTAACGATAGTGTTAGTGAGTTACATACAACAAATTGGAGATTAAAGGATGTTTCTGGATTGAGAACTTGGAGTTAAGAATGTGTCAAATCCTGAAGCAAAGTTTGACACGGTTTTGGACTAAAAAGAGTTTGCCAAATACTCAGCTACAAATTCTTAATTTAGAAATCGGGTTTTAATTATAGAATATTTTTTGCTGGTTAGTGTCAAAAATATAAATGGCAAGGCAAGAATGAGTGCCACGATTACTTCATAATATTACCACATTTTTAGGGATCCGTACCCAAAAGGTAAAAACGGGACCCTATTACTAAGACTCCACTGTCCGTATGTCTGTCTGTCACCAGGCTGTATCTAATGAACCGTGATAGCTGGACAGTTAAAATTTTCACAGATTATGTATTTTCTGTTGCCACTATAACAACAAATACTAAAAACAGAAAAAATATATATTTAAGTTGTGCTCCCATACAACAAATGTAATTTTTTGCCGTTTTTTGCGATAATGGTACGGAACCCAGAGTCCGACTCGCACTTGGCCAGTTTTTTTCTTTAACCCCTTCCATTGCTTAACTTGGTAAGGTTAACAAAACAGTGGTAATATACCTGTACCAACTTACAACATAGTATGACTCATTTTCTCACAACATTTTGTTGAGTTTTGAAGTTCAATGCGCCCTTCTTGCTCTAGTTCTCACAAAACGAGTCAATATTTTGTATATAAACAAAACAAGTATTGCACATTCTGTGAAATTTTTATTATAACTCCAAAGCCAATTGCATGAAATTCAGAGTGGAATATGGTTTTGTGCACAAGATTGTACTTATAGGTAAATAAGATAAGTTAGTATTTCAGTAGGTGTTATTATTATTTGGTTTCGGCATAAAGTTCTTGTGAATGAATTGTTCCATAGTTAATTTGGTACCTAATTATACACTTTTGTCAAATTCAGACAACAATGGATGAATAAGGAATTAATTTCATTCTGATTTTCGTTAATTATAACGTAACTAAAGTTTCTAAATAAAATGTAACTGCTACAGACTACTAAAATATTATACTAAGCACACAAACAAAAATCTTATATACGTCCCTACCATAAATCCAGACCATAGCATCAATTACATTGAATTCACAAAATCCTTTGATCTTTTTAAACTCAAAACCACAATAATACCGAACTACTCATACAAATTAATAAGCACGTGACACGTCATCGGCACGCGTGTCGGTACGCACAGTACGCCACAATACGCCACTACGCCACACCGCCCCGGGCCGCGCAACGTTGCGCCCCGGTCCATTAATAGGGACATCGGGACACAACATAACCTCTGTGCTCGACTGTACTTCAAACGTCTTTGATTTTTGGGCGGTTTTTTGTAGTAGAGCTGTTTTAAAGCAATAATTTTAATATATTTATACATATACGAGTATTACATGCTATGTTAAAAACAATAATTATTATGAGCTTATTAAATTATTATGAATTTATTTTATGCATATTATAATTTTTATCATCGATATAAAAAAACAATTTGAGTTATTTGGGCAGCCAAGAATGAAGGAAGGTTTCACCTAAAAACAACTTATAATCGTGACAATCTAAGAAGTCCGATGACGTTTCTCATTTTATACATGCCGCCGTTGTATGAACGTCTACGAAAAATCTAATTCATAATCCTAATTAATTACTATGTTACCCACAAACTATAACAACGAGTATTATTCGTAAGTATCAAGTTTAACTCAAATAACGTATTTTTAACCCCCGCCGGAAAAAGAGGGGTGTTATAAGTTTCCCGTGTGTATCTGTGTATCTGTATGTCTGTCTGTGGCATCATAGCGCCTAAACGGATGAACCGATTTTAATTTAGTTTTTTATGTTTGAAAGGTAATTTTGTCGAGAGTGTTTTTAGCTATGTTTGAATAAAATCGGTTGAGCCGTTCAAAAGTTATGGGCGTTTTACTGTTCGAATCGGGGTGTTTTCGCAAGATAAATGTGTCGGGGTTTTTTTAAATTTTGAACTTTTACTTGTTATAGCTGTCAAATCCGACTCGTCACGACTTCAAAAATATTACTGCTCGACGAACCTGTAAACAGTAAATAAAAATCAATTACCTCACCTTCAGAAACGACACTGACACATATAAAAAAAAAATATGAACGACTTATTAAAAACCATATATTAAATTAATAGCTAAGAGAAAAACGCCCACATTAAACCGACTTCAAGTCCAAATGACGATTAGAGGTATATGTTAAAGACAACGGTAATGGAGGTTAGCAAAAGAACACAGGGGAACAAAATAAAACATACAAATACAAAGTAAAATAATAATTACCCGAAGCACCTGAGGCGATGCGAAGATAAACCGCATCCGTATAACCTTTTGTTATAAAAGATTTTACTTTTTTATTCAATTAGTCACATAATATGAATGGGAAACGTGAAACGTCTAGGTCTTTGCCGTGATACGGACAGCGGCTTTGAAATGTTAAAGCTTACGAGTAATTGGAAAATTTTGCCTTTTTACGTTTTTATCTGGGTGTGTTTGTGTTTTGGCGCACTGTGTTCTGCTGTGTACTCTTTGTTTGGTTTAGCTTTTGTTAATAAAGCTCGGGGTTTTTTGCAAATGTGTGCTGTAGGGTGTTGATTGTTATTTTTGAGTTTTGTGATGTTGGTAGTACAAGCAAAATGTTTTAGGAATAGTTTAAATATTACTTCGCGAATAGTTTGTTTAGTTTTGACTGGGTGTCAACTTTTTTTGAGGATATCGGATTGATTGAAAACATCAATGTTATTAATTATTTGGATTTTTCTTTACCATGTTCATTCAGACAGAGAGGTTTGGAAGGAGAAAAGGGAAGCCTTTGCCCAAAAGTGGGACTCCACTTCTTGGAAAAATTGCTGTGCTGTCGGAAGATACATAAGCGTGAGCTGGATGACCAAGACTAGATGTATCATCCGACTGCACAGCATGATTTTCTTCTCGTTTACGTCTTTTTAGTTGGCTTTTTAAGCAGTCGGGTTTTTTGTTATTTTTAAATATTTTTTTATTTACAACTTTATAGTTATTTTTATTAGAATTAGGTACATTTAAAGATATAAGTATTTTTGTAATCACCTCTTAAAACCCTTCATTTTGATACCCCACACGTTGGGTTTGCAAAAAAAAATATGCCCCCACGATATGGCGCCCAAAATCCGCCATTTTTCTATTTTGCAATTTTAATGTAGCCAGTGACACTTGCAGGGTTAAAACGAATCGATTAACGTAAAATCATCAAAATCGGTTAACGCGTTTGGTCTCTAGAACGCCATATAGTAACAAACATACATACATACATACACACATACATACTTACATACATACATAGACTGATAAACACATTACCCTCCTTCGGCAGTCCGGTAAAAAAGGAAAGCCTTCCTAGAAGTAGAGTCCCACTTCTGGAGCAGGCTTTTTTCCTAGCATAGCCAGGCTAGGAAATTAAGCATAGGTACCTAATTAAGTTTACATGATTTAACAAGAAGTTATTAATTCTCGCGAGGTCAAAAGTTAATGACCAACAGTCTGCATACATAATTTCGTCTTATTTGATTACCACTGTTTAAAACACATTCATCTTCCGTTTTAAATTCCAATCAAACTCTCGTAAAAACAATTTATTTTAACGCTAATTACACATTACAATATTTCCTGATATTATGCACAATTGTTAATACTGCACGGTGTGTAAAACAGCTCGTTGTTTAAGAAAAAGGTGTATTATTAAGTTTTTATCGAGTAACCTTGTTTGTTGACCTGCCAGTGTAATTTGGGTAGTGGAACTGTACATATCCATTTTCACTTTTAAGCCATTCGCTTGAATTCTCGCTCGCCTTGGTGCAATCCGATCTCATTCCACTCTCTAGAAAAAAAATACTAAGAAATTTATAGTTACTCAACTCTAAATGATGCTGTCTTGTTAACACTAGGTTATTATAATAAATTATTAAGATAAAATGCAATAGTTGCAATGACGAACTTGTGGTTTTGTTCAAGGATTTTCATTCACTTTTTTGAATGTCAAGACGATTGGCCCATTGGAATTTTTACACTGAAATATAAAAACAAAAAAGATTTTGTATATTTTGGCTCAGCTTGAACTTTGACTGTTAAAATTATATTGAACGTGAGACACACCTTCTAGGAGTTTGAGGTCAACTGCATCGCAATATTATCTTAATGAATCTATTTCATAATTCGAATTGTCGTTCAACTCTCACACAAGTTTTGAATCAGCGCATAAAAAGTGATAAAACATTAATTTGCCAAGACCGATTAATTTGGGGCATGGATATAATGACTTCCTACTTTAAAATTAAAGTCTTAATAAACAAAAACAAGTCGACAATGGAAAAGTAAACAACAAAATACTTATCACCAATAAACCGTGGCCTATTTTTTCCATACAAAACATGCGTTGAACACACTATGCGTCTTAAATTAATTAATGGTTGAATTAAAGGCGGGCAAAATGAAAGGCCAAAAACCTCATCCCGTAAGGTTAAAGCATAAATGATTGTACTGACATCTCATTAGCTAAAGCGGGGAACGATATGCCTGGGGCACTATCCGATTGTAGTGCAAGTTGTGAGCGAATGGCGGAGGGACTTGAGGCGGGTAGTTTCATTGTTACCTAGGGATTTTTTGTTTGAAGTTATTAAACCGAAAGACATAAAATACTATAATATTGAAAAGTCACGAATAAATGTTAGTTTCAGTTAAAAGTAATAGTTTCAGTGAAGTGGTAAATTTTGTATTTCTGTTTGTAAAACAGCATCTCTGGAATGCCTGATAGTATTACGAAAATATTTACACTGATAGAAAGATACAATATCGTCGAGTACCTAAGCTATTTTAGCCCGTCAATCTAGATTTCCTTTTGCATAGGGCAAGGATGCGAAGCTGCACGAACAAATAGTCTTGGATGAATACAGTACGTACGCGTTTTTTTTTTCCTCCCAGCATTATAATTTTTAATGGTTTCTTTCTTCACTGCATTCTTCTCTTAGCCACAGGGTTTATTAATCGCGCTCGCTCTCGCTCTTACCATACACCACGATATAAGGCAGAGTACACCACATATCTGTATTTTTGCCGATCAAAGGAGCGTTGCGCCTGACGGCCGTTTGAACCGGTAATCAAATTAGCTGTGCTTCCCATTCTCAAAGAAAAATATGTGTCTATCAGTATCCCAGTATCCGTGGAGTTGCCAACAAAAAATATTATGTTGTAAGCAGTCATTAAGTTTGATATTGTGAATTGTTAGGGCGAAGTTGGTTTGTTTTTCATTTGATTGAGTTTTGCCTGGTTTATTGGTCTGTTATTTTTTTGAAGTTACACGAGTTATGTTTTTCTTTCCTTAGTGACGACGTATTCCCAGCCATTATAATACTATTATTGCAATCTGATTATGTGCTCTTTAGATTTACAGATTAACCAATCACGAAAATTTTACAATATTTCAGAGATTTGATTTGAGGCTTTAAAATAAAATAAAACATTTATTCAAATTAGGCAGGTATACAAAACGATTTGTACGTCAACAAAATACAATCCTCCAAAGAGAAGATTTTTTTTCAATATTACTCAATCACTCACAAAAAAACAAAATCACTTAAAAAAAAACAAATTGTTTATTTCAAATAAACCTTAGAGGTTACTTTTGAAAAGTCAAACAAAAAAAAGTTGACTCTAGTTGCAAATTCGCATGCGTCAGTAGGTTTCAATGGAGAAGAATTTGCAAGAAACTTCACGGACCCTATTTTTCATCAGTTTTAATTACAAGTTTTTGGATACATCAATCTTCATCTATAAACATATAATCCTCATCTTGTATGACTGTGAACCATATTCTGTTGCCGCCAAAACCAAACTCAACAAAATACATATCGAAGCTCTATTTTTATCTAAAGGACACACAATATTGTAAATCGTACATTTCTTCCTATTAACACGTAGGTACGCTAAAATATTTTTCCCCGACTGCCTATTTACACTGAACTGCCAATCTTCCCCCTTGCAGTCGCACCGTGATGGTATAAACGTACTCCTCCCTATCGTAAGCCCCTTTAAGCCCTAAATTTTGTTGGCGTACTGATTTAATGACGTCACATGACGCCCTCTATCGAATGTCAACTGGCATCGTTTATTATCCTATTTAACAAAACATCACATCTCCTTTAACACCCCCAGAGAAAAACCAACCTTACTTGATCATGATACAGTTCAAAATTGAGTGACTTGACAGTTGAGTTATGAAAGGTACAATCGCACACACAATGCATAGGTTAGATATTTGAGTCACGAATCCATTTTATGACTAATTCCATAACTTTGTATGTGAATTTCGGGATCAGGTAGGCACACATACAGGGTGTATGTTTACCGTGTCATATCTTCTTCGATCTGGAGCCTGAGGGGTTTGATTTAACGGGGAGATCATGCCCCGGGAAACTTCAGGGGGATATTGTTTATGTTGTACTAGTTTTTGGGACGGTAGTTTGCGAGGCTGGATAAAAACTAGGGCCTTTGTAAATAAGGATAAGAAGAACGATGTCAGTTCAGAAGTAACATTGGTCTAAGTTAAATATAATGATGAAATTGGGTGGAAAAGTAAAAGGGCTTGATTCAGAATTGAGTATTTATTTATTTATTTAACCGGTTTAATGCCGTAAGTACCGAAACAATTAAAAAGCAAAACCAATTAATTTGCCAACTGGAGGGTGACCATAAGCTCTTAGAGTAAGGTTATTTTGAGATCGAGTAAGTGACAGATGTACACACGGCATATACATCTATCCCTTACACACACTCAAAATAACCTTAGGACACCCCTCTGTCCTGATTATTATATTTGTTATGGTCTCTCCATATTACATGATATAGGTACTCGTATTATGTAGCTTTGTCTTGATTTTAGCTCTAACTCGGGCTTTCCACAGTGGAAGTCAGTCACTAAGTCCCAACTTAGTTGAAAAACCTTTTCACAAAAAATAAACCGACTTCTAAAGAAAAGCACTACTACTACTACTTTTTGGTGTATTATAAAGTATTTTCTATTCCAATCTATTCTAACACTAAAAAGTGAAAAAATAACTTTCGTTTTGGAAGACGGGGTTGTAAAACGATAAAAAGAGGTAAAGCAAGTGCGAGATGCACTACTTTAGAAGTCGGTTTATATTTAACATGATTTTATTAGCTTGGTATGTATCTATGTAACGGAATCTTTAAATGTGATTTTCACTTCTATCAAAACGTCAGATTAATTTGAAACTTTGCACACTTATCCAGGACCGATGACAATGCAATAATTCCTTTAGGCATTTAAATAGTTTGTCACATTATCCTTTCATCAGGATTAGCGATTGAACTAAAAAGTAAAAAAATTATAATAGTTTCATCATCATCATCATCATCATATCAGCCGAAAGACGTCCACTGCTGGACATAGGCCTCCCCCAAGCGTCGCCACATTGACCGGTCCCGTGCATCTCGTAACCAGCGGATCCCGGCAACCTTCACCAGGTCATCGGTCCACCTGGTGGGAGGCCTTCCAACGCAACGTAAAAACGCAATAATAGTTTAAAAACTAAAAAAAAACACGTTTTAATATAAAACCAAATTAAAAAAATTTAAATAATTTTTAATAAATTAAAATTAAGATAAGTGTGATTAACAAAAATAAATATTTTTTTGTAAAAAAGCGTGGGGTGCTTAATGTCAATTGTTATAATATTTTATTGACAGAATTAAAAAATCTAAAAAAGCGGCCCACGCTTTTTATTTTTTTTATTTTTTATTTGTGAAAATGTTTTATTCTTTCAGTTCTTCTCTATGATGGCATTGAGAAGAACTGAAAGAACACTTACTCATAGTGCTGGTTGTCAATAATAGAGCATTTGTATTGCCCGTATTTACTAAAATTCCCTAAGTATACTTTATTTATTTATTTATTATATACTTTATTGTACACCACAAAATATGTACAGGACAAACATACTTACTTACTTTAAGAGGTAGGTTACAGAAGAGGCAGGTACAAGTCTACAACCCATACACAAGTGGAAATCGAACCCGCAAATTATTCCTCTGTGTAAAACTGTTTAGAAATACTGGAATCAATGACGTCAATAGTAAACAAATGGAAAAAATTATAACAAGGATGTTGATGAAGTCTCATTTTCATCGACAATCCAATCCCCCATTTTCACTCTTTCTAATTAACACCACTCATAAAATTAGCCGGAAACTAACCGTCAAATAACCAATAACAGTATTAGATAGAAAAGGTTAACTAGTGTCTGCCATCATCCGTCATTACTTATGTCAGTTATGTCAGATGTCGGCGCGGGCGCAAAGTGTCGGTGCTTTTTAGTTTTATTATTTAACGTATGATTTTTTACTTTCACTGTACCGGAGTACCGGACGAACGAGTTAGATATAGATTATAAGAGGTGAGGCAGGTGTGATTGATATTATTTTAGTGTGTTTTGATCATTTCATTTGCCCAAATTTTTGTTCGCAAGCGCAACTGTTGACCAGAGGCCTTAGGTTCGATTCCCTAATCGGGTAAAGTAAATAAATAATAAATAAAATAAAGTTTATTGTTTCATTAAAAGAGTGTTACAGTATTAAGAAGTGACACTGGATCCTGCACTAGGATACCCTGTGTCGTAGAATCCAGTCTATCCCGACAAATAATATGGTTGTTTGATTAGCCATAACAAATGCGGTTCCAATCATTACACAAAAACTGTAAGGTAACTTAAGGTGTAAGCATAAATGTGCTGGTATGTAAGTGATTGAGTGTATGCGATGGTGTGTCGAGTATGGTCATATGGTGAGTAAACAAGTTTTTGTAAGTGTTATTGGTCTTATCGATATAAAATAGCTCAGTAGCAGCCCGGATTCTGAATTTGTGGTTATTGAAAGTTAAAGGTTCCAATGATAACGATTAAATTTTACTACCTATACTCAGACCGGTACACTCTGGAATGTTTCTCAATGAAAGTGGCTAAGTAGAGAACTGCAGGTATTGGGGCTGTAATATAAATTGACTACGCCACCTAAATTTCGTCGTGAAAATATTCTCTAACAATAGAACCATGATAGTGTTAATACGTCCAAGTGTTGACCCCTGGATGATGTCAATCACCTGACAAAACCAGAACTTACTGCGTAATATTTTTTTCGCCTACAGCTATGGCAGACTATTTACCCAGGTATTAACAACTCTATATTACATCTTCTAACTTGAGCGATAGCATCATGCGCTTGCGCGCATTTCTGAACTAAACTTGTTTTAATATTTTTACTTAAGTCCTGACCTCTGACATTATAAGACAGGTCTAGTGTTCTCTTGCCACTTTCTAGACTTCTAGATTTAGACTAGGTGCCTTATCTGCATAATGAAGACTTGTGTTAATTAAAATGCTATTCAGTCCGTGCACATCATTTGGAAATATAAAGAAAAGAAAGCACATTTACAAATCAATCTGCCTAACCTTTACCAACCATATTGGGGTCGGCTTCCAGTCTTACTGGATTCAGCTGAATACCAGTGTTTTACATGGAGCCACGACCTATCTGACCTCCACAACCCAGGAACTGGGTACCATGATACCTCTTAGCTAGACTGGTGTCAGATCTCTAAAGGACTGTCAACGATTTTCAAATGACTGCCGGGACCAACGCCTTAACGTGCTTTCCGAGGCACGGAGGAAACTCAGTATGTTGAAATGGTCACCTATCCACGGACCGACCTCGTAAAGCGTTGCTTAACCCGTGCGGCTGTTATTATTTAGCCGCGAGCTCCTCAAAGCACATTTATTAATAATAATACATTTTAATACCAATATTAATTATTATTTAAAAAGGGTCAAATTTGGCTTATACCTATATATTATGTAAACACGGGGTGTACCTGATACTGACGAGAAAAGAAACACCATGGATTCAGGACATGATTCTGGACTCCCTATTGACCCAGAAATCGAACCTCATACTGGGCGGAACCGCTTGCAACCACTAGACAAAAGAGCAAAAACGCGATGCTTTCTGGTTTTCTAAATAAGTAGTCCCCGTTCCATGAGTCAGACGCGTTCCAGTACCACAAAACATATTTTTTGTGCTTTTCGTCGCGCACGTCAATTCAAGTGATTGGTTACTGCTTAACCGGGCGATCCTGTGGAGACTAAACTATAGCCTCCAGCCAGGCACCACAAAACATTGGACGACAACGCTTTATATCGCTCAAAGATAATCCGACCAAGTGAAATTGGTCATTACTTTCGTTTTACACGTATTTTACTTTGAGTTTATTGAATTTGGGATATTTTGTTGTTGATTGAATTGTCGCTACGTAACTTAGTAGATTTTTTTTATTTAGGTACAAAATTTATAGCTTCTCGTGACGGAGACTTAAGTCATATTTTTGAAATCATCTCATTTCCATTCAAATGATTTATCCTGTCCAAATGAACAGTAAATACCTACAGAAAAAATAAAATTATTTCACAAATATTAAAACTAATTAATCTGTAATTAATTAATAACGGAATCATTGCGTAACATTTATTGATATTTCAATTTATTGCAAGAACTTGTGTTTATGACATGTTAATTGGTGTACATAATTCGGTACTGCAGTGGTCATAGGTTCGAATCGAAATATCGATTTTGTTCAAAAGCTCTCAACTGGATTAAGTGGGTACAGACAGCTCACAGATACATGCCTTATGGTATTTTTAATTACCGACTTCAAAAAAAGGAGGTAATCAATTCGACACGGATTAACTAATATTGTTGGAATTGCCCAATATTCACATAATATTTTTTTTGTTACCTCTAATTGGGTTTCTAAACATGTGTTCTAAATTTTAAAAGTGTATGTATGTTTGTATGTAAGTATGTTTGACCATGCATTTCTACTATACTTCTTATCGGATCGTGAGCATTTTTTTTTTTCTTGGATTAGGTATCTTTCAACTTAGGGAATAGTGTAGGTTTCGTCAAAATCGGTTTAGCAGTTTTCAAGATATGAACATACAGCCGAACTCCTTAGCGACAAACAGCACGAATGTGTAAATTGAGTTATCACGGGTATTTTGACAATCCTACGTATCTTACTATAAAGTATTTGCTCACTTTTTGTACTGAAAGTGCAAAATGAATTTCGTTTCTGAAGTCGGTGTTGACAAACACTTAGATTTGCAACTTCTGGTCTGACAATGCATGGATGTACAGAGCTCGTCAAAGCTGGTATATGCTTTGACACACTGCAGTTAAAATCAGAATTTGAAAATAATATTCCTGTAGCTCTCGGAGGGATGGACAGAGGTTTACCCACTTTTCACCTAGGCGGTGAAAAGGCATTTTGTTTATAACTATCACACTAAAAATCAAGGTGACTATCTAACTAACTCTCTTGCTCCTAAATAGATAACCCAGTTTCTCGAAAATTACTCCACTCCCACTTAACTAACATGATGTTCTAAAACCTTTTAGTCTTAATCTTCAGCTATAAAAAAAAACTATGTCAATAGCTTAATAACAATAACAATTAGTACTATTATGGTGGATCGTACAACTCCTAAAATAAAAACGGCGGTTTCGATCGTAAAACCAAAACAGTTTGGTTTGATTTCAATGTTTGTGTGTGGGTGATTCGTTAAATAAGATGTTTTATACTACACCTGCTCGGAAAGTACCTTGATACTTTATCAAATTTATGGTAGAAAGTACGTCATTGCATATCGAACAAATATGCGGCGAGAAAACGCATCTGAGCGGGAGAGAAAAGTGTATGAAAATCCATTTCTTACGTGGTTTTTCTTTTTTAATTTTGGGTAAGACTATGCGCTGGTTTTTACAGTGAGTTTTTATCTCCAAGTTCGCAAAATGACACTGGCCACTAGCTGTGTGTTGGATGGTGTCAAACAATTTGAAAAAAGAACATGTGAAAATTGCAGACGCCATTGACATTAAGCTTCACTAACTGCAACAATTTCAATATAAATTTCAATTAGTAAAGATTTAGTTTTTTATTTTCCACGTAGGTGTAGTATAAAGCACTATGTATCACTCGAGAGAAAGTGCGATTCCTGATCTCGGGTGTTTTAAAGCCCTCGCCTACGGCTCGGGCTTCAAACGACACCCTCGACGGTAATCGGTCACTTTCTCCTCTCGGTGAACAATGTTTTTTTTTTTTTTTTTTTTTTTATATATTATAGGCTCGCGCTTGACCACTATCTCACCTGATGGTAAGCGATGATGTGGTCGACGGTGAAGCACGCTTGCCTAGAAGTAACCTATTCACTCTTGACTTAAAGACTCCTAGATTGTAGCTATCGGGAAACACAGACTCCGGCAGGGAATTCCACTCCTTAGCTGTACGCATAATGAAAGTATTTCCAAAACGTTTAGTGCGTATGGGTGGTATGTCTACCATGTAGCGATGGCGCATCGCCGTACGTCTTGTAGTCCGATGATGAAACGGGCTTGGTGGAATTACTAATGTTTTTGAAGTTTGCTTTTGTTTTTGCATAGTATCTAGATCAATGATTTCCTTATCTCTACTTTGCTCTTTATAGCTTCCATGGGCTCCCAGCAGGCAGGCGTCACTACGCAATATACCTAAATATTTGATACCTACGGAAATACATCCATTGATAAATTCTATAAAAGATTTCTCGCAACATTATCACGCTATTTTATGGAAGCATCATTAACCCTTGCTGCCTTCTTTAGAGCTCAGTTTTCTCCGAAAACCTACGTAAACAAAGTCAAATTCGATTTCCCATGTTTAGTCTGAAAATGTCATTAAAACCGTTTATGAAATTTAAAAAAATATTTTAGTTCTTTTTTTATGACATTTTTAGTGAACTGGGTAAATCCGATTTTATTTGTTTAACTTTATATTATTTTTTTATTTAAATCGATTTGTCGATGACATCTTATGATTTAAAAGGTAAAGGACATTCAGTATATTGTGATTTTGTTTTAATATTTTTTTTTTATTTAATATTATTCATGACATTTTATACATTCATATTATATCTGATTTTATTCATTTTACTTTTTTGACATTGTTTTATTATATTTTTTTTTATGAAAGTTTATGAATTAATTATTTCAGATTTTTGTCATTGTCTCATTTTATTCAAATTGATTATTCAAGAAATTTTACGTGGCATTTAATTAAGATAAAGGCCAATCTATTTTGTTTTTGTGAGCTATGTTGTAAGTTAATCAATTTTATAAAACACATATTTGTACGCCTCGTTAGGCAAAACATGTATGTAAGCTTTTAAATAAGAAGTGAAAACATCTTGCATGCCTATTTTAAATAAAAACATGTTTTGATAGATATCATCTTTAACTTTAACGTTATTAGTTTTGCTTTTCTAAGAAGTCTAATTTTTACTTAGACAGTTCTAAGCTAGTACTGTTGCGGTTGATGAGAACCCTGATTGATTGATTTTAGTCTAATTATTCTGTTTTGTAGTTTCAGTTTTCAGACGTGGTTACTTTACCAACCACAACACTTTTAACTGACATAACTCTCTATTTAAACCACTAAAACTCTAAGCTGAAATCTTATCAGATCTGAGATCCGCTCTCAAACAATACATAACCTTGTCTCAAGCAGACCGTTAATACTTTTATTAACTTGCAACATACCTGACTATCTTAAATCGTTCAATTTCACAATACTAATGTGTAAGGCAGTAGTCACAATACATGACTCTGAGATTAATCTAGCAATCAAAATCAAGTGTGCCCACGAATAAACATCTAAACTCCACCTGTGATTATCATGTAGGTTACTGAGGACTATTAAAGGAAAATACGTCTACACTGACATTCCAATTTATCGATCGGTGGAGGAGCTTTGGGATTATCGTACAGGTGGTCCGAAACAGCGGCATACACGGTAAGTCCAGGAAGAAATCGAATCGTATGAAATGATAGACTCATTTTGAAAAGATTGGCTTACAATATCATTAGTCTGTGAAGACTGGGAAGAGAGACGGGAGTTATTTACCCTGCAATATGATAACATGGTCATCGGCTCTAATCTAATGAGCCAGTTATCTATGTGGCATGCTGGGCAGAGGCCTCCCTTTTACACAATTACGCCGTTTGCCATTGAGAGCCAATTCTTCCGGTAGGAGTCAAGTTGGTGTATCTCTCGCTAAAACTGTAACAGGTGCGGATAAAAACTCGCTTCCTCTCATTCAAATAAACGATTTCTTAACCGTTGATTTATTCCCTAAATCTTTAGCCTATAATCGCTCTTATAACTCAAAGTTGTTAAGTCATTTGTGATCACGGCCTTATCCGATGTGCAACTGATAATGCATGAGTGCAATACCAGAAATTATTGCAATGTTACAATATCTATACATTACTTATTTTATTTTAACTTAGTTTTAATAACTGGTAGACCGTAGTGAAGGTCTAATTGGGTTACCTAATGTGTCAAATGAATTGAGGAAAACCGCAAGTAAGATGTTCTGTCATCATTATGACGGCCTAAATTTTTTTTATGAACTTGAATTTCTATAGCTGTAATTAGGTCAACAATGTTCAACTTACACTAAATCTATCTCATCATCATCATCATTTTAGCTGAAACACGTTCACTGCTGGACATAGACCTTCCTCAAGCGTCGTTCCTCCGTCTTCACCCGGTATTCGATCCATCTTGGGCCTTCCAACGCTGCATCTTCCGGCACGCGGTCGCCACTCCAGAACCTTTCGCCCCCTTCGACCATACGATCTTCTCGGAGCTTATTTACAGCGTTCGCTCCCTTACCTACTTATGTATTTGTATGGCATATCAATCTTACTTATATACCTACACTAGCGGTCGTCCGTGGCTCCGCACGCGTGCTATCAGTACTTCTCCCAATATATCTTTATAAATTACTAGCTTTTCCTCGCGGCTTGGCTCCCGTAGACCACCCACAACAAAAATATAGCCTATGTCACTCAGGAATAATGTAGCTTTCTATTGATTAAAGAATTTTTTAAATCGATCCAGTAGTTTCGGAGCCTATTCGATACAAACAAACAAAAAAATCTTACCACATTATAATATTGGTATAAGATATCTCTCAAATAATATTTGAGAAAAACGTACATTCATCACGCACATACAAAACCTACATACAACAAACATTTTAACATCGGTCATCTAAGAAGCGCCGCGGGCAAAAGGTAGTTATCTAACGAAAACTCGGCCAATTACGTCTCCGATGTTACCAGTCTTGATCTAATAAGTATGTGGGTATTAAGTCCACTGTGATGACGTAATGCTACTTTCTGTGACATTGTTGAGATGCATCTTGTGTGTCCGTCTGTCTGTTGCAATATGTCTCGAAACGGCTGAACGGGTTATGATTGGGTGCAAGGATTAGAATGTGCGTTTTTATATAAATGTGAATATTTTTGAATTAGTTATGTGATTTTTGGTTGGACTACAACGGTTGTTTTCTAAACTACATAATTATTAAGACCTTGTTTGACAAACTTACCCACCACGTTTGCAGTAAATAAGCCGTGCTAAGAACCTTGCTGTCTTGTTAATCTTCCAGAAAATCATCAAATATTTTTCTAGTACTTATTCTCATAAACCAAAACGAAACAAACCATGAAAAACGCGTTCAAAATATAGCTATTTCTTACTTTCTTACATTCGAAGAGTTTAAAAAAGCCTAAGTGCAGTTTTAGACGCAAAATGTCTTTTAGTTTGAGATAATGAGGTGAACCCAGGTCCTCACGATCGGTAGTCTCACTTCCAATCACTGTACATAAATCAAGTCAATATTTTACCCTGTATGTATACGCCTGTTATATGCTTACCTAACAGTCTGTCTAGCACGTTGACTCATACAACGTGACGCAACTCATAAGCTTATACAGTTCCTGATTATAAGCAGGACTGCTTCCCATTACTGGTGTCAGAGATATTCAGAGTTGTCTGTAATCAAATATTTGTATGGCTTATGATCTGAGTTAGCACTGTTCCGGGGAAATTGTGTACGTAAAGACACCAGAAGTCTTTAGACTAGTAACATAAGTGAGAAGTTCGTGGCTAAATAAAGAAACCCTCACAGGTCGATCTTCCAGGTTAAGCAGCGCTTACCGAGGTCGGTTTGTGGATCTTATGTTATCTTGTGGAGGGGCCGAGAAATAACTCGGATACTTCGACCCATTGGGATCTATTGTGGTCCTCTAGATAACCTACTCCTCCCAAATCTCGTTGAAAACTCTTTTCATGAGTTTTCCAACGAGACTAGGAGATATGAGCCTATAGTCTTCTGGATTTGGAGATCCAACCCCAAGGAGACTCATTCGCTTACCAGCCAGTGCATCGCATGTGCACAGAAGGTGCTCCATGCGTTCCGTATGTTCCCCACACAACCTGCACATGGGTATCACGGTTAGACCCATCTTCATGAGCATGTCGCTGGTTCCAAAGGGCCCAGTAAAGGCCCCAAGCAGGTAGTGGATTCGCCCCATGCTCATATTCCAAATGCATTCTCGTGCTTTGAACTATGTTTGTAATATTTGTAAGTATGTGAGAACCATGTTCCTACTTATCAAATTAATTAATTTTCCTGTTAATGCTTTTTAATACTTTATACCTGTGCGTAGTGTAGTATGTAGAGCTATTCTGGGTGCATCGTCCTCACATATATTAATGTAAATATTGTAAAACTTCTATTTTTTTTTTAAAAGAGTAAGTATGGAGTTTATTGTGCGTTCTTCTCCATAACAATCTACTTTCCGAATGCACGGTAGAATCATTTTTTATTACTTGTAAATTTTAATTTATGTGACGTTCAAAATTGCCGTTTCGGCCAAATTTAATAAATATATTTTGACTTTGAACGTAGAGCCCAGGAATTTCTTGGAGTGTTGCAGATCGGTTTGTGGATAAGTGGAGCTCCGTACCTCGGAAAGCATCCTTGATAGAACATAGTTATGGGTGAGGACCCTCTTAGTTAGAGAAAAGGCAACACGGAGCAAGTTAAAAGGTGCCCCATGGTCTGCGAAGAGATGCGGCACAGACACTTCAGATTGGAACAATCCGAGAACCCCCACTTGTGGAGATTCTTTGCTACGGCTGACCTGTGCGCGGAGTCAGCAAATAAGTTTGTCATCGACTCACTAAGATGAAGTTATGGGTGATCAGAAACCTGAAATATGTCACCAGTTTTTACAACGGGTATCGAGGTACTGTTACTGTAACTGGATGCTGGGCCCAGTATTGTGGCTAAGCAATATACTGGGCAAAGTCTAGGTAGATTGATTGATTAGTGAATTCATCATCATCATTTAAACTGAAAGATTAATACTGGACTTATTCCTCCCCCAAGTGTCCCTATATTGAGCGGTCCAGTGCGTCTCGCATCCAGCGGATCCTTGCAACCTTCACCAGGTCATCAGTCCACATAGTGGGAGTAGATTAGTGAATTATTTTACTTTTATTTATTTCATCACAACTGCTCTCAAAATGATATGACTTTGTGTATTGAACCCTCCAAGGTGCAAAGGGAGTGGACTAGTTAGTGCATCGAGTGGGGATTCAATTCACTATCTCTTGCTTTTTCTAGAATTCTGCGTCTATATAAACAAACCTCACTCTGAGAATATCTTTGGGTTTGTTTTTGCTAGGGGACTGAGGCCCCAGACAAGTCATCATTGTAAGCTTGGCGGTAACGATAGGAAAAACGTCAAAATGGATGGTAATGTCAAACGCTATCGAAATTTCACGTGATCAGTCCCTTACATTTGGCAGTGATTTGGCATTTCATGCATTACCATCGCTGACGTCAAATGTCACTTGTCTAGAGCTTCAGGACAGATTATATTTTTTTCATCTCAGCCGTCTCTTGAACCTTGATCTCGCCTGTTGGAAACAATAGATAGGGTCGATAGAAAACGCACGCCTAGATGTAGCCTGTTTATTCAAACCTGTCGCAATCCCAAATTCACGATTGAAGTGTGCCAGCGCCAGTCGAAATAAAAAGAGGTTTGTCCTCAGTTTTGACTCAAAGCCCTTGACACTAAGATATAATCTTAAGTCTACATACGTTTATTATTATCAAACTGGTCCGATGACATAATTTTATTATTATTTTCTTGTTTTTATGCTTCGAGGTTTCAGGTCGAGCGACTTAAATCCACTTAATATTTTCTTGTAGATGTGAGCCTATAATGTATCACTTGTTCTGTGACAATAAGGTCTAGATAAAAGGCGATAGTCGAAATGCTAAAATGTGAGGGATTGATCTTGTGAGATTGTGAATCCTTATATTTTTGAACTTTGACAACCAATCGGTATCGCAACTCCATCGTTTATTTAATTTTACTTGTCTAAAGGCTCTGACATGTGACTTCAACAAGTTCTAAAAATAAGTGTATTTTATCAATTATGTTCCACTCTCCTGCTCAAAAACCGAGCTACTTAATTCGCTTTTTCGCCTTTTATATGTTTTCGCTTTTTCACTCACCTGTCTTATTCTATAGAAACCGTGAATTATCTCGGGTTAAAAATTTGCACATCCGACCCCAATTTCTGAATTAAGACTTTGAAAAAAACTTAAAGTCTATTTCAGCTTTAAAACCTTGGCAATAACACGGGTAGTTAACACGTATGGTTTCCAAATTTCAAATACCCAATTCGGAACTGACCATAAGCAGTAGTCTAGCAGTTCTAGAAACTACCTCAAACAAACAAACAAACAAATATATGTAGATTAAAAAATGTAAGTATAAAGCGGTAATTTTCATTGTATGTATTCAAGTTAACAGGTGTAAACAGATCGCTATCAGTGTTGATAACACCATGACCAGTTACCATTGCGTTACTTATTACCATAAAAACGCCATCAGAATTCAGTTTACAAGTAGACGCAAAATATGCGGGTCAATGGCACACTCTACGGCGCACGTACGAAAAACTACGCGTGTGATTTGGGTGTTACAAGTTAAAGGAGAGAAGCGGGCGAACGGAAGAATGATTTCTTTGCCAAAAACAGTGCTATTGGTCATATAAATAGCTCCATTTCTCTCGCTCTCTCTCTCGCACTGGCATTAAGATAAAATTGCCAATTTGTCACTAGTGGTAAAGAACGTAACTTTTGTAAGGATCATAACTTGCAGCCATTTTAATATGAAAGGAATTTTAGGGATGAGAACTTGGCTTTTTCTTAACTTGAACTTGTGTCTTAAGCCGGTAGCGAAATAACCTAAGTGCAAAGGATTTTTTTTTTTAAACTTTAGAGGAACTATGAAGTGTGTATTTTAAGGGAAGATAACTAAACATCACGCCGGTATTCTTCGATGCGTTAGACAGAGTTAGGTATATAATAGTACCTAACACCAATGACATTATATCAGTTGCCTGGTAGCCCATGTAACAAGGTAAACGTAAACCGATCGTAAAAACGCTTCCGCGTACGCTTCTCCCAAAGACCACACAACCCAACCATTTGATATTATATTCTAATCCTTACATAACACCTGATCTACTTACTTACAAGTACAGTACCTACATACATACCCATATCTTGCACAATTACCTAAATGTTTACCAAGAGAGTAATACGTAAACGTAATCTGACATGATCACATGGTCACAAATGGTCGCATCGTCACATGGTAACATGGTCGCTTTTACCGTTATATAATGGTAAATTGGTCACTGAATATATTAGACTTCAAATAAAATCCTTTTAGAGATGTTACGGAAAGCTGCAGCGAGAGAATTGCGATAAAATTAATTATGCGTTTTAATTATGATTGTTATGTAAACGGAATTTGTTGGATGTTCAAGAAAGGATGCGATGTTTCATTTTGGTTTAAATTGTTGAATCATCACTTTTAATATATTTAAATACAAATATGAATCTGTCCGTCCGTCCGCTTAGTTGTAGTCCGACTATTATGCCCAGATAAAAAGCCAACTAAAACCACTGTGGTAGTCAGCTGATATTAGTTCCTCAGATCTACGAGTCATTTCAAATTCATTTATTGACAGCTGCAGTTCTGACAGAAAAACCACAATCAAAACCACTGGAAGCACGCAAGAGCCTCAAGATAAAGTGGCATTCCATCAGGGATAAAGATTGCCGTAAACTCAAAAGGACGGGATTGATAAGTGCAGTCAAAATGTCACGACACATGGTCAATCCTAAAGATTTTGGGATTTCGACCAACGCCATCGCTGACTTCTAAAAACACTTTTCTAGAAACTAAGAGCAAAAAACCTTCTTTGGGGCTCACCTTCTTCATTATACGGAATATAATGAAGGAGGGGGTTCACTTTTTTTATTATATTCCGTTTAAAGAAGGTTTTTTGAAAATCGAACACCAGAAGTTGAATAGCAAATTAATGAAGATTTTGATGAACAATTCCATAGAGGTTTGAAAACCTAGAACAGTGAACCCGGAAAACAAGTTTTTTTGTCCACACAATAAAAAATGTCATAATCTCTTACACAAAGCTTTTAATTTACAAATTGAATCGATGCAGACATGCAAATCATAAGAAATGCGGACAATCATTTACCCTTTTATATTCAACATGTTTTATTTATCGCGGTAATCACTTCATTATGACTTATCAATTATAAATGTATGAATATGGCGGATGATTTAAAAATCATACTTGAATAAAAAAAAATACGTCAATCCTTCTACTATTATAATTATAAGCGAAAGTTTTTGAGGATGGACGGATGCATGCATGGATGGATGCTTGTTACTCTGTGACATAGAAAAGGATTTTGATGAATTTTTACAGTAATATACTCGTAGTTTAGGCATTTTTCCTCCCCCTCAGCTGTTTCTTCATTACTGGCTTCACTAATATGCACCATGCCTGTCTTTTGCATCGTGGAGAGCTTCGAACAATTCAACGATGTGCGGACTTAGTCTGACCATATTATTGGCCTTTTAGCTTAGGTATACATCAGAATACTAGTAACTCATAGCCTTTTATAACGATATCGTGCAATTTGGCCAAAATGAGTGTGCAAATACTAATTCCACCCAGGCGGAACCGCGAGCGGCAGCTAGTCAATTATAAATGTATAGTTCTGGCTAATCTTCTAAATAATAATATGCTTACTTAAATAAAATGCCAGGGTTTGCATTTTTGGTTTCATAATGTTGCATTATTTTTTAGATGTCCATATTCTTTTTCGATTTAGTTTAGTTGCAGTTGTTAACGGATACATAACAATAGGAAGTGTTATAACATCTCTTTTTATTATTTACAAGTTTTTATATATTTTTACCTGCCCCGCCGTCTGAAGTTAAATACTCACTTCCTAGTGTCCGACTGAGTTGAAATTTTCACACACGTTTGTATCTCGTGATATTGTAACTTTTGTTATAAAATTTTGTTTAAAAAAATATAATAAAGTTTTTACCATTATTACTGCTAAGAAATTATTTATCTATATATTCGGGTTTTCCAGAAATAAAATTTTAATATAAAAGGGTTTTATGAAACATCTTGAAATAGCGGAGCATCATAGTGCATTTTGATCGTAGTTTCATATTTTTGTATTTTATATTTCAAACTTAACCATAAGCTGAGTGAAGTAAAGAATCCTTTTTGCAATTATTACCTAAGTGTATCAAGGTGTGCATCCAATATATTATATTGTTGAAGCCCGTTGAGATTTGTGAAATTTTAAAGTGATGTAACTATGCATTAAATGCAGTCGTTTATTTGTGCTTCAAACGCAAGAGCGGCAAGACTCTGCACTATATATAATTGGATTTTATCATCTCTGTGTAGGTATATAACATTTTTAGACATGTGCTCGTGCAAGAAATTTGTATTTCTTAATGTCCGGTGTTACTTCGTCAAGGTGTGAAAAAGGTAGATAATATTTCTGGGTTGTTTTCTGTGTTGGATAGAAGTGATTGCTTTGCTACTACTTAATGTAAATATACGTAAATTGACTATGAAAAAAAGGCTATCTAATATTTTATCATGGTTATGATCTACCTTCCAACAATGTTGGGTCGGCTTCCAGTCCCTCCTGCTGCAGCTGTCGTTTAAACGTAATTATCTGAATCCTTCTGTTGGGACTCTTCCTTCTTCTTTGTATGAGGGATTGGTGTGTCTGCATATGCCATGGGGAGTTTGTTACCACAGATTCATCCTTCTCTTGCCCTTATCTAAATTTATTCGGAATCAAAATCGTTAATCTCGCAATGGAATGTCTTGCAGCAATTACACCAATGGAGCACAATCTTATAATAAACTAACTATAAGTCCAGGTTTCCTCGCGATGTTTTCCTTCACGGAGATGTCCAAGATAAACTTAGAACGTACATTGGAATTGAAAAATTCACATTGGTACTTTTACCCGGAATTGAACCCACGACATCAAGCACGAGAGGCGAGATCTTAGCCACTAGGCCATCACGACTATCTTTTTCTTCTATATCTCTCTAATCGACGTTATTTCAGGTGACACCGATAATTCTATCAGTTCGAGCTTCTTTAGCATTCGTGTGAAACATGATTTGGCAAATCACCTTTCACACATATTAGTCCATCCATCGTTTCTTAACTTTAATTACTTTTTGTGTATGAATAATGTGGGAAAGATGAGTAGCCAAACTTTATTATCTTTCACACATTTTTTGGCCGTCCTCTTCTCCTATACTTATATACATTCATACTCAAAACGCCTTAATTTTGCTAACAGTTTTACATATTTTCCTTAAAAATCCTTTGGCTAATCATCGATTGGTCATTAACAAACCAATTACTTCTCACAACGTATTCAACTATTGCAATATGCCAAAGGTTACTAGTCCAGATCAGCTGTTCTCCGATAATGTCTACCTTTCACTGAAGCTTTGTAATGCTACTGGTGATATTCAAACTTAATGCGTGGTTACAATCTGTCCGAATGTGAGAGCTTGAAATTTTAAATGATATATATGTATTTACCCTGAACTCGATTGCACACGTTGGAATAATCAGTGGCAAATAATTTAACGAAATAAAACTTTTAAATCCCATATTTCCAACGTAAGTATACTGCCGTCTATGCCCCAAAATACGCAGCAGTGAACAAAGTTACGTCCTCAAGCAAATTTCAGCGGGTGGTGATGATAGCAAATTTGTACAGGAGTCGATGGAGGTTGATTGTCCGCTTAAACCTCCCGTACCTCGATCCTCAGTACTGAGGATCCGATTGGAGCAGAAGCAGTGACATCTGCCTTGCCACTTGCCACCGACGCGCGACGTGACAAAGTTTTGATACGAAGAAGAAATTTTGTCTCACAAAAATTCGGTAAGCTGTCTATCGTATTCACAAAAATCTGCAGTGCCTTAGAGAAAGTAATAAAAGTTGAGGGAATCCCCTACTACGTTAAATTAATTATATTAGATAAACTACACATACGCTATTAATACTAAACAATCAATCTATGAAACATTATTTAAATTCATAAATGATCACGTCACCCATTGCCTATATACCCATCCATACATTTTTAAATAATCCGTAAGAATCTGATTATATTAGTATATTTCGCTAAGTTCAATTAATTCTATACATTAGCAAACTTTTTGGGTGTGTCGCAAAAATATGCCATTTCACTATGCGATGAAATTATATATGTTGTAACATCTATTACGAATCGTCTTGTCAAAACATCCAAGAGATGGTTAATTTTGTAACATTGCACAAGTCAAAATTCGTTGTCTATTTCGCAGGTCAAAAATTATTTTTGGTTTTGACTGGTTGCGTAACTCAAAAATATAATTTGATTTGCGTTAGTGTGAAAAAGCAATGTAGCTTTCAAGTCTATATGTAGTTTAAGGTTTTTAATGATAATGAGCTTGATAATTTGATTTATAATATCTCTTTCTGTGGCAAAATATGATTTTAGTATTTGATGTTTAAGTAAACAAAATAAATAAATAAAAGCTCGAAACCAGCTGTTATGTATTGAAATAGGCTTAGTAGACGAAGACATAGTAAGAGGTTATATGGAGAGGAGTGCATGAATGAATTCAAGAGAAGCTAATTCAATATTATGGTTTTGAGAATTGTGAATTTAGAGTCTACTTATCAAACTGCCGCCCACTGGGATTATTTCCAAAAACAGGTAAGTCTTTGAAAGATAGAGATTAATATAAATCAAATCATCACAACCATCGAAGATAATCTTAAAAAAATGTTTCCGTAATGGACAACCTCGATGCCTAAGTCTATCTGCCTAACACCATTCTAACGAGTTCATTTAAATACTTTTTGTAGATCCCATTGCATCAATTAGAAAGCTAAATAATATATTATCAACTATAATTGATCTTTTGGTAACCAGTTAGTTGATTTCTATATTAAAATTAGTGCGTTAGCAATTGATACGACTTGTATTTCTTGATTAATGATTACTTCCTATAACTTTCATCTTTATTTTATGACGTCTTTTGACCGGTGCATTAATACTACAGTTAGTCCATAGATTCTTTTCTGCAACATTATTTTTCCTTTCTGTAAGATCCCTTCTTCTTCTGAAAACTTTTAGAAGTTAAAGGATTTTTTGAATTTCTTTAATTCAGGTTTCTGTACATATTTGACTTTAAAAACGAATGCCAAGCGGGTCGATGAATTAACGTCAGCAGTGCTTAGTCAGTACGTTCTTTGTGACGCATATTTGTACGATGTTACCGCCGATCACCTAATATGGAAAGCCCAAACTACTCAGCTAGCTTACTCTTGTATAAATATCAATTACAAAACCTCCAACTTACTATGCAAATATCATACTTGAAAAAAAAACTGAATGCACAATAGAGTCTTACCCCTTATAAGGGGAAAGAAGTATTAGAATATCTATGTCAACGCGGGATGGCTAAACCTGATTGGTCAACGCACCTAATTACATCACTACGATCTATAAAGCATCATTTAATTGAATCGATACGTTGCATCACTAAACAAAACTGTACTAAAGTTGTACTTAAATAGTGATGTCCGCGTATATCGATAGAAATTGACCTGTCTCTTTTATGATGATTATACAGCGTTTATGATTACATTGTTGATTTTATGACTGTTTAGTAAGATGGTATGTTATGTGGGGTATTAGGAATCGTCGCAGGCGCAGGAAGCTTCTCTCTCTCAGTATGGTGCTAAATGACTTAACGAATTTATTTAAATAGGCAGACTTAATGCGAGAGGTATTTCCTACCTTACCGTTTAACCTTTGGGACAAACAGCAAAGGCGAACATTGGCAGGTGCAATTAATCTAATTTAATTTAAAAAAGAAAATTCAAATATATTAGTGTGTCGAAAATAATTTCTTGATATAAGAAGCGGCCTCGTCTCTCGTATTGTAAGGTCGTGGATTCGAACCCAGGGAGTCATATCGCACTGTTGGAACCGGCATGTGAAATCCTCCGACCCGCACTGGGCTATCATGGTGGATTCAAGTTTATTCCATATCATAAAGAGGATGCTTTTACTCTACCAGTGGAAACGTTAAAGGGTGCATTATGCTTATTGTGCAATTGTGTTTCCATATTTTCAAAACAAATATCGATACTCAATCCCACCACTAGTAGGAACCTGGCTTATATAACAATGATTCACAATAACTGACCAGCGTTGACCCACATTGGGCCATAAACTTATATATATAGCCTTGTAAATGGTCCAGGCTGGACCAGAACATATCAAATTGTTAGTGAAAGTTTTCGTTTAACTTGAAAGTTATTGCAAAACTCATAAAGAGATAAGTTAGCTGACTGGTGCATAAGCTAATCTGACGTACATAGGTTAGTTACTGTGTAGATGCCGGCAGTTGTGTGACGTCATAGCGATTGTAATTGGCTGCAACAGCTTGATTGGTGCCGTAGTAACTTTTGATGTTAAACCCGATGATATAATGCTCCATATCTTTATTAAGAATAGCTTTAAGATCAGTGGCTACTTCGAGCAGGTACCAACCAGCATTATTCAATGGAAAATAAATAAATTGTGACATAAACTTTTCATCATCATCCTGTTCATCAGCCTTTTAATGTTCCCACTGATGGGGTACAGGCATCCTCTCTGTGAAAGAGGAAATAGGCCATAATCCACCACGCGAGAACAGTGCGGGTTGGATGTCACAAATCTTCGAACTTTTTGTTCTAGGAGCTGCCAGTTTCCAGACGATGTTTTCGTTCACCGTTTTTTGAGCAGTGGTGATGAAATAATTTACACAAAGTAAAGCACATGCCTAGGTTCAAATCCACGGCAAAAGACTCGTGAGTCAGGGCTGTTACCACTGCGACACTATTGCTTACAAACTTTTCATAAACAACGAATATAGGTACCGCAAAACATCAGTTCCAGAATATATTTGATGTAATATGCGGTGAGCCTAATGCCATCAACTTGGCATGCATTCTGACACCGGGTTGTTACTGAAAAAATCCATATCAACATTAATTTGCCCGACTCGAGAATCAAACTCAAGACCGCCTGCAGCAGTAGCAGTTGCAACCTAAACCAGCAACCATACCAATATAAATAATTACCTACGCATTTACATACTTCCAGGTTTAGCACATAAAAGGGTAATTTATCGATGCAGTCACATCACTTAACTTTCGCAACACTGACTCACTACTTAGTGTTGACCCAAGACGATATAACTCTATGGCCATTTAACTAGACTACTCTGCAATAAGGAGCGGTCATAGACAGTGAAAGTTTATAGCCATGGCTAGTCTCTGGTCCGGTCTAGCTTCAAAATGAAATAATGTGAGAATGTGCGAGATAATAAATTATTACTTTACGTGTTACTTGTAGAGACTACAATCTCCTTGGTGGGTGTGGCGATGGACCGATGGTATTCAAAAAGATGAAATTCAAAAGCGTAGGTTGATACAAGTCTGAGGTTAAACTGCATTTGCCATGGTCAGCCTGAAATAATGCAATCGAATCCTTGGTGTTTTGGAAAATACATTCGTCTGTCAACCTTGAGATACTGATGTCCATAATTGCAAGTTAGATCTGGATTAAAAGTTCTGATTTATCCAGGGAGGGCAGGTTTGTTCAAAGATCTATTTAGCTATCTAGTTTTTGAATAGGAATCGTGGTTAATGTTAAGATGTCTCAAACTGCGGGAAACCCTAGGCAGTCCCAAATTTACGCCTTAAAAAAAGATTGCAGTTCCATCTGATTACACCTTATAGGATTCGTAATAAAATGCCCATAAAATGAAATAAGAAAATGAAAAGGCATAAGTAGTTATTTAGCTTGTGGTGCAACTTTGACATTTGGATCAGTATTGCACTTTATATTGTGTGCATAATTCTATTTAAAAGGGAGACTGTCCTGGTTGTAAGCAAATTCTGATTCGCCTTGGTGTTTGTTTTGGTCACCCCACAGATGTTGTTATTTTATTGCCACCGAGACAGTAGAAAAAACACTTTATATCATCATCAATTTGTTTTCATCATTTCAGCCGACTGACTTCCACTTCCCTCAAGTATCGCCACATCGACCGATCTTGTAGTCCCGCATCCCGCAGATTCCTGCAGCCTTCACCAGGTCATTGGTCCACCTTTTGGGAGCCATTCCAACGTTACGGCTTCCTAAATTCGGTCCTACCAAATTAACTAAAGTGCATTTTCAGCTACCCACCTACTTACATGATGAAATCACCGGGCTTGGAACAGTTCTCTCTTATTTAAATAATGTTGCCATAAAATTACTTTTTAATGTAAGATTCTAAGCCAAGATTCGGCCAGTGGCGCCAATAGCGCCAATCGCTCGAAATGATCAAGAATGTGTGTATTTCACAATAAAAACAATAGAAACATTCTAATCAGGCTAATCTTTGCCAAAATAAGTCTTTTGTGGTCCAAGTGTTGCAATAACCGCATACTTAGATGATGAGATAAAATTTTATAGATGAGCAACAAATAATTAAATTATGTAGTTTTGTAATATTAATATTCATGGAGATTGTCCTCTAATCTGTTGGCGCCGTGGTGGCATAATAAGGCGGCGTCGGCGCCTGCGCAGAGGTCGGTGACGTGGGTTTTTTGAACGATTAGACTTGTCAAAAAATTGTCTCACCATGGATGCATTTAATAAAGTGACAAATGTTGACAGATCTATCCGCGTGTCCTTTTTACCCGACTGCCGAAGGAGGGTAATGTGTTTAACAGTCTATGTATGTATGAATGTTTGTTCCTATATGCGTTACAGAGACCAAACGCGTTGGCCGATTTCGATGATTCATACGTCAATCGATGCGTCTTAACCCTGCGAGTGTCATAGGCGACATTAAAATTGGACAATAGAAAAATAGCGGATTTCGGGTGCCATATTGTGGGAGCCCATTTTTTTTCTCTTCCAAACTCATCGTGTGGGGTATCAAAATAAAGGGGTTTAAGAGGTGATTTCAAAAATATATAACACTTATATGTTTAAATGTATCTAATTTAACAATCTAATTTAACACTTATATGTTTAAAAAACTAACTAAAAAGTTATAAATAAAAAACTTAATTCAAAAAATCAAAAAACCCGACTGCTTTAAAAGCGAACTAAAAAGTCGTAAACAAGGAAAAAATCATGCTGTGATGTGATGTGAGGATACACTAGATTTTGTTCAGCCAGCCCTCGAATATGTATCCTCCGACTGCACAGCATGATTTTTTCCTTGTTTACGACTTTTTAGTTCGCTTTTAAAGCAGTCGAGTTTTTTGATTTTTTGAATTTTTCCAACTATGTTGGGGGGGAGTCATAAACACAAAAAATAACATAGTTTAGTATAGTTTTTCCTTTTGTTTTTTTTTGCCGTTTTTATCTTAATTTATTTCTTTCTTTCTTAACATCACGCCTATATTGCCCGAAGGGTTTGAGCAGAGGTGCAACTGTAGTACACGGTCCGTATTTCGACAGATATGTTTAAGTCCCATGTTATAGGGAGTGATCCAATTGCCGTCGACAGGGCGCAAGTCCAGGCTCCGGGCTGCTACTGAGAAATTCTAGAAGGAAAACCCAATAAAACTTTACACAACACGGGCAAGCAACCTAGGACCTAATGCTTATCAGTAGCGATTACGACTAACAGATCTAATTGTTGCAAATACTGTTTGCAACAATCTGATGTCAGCGGCTTCGTCCGCGTGAATGTCGAAAGTTATCCCAAGGGAACATAATCCCGGGATAAAAAGGGTCCGATGTGGTAATCCGAACTATAATCTATATCTGTGCCAAATTTGATCCAGATTCGTTCAGTAGTTTTTGCGTGAGAGAGTAACAAATGTACAAACGTGTTCGTTCACAAACTTTCGCCTTTACAATATTATGACTAGCTTCTGTCAGCGGCTTCGCTCGCATAAATGTCGATAATTATTATTAGTGTAATAACATTTTGATATACTAACGGTTTGTAATAAGTAGAGCGGTTTTCGAGATACCGTCTTCTTTTCATTAGTTCAATATTCCAGACATTCAGCCTGGTCACCCTACATTGAATATAGCCCACGCATTTACGACTGACGGACGATCGAACCAAAAGTATAATAACTGTATTATTACATCACCAAAAGGTTGCAAATGTTACGAATACTAAAGTTAGACAATGGTGAGTGTATCATCGGTAAGTGAAAGGATTCTTGAGATTGAATTGTTACCATAATCTTAATCAATATGTTTAAGTAAAGTATAGGGTAATTCTATATGGTTACATTATGGTTTACTGATTTTCGTCACAGGTAATCATCTGCTTTGAATATCTTCTGACTGTATTTTATAAAATTACATTAGTCCCCGACTGAGCAGAGTTCGGGCAGTTGAGCGGTATCTTCTCGTCCAACTTACCGCAGTGTCACAATGGGCCTTATTAGAAGACTTAAAATCACCCAAAGGGCAATGGAGAGGGCTATGCCCGGCGTTTCCTTGCATGATCCAATCAGAAATGAAGACATCCGCAAGAGAACCAGGTTTACCGACATAGCCCGAAGAATTGCCACACTTAAGTGGCAGTGCGCAGGGCACATTGCTCGCAGAACGTATGGTCGATGAAGCCGAAAAGTTCTGGTGTGGCGTGCGCGTACTGGAAGACGTAGCGTTGAAAGGCCTCCCTCTAGGTGAAGCGATGACATGGTCAAGGTTGTGAGAATGCAGTGGATGCAAAACGAATAGGACCAATCAGTGTGGCGATGTTTGGAGGAGGCCTATGTCTAGCAGTTGACGTCTTTCGGCTGAAATGATGATGATGATGACATCACACCTGTGTTTTTCGTAGGATAAGACAGAATCTATTGTACACAATTTGGTTCCTTATGTTCAAGTCTCTCTGTTGCCAACTGCCAACAACTGGGTACAATGCCAGACTACGGCCTGCCTTACATATAATCCAGATGGATCATCATGCTCAGCTCGTATAACCACAAGACTTGCACAAGACAAATGAGACAGTCTGTCTGTATGATATGGTCTATTTTAAAATAAGAGACATAAATAAAACTTTGAAGTTACACAAAAGTGAAGTCATCGGTATTTTTTTTTGTATAAAACAAAAACTGCTCGATACTTGACTTAATGTCCTATAACCCCCCTAGACGGGGCAGAGGGCGTCCACAGATGTCATCCATCGCGATCGGTCGTGAGCTTCATGCTTCACCTCGCTCCATGTCATTCCGATGCTCGTCGCTTCTGCCAACACGGTGCGATGCCAGGTTTGATGGGGACGGCCACGCTTTCGTTTCCCTTGGGGATTCCATTCCAAAGCTTGTTTGGGTATGTGATCGGGACCCCTTCGGAACGTGTGGCCAATCCGACTCCACTTGCGACGCTTGATCTGGCAGTCGATCGGGCTCTCGTGGCATTTCTTTAACAGCTCTATATTGGAGATGGTCTCGGGCCAGTAAACTCCGAGAATGTGACGAAGACAGCGGTTGACGAAGACTTGTATTTGGCGTGAGATGTCCTTTGTGACCTTCCACGTTTCGCACCCGTAGAGCAGCACGGATTTGAAATTTGACCCGAAGATTTTGAGTTTAATCCTTCGGGTCAATTGCCGTGATTGCCAAACAGGTCTCAGCTGCGCGAAGGTTGCTCGGGCTTTGGCGATCCGTGAAGCGATGTCCTCTTCAGTTCCTCCAGTCTCTGACACGACACTCCCGAGGTATGTAAATTTGTGGACGCGTTCCACTGCCTCTGTGCCAATCAGCAACGGTGAGTGGTCTTCACACCATTTCTCATTTCCTGGGTCTTCTGGATGTTTATTTTGAGCTCCGTTTTTGCCGCTTCCTGACGTAGATCTTTTAGCTTTGCTTGCATATCAGTGTGGGTATGACTCAGCAGGCATAGGTCATCGGCGTAATCCAAGTCTTCCCCACTCTATGCCGCAGCGCCTGTTATCGTAGATGCGAAGCATAATTCCATCAAGAACGACTAGGAAGAGGAGCGGCGACAGGAGCCAGCCTTGGCGGACACCCGGGTGCACTGTTACGTCATCCGATATGAGGCCGTTATGTAAATACTCTGCAACAGAAGGACTATATTCGACGGCACTCCAATTTCCAGTAGGCGGGACCAGATACTAGTCCATTTCAGCGTATCAAAGGCCTTTTCGAAGTCGAGGAGCTCGTGGCTAAATAATAACAGCCGCACGGGTCGATCTTTAAGGTTAAGCAACGCTTGATGAGGTCGGTCCGTGGGTGGGTGACCATTTCAACATACCGAGTTTCCTCCGTGCCTCGGAAAGCACGTTAAGCCGTTGGTCCCGGCTGTCATTTGAAGATCTTTGACAGTCGTTACGAATAGTCAGACGCTTGAGATCTGACACCAGTCTAGCCAAGGGGTACCGTGTTACCCAGTTATAGGGTTGTGAAGGTCAGATAGGCAGTCGCTCCATGTAAAACACTGGTACTCAGCTGAATCCGGTAAGACTGGAAGCCGACCCCAATATAGTTGGGAAAAGGCTAGGCAAATGATGAAAGGCCTTTTCGAAGTCAACAAAGGTTAGATAATCTCCCTCTGCCATTCTGATGCCTGTTCCAGTATGATACGGAGAGTGTTGTGTCTGGTCCGTACAGGAGCGGTTCGAGCGGAAACCAGCCTGCTCCTTGCGTAGAAGAGGTTCCACGGCCTTCGACAATGTGTCCAGGATGATCTTGCAAAAAACCTTAGAGGGAATCAAGAGCAACGTTATACCTCTCCAGTTATCGCACTGGCTAAGATAACCTTTCTTAGGAACAGTTATAAGAAAACCTTTGTTCCATTCATCTGGTAGTTCTTCGGCTATCCAGCTCTTTTCAATGAGCGGCGTCAGGACGTCGACTGCGGTGGGTAAGTCGGCTTGATGCATTTCCGCAGTGTTAATAAGGTTTTTAATAATTCATGTTATTAATTATTTTTATATTTAGTTCTATATTCATTTGGTGTTGCTAAGTTACACAGGTGCACTCACCAAACAGGTTGATTATGTAGGTTTTTCCGTTGCCAATAAAACAATATAATTTATTATGGAATTTTATATTTAGCAATCCACAATCAGCATCATGTCTATTGCTGGATATAGGCCTCTCCCAAGTGCCACATCGATTGATCCTGTGTGCTTCGCATCCAGCGGATTTCTGCTCCACCCAGAGGGCGGTCTGCTGTTCTCTGTATTTAGCAATACTACCTAACAAATCAGTGGATTTTATCATTGTAATAAACCGAGAAAATAATTACCTAACACAAATTGTCATTAAATCAAATACAGATATAATCGGAACCTACTACAAAATATAGCCTTTCAAAATTATGACTTGCCTTGAGAATTAAAACAGATCAAATACGTAGAATCATCTTATTAGTTCTTATTTGTAGAGAAATAAAGTTTATAATCCTTTAATGTGATAAAATGTTGCGTTACAAAAAAGGTATGCTGTGCAATTTATTGTATACCTATGTTTTAATTTCTGTTGCATCATATTGTTTATTTCAATCATAATTATTCTTATTTTGTGTTTTAATACTATAATTCGGAGTCTCCAAAACAGGAGTGGCCGATGTGGGCAACAGTTTTGCTAGGCTGAAATGGGATTGGGGGGTTCACATTATAATATGCAAGTTTGCTGAGGGAGGCCTAGGAAACGCTGGTATGACGACTTAGAAGTATTTACGCGAGACTGGCTAGAGAAGGCGAAACATCACGAAGATTGTAGATTTTTCCAGTGGTGGGACAACATAGTTTAATAAAAATATATGTTTTATTTTTACAAGTATCAAACAGGTTATTTGTCCACCTGCTGAAAAAAGTCTTTACCTATAGCTGGCATGAGATATTTGCAAAAAAAGGAGACCATGCAACTCTTAGCAAATCATTGGGTAGGATTAGTAATGTAATCTATACCAATATTATAAAGAGGAAAGATTTTTTTGTTTGTTTGTTTGTACCGAATAGGCTCCGAAGCTACTCGACTGATTTTAAAAATTGTTTCACTTATGGAAAGCTACTTTATTCCCGAGTAACATAGGCTATAATTTTGACGGGAACGAAGCCGCGGGGATCAGCTAGTGCAATATAAATTGGAGAAGTAATTAAGTAAATTACTAAAACACAAATACAATTGTTATCCAAATAAATTTCAGTGCATTGTTTTAAATAATTAAAAAAACAAGTAATTAAAATACTTAAATATGTAAAATACATGTATAATATATACTTATATCAATCTGCTTCGCCTTTTCCCAACAATGTTGGGGTCGGTTTCCAGTCTAACCGGATTCAGCTGAGTACCAGTGTTTTACATGGAGCGACTGCCTACTTGACCTCCACAACCCAGAAACTGGGTAACACGGTACCCCTTGGTAAGACTGGAGTCAGATCTCAAGCTTCTGACTACTCGTAACGATTGTCAAAGATCTTCAAATGACAGCCGGGACCAAGGGCTTAACGTACTTTCCGAGGCACGGAGGAAACTCGGTATGTTGAAATGGTCACCCATCCACGGACCGACCTCGTCAAGCGTTGCTTAACCTTGAAGATCGACCCGTGCGGCTGTTATTATTTAGCCATGAGCTCCTCCTCCTCCCAATATAAATACATATATTTTTGAAGTAATAGAAAAGAAGAAAGTGAGATGACTCAGCGTAGTTTTTGGTTTGATAATATATCCTCAATTTCCGCTTGAATGCATATCCACTGGTGGCCGGCCTGAACTCGGAAGGAAGCGCGTTGCAGAGAAGAATAGACTGGATATGAGAGGAAGAGTAAACACAATCAGTAGTATGATGATATTCTTATAATAAAAATGAATTTCTCCCTTATTTCTTACAAAACAAGACGTAGTTTACTAGAACGAAACAAATACAACTGAAAGGTATAACATTACTAATTTCCTACTGCAATATCAAAGTTCACAAACATACACAAACTTTTCTGCAGTTATGAAACATCTTATTCATAAAGATACAAGGTTCATTTTCCCTTATATTACTGACAAATGATCTAAATAGGATGATGCATCAATCATTACTTGCACCTAGTCAAGGAGATAGTGATCTTTTGTTTTGTCATCGATCATCATATAAGTAGGTGGGTAGGTGTTGCAAGACTGAATAATTCATCATTTACCATCTGTGAAGCCTTTTCCCAATTAGGTAATTGTTGTCGACTCCTAGACTAACTAGCAGCTGAATATATTACACGGAAGAATAGTAATCAAGAGGTCACACAGCATTTTTAGTATGCCCATAATATTTACAAAGGCATTGTATGTATTTTTAAACTTTCGGCTTCTGATGATAACTTTGTTTTGTGAAAACTACCAGGACCCAGAAACTTTTTTACCCGTCTGCCGAAGGAGGGTAATGTGTTTATCAGTCTATGTATGTATGTTCCTATGTGACGTTCCAGAGACCAGAGGCGTTGGCCAATTTTGAAGATTCTTACGTCAATCGATTTGTCTTAAGCTTGCGAGTGTCACTGGCTACATTAAAATTGAAAAATAGAAAAATGGCGGATTTTGGGCGCCACATTTTGGGGTCCCATTTTTTTAAATTCCATAACCATCGTGTGAGATATCAAAATAATGGATTTTGAGAGATACATCCAAATATATATAAATCACATAAATGTAAAATGTACCCAATTTAAAAAAAAAAGAGAACTAAAAAGTTATAGAAAAAACAACACCGCAGGGTACCACACGTACTAGGTTGATATCATAATTTGTCGTCTCTCTCTACTCGCGCGGTGTTACACACCGCCTTTTACTCCACAGCTTTCAAAGTAAGAGTGAATAAGTGTGATCCATCTTAGAACTCATGGATGACACTTTCCATCAGAGAACAAATGAAAAATACTTTTACTATCGCAAATAAAAGTGCCTAAACGCTGAAAGGTAGGCAGCTCTACAATACTATTCATAATCGTTTGTTCTCTGTGATATAAGAAGAAATCCTTGCTAAAAGATACCCTGATTACTGAATCACCGTTTTTTTTAAAGCTTTTATTTAACTTGCAAAGTATGTATGTAAGTGTGTTCGGGTCAAATCTTGCAACTGAATTTTAAAGCAGTTATCTTCCACTGATTAATATGAAATTTCGCATACATGTTTAGTTTTAATGACAAAGCATGGTTAGCTAAGTGACGTTATTCTAAATCCAATATGGCGGATTGTTTTTTTTTGTGCACTGTCATGTTAAGGGTATCAAATGAAAGGGTTTGCTAAGAAGAATACGATAAAAGCTTGTTTTAATCAAATAATTTTATTTCTATGAGATTTGCTCTACAAGTCTGGTATGTTCACCTATTTGCGAAATCAGACTGCTTTAGAAAGAAGCAGGATACCATTACAAATAAGAAGCCACAGTTCCTACACCACACCGTGTCAAGTTTGCATAGCGCATACACCTAGTCTGACCGGTCCGTTACCACACGGTCTACAACTAGACTTGGCTAATACCTAGCTATATAATAATTATTGCAATATTGTAACCGATCTTCTTGCGGATACAATCATTGGAGCTGTCTCGGTTTGATGCAATCCTTGGTTTATTTTAACACTCGGATTTGGTGTTACGGTTACAAAGATTCTGATATTCTGTATGTGATGGTAGGTCTAGAATTCTAGATAAGTACATGGTGGGCATCCCACCCATGCGCATTAAACATTTTGGAAATATTTTCATTGTGTGTACACCTAAGTGGTATAATTCCCTGTCGGAGTCTGTTTCCTGAAAGCTACAACCTGGGTATCTTTAAATTAAGAGTAAATATGTTACTTCTAGTCAAGCGTGCTTCACCGTCGACCATATAATCGCTTACCTTCAGGTGAGGTAATGGTAAAATGCGAACCAATAATTTTAATTACATAAATGTTTTATCAAGTGCAACTTTGGTTTTATATGGAGCACTGCTCTCATCTCTGGGATGGATCTGCCAGTTATATGCGCTTGAATCCACGGTCCAAAGCCACGAGTCTCATCGGCAATGATGCACTGGTCAAAGCTTATTTCTGCGAAAAGCACTTCGTAAAGGATTTTCTTTTTGATGTGGGTAGACTACAGAAATTGCCTACGAATCTCTGAGTGTGTAAGCGCGTGTGCTATCCGCCAACGCACCCGAGCGACATTGTACAGGCAAATTAATGTTGAGCACGATAAAGCTGTGCAAATTACAAGAAGATCGCGTTAAATACTACAAATTCTACATAACTACTTGGTAGAGTATTACACGAAGCTGATGCAATAACAATATTTGTTGTATCTTTGAACGTGGGTCTACCCCACACGAAACTCACAGTTATGTGATTCTCTGCTTACCCAAAAATGGTCAAACCAGCGCGATATAACACGAAAACTGGGTCAAAAGCAGACATTTACGTAGTTTACTTCCTTTTTTACGTTTTGGGTAAAGTCAAAGTCATTTTTCAAGGCATTGTCGAAAATAAACCTGTTATTATTATTATTGAAGGCTGGAATTGCATTGAGATGCAGTATAGATGAATTATTTATGTAAAAAATCATGAGATTTATGTTAATTTTATTAAAATAATGTGCGCTATTAATGTGCTCATTTGCTAAAAAATTCATGGCCGGTTTCTGTAAAAGGCAGCGTTTGTCAGTAAACTCATATTTAATGTTTTTGAGCCATATGTTTTTTGGGGATTGTGGTATTTATTCAAGATCTACTTACGTTTCATAACACTCCACAAACCATCTTCATATCTTTTGATATTGTATCAATTTTTGTAATTCTATTATAAGTATTCTTTGATATTCTTATTACCTGTAAAGCATATTTTTAGTTATTTCTGGTTAATTTATATTCTTTAACTTAATTTGTATTGCTTATTTGCAAAATTATGGATTTTTTTATACTCTGACATTTTCATCTGACATGACATCTGTCTGTCTATTTTATTTTCTTAAAGCCATAGATATACCATAGGTACCATGGACTACCTAGAACCTTCCTTAAGCTAGTTGTACATTATTGTAAGGTCAGAGCAGAGTGACCCGCCTTTGTAAAGCCGTTTTTATTCGTTCTGGTCTTATTGAGATTTGAATTTGAAATTTAGAAGAAATGGAGATCGAATGAAAAACGGGCTTCAGATTTTTTGGAGTCTAGAGTCTGGAATCAGCTCTGAACGCTGAAGGTTGGAATTTTGGTGGAATATTTTGGAAAGACATGTTTTAGCCTAAAATACAAAGTATATTCTTATCTACGATGTACTAATAAAATTGTAATGAATTCAACTTGTGAAAGAGTGTAATAGAATCTCTGAAAATAATAAATTATTGCCTTGGACTCTTAAAAGTATTTTTACTGCTCATTAATTCGATGTGCTAGTCCGAATAACAAGGTGTGTCATTCTGGCACGTCGAATATAACGTTACAGGATACAGTACCTATATTATGTTTAGGTATCCAATATGTTAATAACTATGACATCCTATGTCCAAGGAACTCATATATATAAGGGCTACCACAATACACTGTATCTCAAGATTTATGTCATTTCACGACATGTGTAGTTACCAAGCGAGGTGATCAAAGATCAGTCGTTGGCTGTATGAGAAGAGGCCTTTGCTCAGTAATGAAACAATTTCTCAACATCAAACTAAGGTGTCATTTACGTGGAACAAACATGACGCATATTCTTGGCTGGAGGCGTGTATCGTATCACGTCTTCACTATTATCATACATATTAGCACCTAAGCTTGCTGGAAAACATAAGTAACAAAACAACCGTAACGAAATTGAAACCATAAGTTGTTCAATTTCCAAGACTAACTACCAAAACTACAGGACTAAGCATATTGAAAATTACAACAACAGAATAAAATGGGTGGTATTTAAAAGCAAACCAACAAAAATAATTTAAGTCTCCAAAAATAATCCGAATTCCAATCAAGAATCTGATTGTGCAGCAAAATAGTTACCACAAAATATTATTATTTGAGCAAAAATTGCGGGGCTCCTATTTCTGTCAGCAGGGTCTAAAGAAACCTAACATGAAGAAGACTATAAGAAGAATATAAGACCTTTCATGTGCAATTAAAAATACCCCGAAAAAATGTGGATGTATGGAAAGGGAGAGGTAGGCCAAAGAAAAGTTGGATGGACTGCTTGAGGAGTGATATGAAAGAAACCAGACTCAGTGAGATCGTGATAGCTGATGGAACGGTGTGGAAGAAGAAAACGTGTTGCGCCGACCCCAAGTAACATGGGGACAAGGGCAGGAAGATGATGATAATCTTTCTTATTTTAGATTGATTTGATATAAGCAGTCTGTAAAATCACAATATTAACAACTTCCCTGTTCAATGAGTCATATTTGAGTCAAGCGATTGTTTAACTATTGTATCTGCTATGTGGATAGTAAACCTGTAGTGACTACGATGTTGCATTACCACATATCAAATTTTCGTTTATTTTATATGATTATTCTTCTGGTCATACAAGAAAAAGATTATTGTGTTCAACTTAGTTTTTCTCTCCAAAACTAAGTTGAACACAATAATCTGTTTTATTTTATCGCATGACGTGTAAGATGAAGAACGTACACAATTATCGTAAGTTTACATAAGAGTGATCGGTGAGCGGATGAGATTGGGCAGGTCGCGTGGTTTCCGATGCATGATAGTTTGTTGGTGCGTGTCCATTGTCGAGATGATACAATAATTATAACTTTAATCATAATGTACATAGCTTTTCGAAACGATAAAAATCCGCTTTAAGACTTTTGACATTTCGAGTTTGGAGACATGGGCTGACCCACAGGTCGTGAAACGCTAATGTCATTTTAATATGTATATTACATGTTTCTCGAATACCTTATGTTCGTTGGAGAGAGTAAACTAATATCATTGATTCTGCAAGTCACTAACCATTGCGTTAGACGCTACCTGAAGAAGATTGCGGGAGCAGACTGACTGACTGACAGTGTCAGATGTTGGGAGACGTCCTGCAATAGTTGGAATAAGCGGAGCTGTAGGACACTAAAACCAAGTGTGTACTATAATTATGCTATTAATTTCTAAAATGACAAAACAATAGACTTCCTAAAACACTGATTCAACTGAGAAAATTATCTTGCCATCTCAGAAAGATCCTTATCAACATTTCATGGCATACTATTTTTTCTGAATTACGTTTGACTGACATCTTAAAAAAGCCAACGTCACTCATCCGTCAATAAAAGCCGTAAATCAAAGCAAACGCGCGGGCGTATTAGCCCGGATCTCGATTCCTTTCTCCATTGAGAGATGAGCGCAGCATCAGTTGCACATTGTGAATGGGATGGGTGCGGGGCATTTAATAGTTAATTATTACGTTGGTATTTGTGTGGATTTTTAACTCTCACTTTTTATTTTTAACACAAGTTTTATTTATCATTATTGGTATGGAGTATTTATATTTGCGGATGTTTGATATGATTTTTTGTCGAGTTCTTAGTGATTTTTTCCTTATGTATTGCTAGGTTAGACTCATGTATGTGTAACATTAGAAGTTTTTGAACTGAATTATGATGATGATATTTTTTGTGTTGTTTTTAGGGTTCCGTACCTAATGGGTAAAAACGGGACCCTATTACTGAGACTCCGCGGTCCGTCTGTCTGTCTGTCTGTCTGTCTGTCTGTCTGTCACCAGGCTGTATCTCATGAACCGTGATAGCTAGACAGTTGAAATTTTCACAGGTGATGTATATTTGTTGCTACAACAACAAATACTAAAAACAAAATAAAATAAATATTTAAGGGGGGCTCCCATACAACAAACGTGATTTTTTTGGCGTTTTTTTACGAAAATGGTACGGAACCCTTCGTGCGCGAGTCCGACTCGCACTTGGCCGGTTTTTTACTTTTATGACCTACATCAGGCCTCTGTCTGTCAGTAGACTTATTGCTGCAATGATGATGATACGGACATAATAGACTAACGCCTTTTTCTCATTAAATATACGTTCACTACAAGCACGCCAGTGTTAAAGGATATCACCAATAAGACCGGTGTGATCAACACATTTTTTTAATAACTATAGAGCCTAAAGATTACTTTTGATAAATCTACATTCGTTTTTATTTGAATAGTTGTCTGAATAAGACATAAAGTGAAGTCCATAAGAAAGATGTAAAACTGGTAGCTTTGCAATTTCAGCAGGTAGACTTATAGGTCTATCGTAAAACGAAGATCTAGGTAATACTGGATGTAAATGAATTAATTGCGTCTGATTTTATTACTGATTTGTAACTAGATTTCTCGGAGATACTGTATATTAGTAAAATGAAGCCTATTTCACAGAAATAGAGTGGTCAGTTACCTTTTCCTTGTCTTGGTGTATATTTTACACAATGGTTGATAATGAATATACTTCAACACTTGTGCAATTTATAATTTCATAATTAGAAACACATGATTAGTTTTATACAATGTAATTTATAATGTTTGCTATATTAATAATTCCAATTTATGCAATGTCAATTTTAATTTATTTAATGTTTTTGAAGCTTTCTTCTAGTTTTAAGGTTATTAATGCCTGTTTCAAATTTTTAGAATTTCTGTTGTTGCGTGGGCAGGGATGCATCTAGGGCATAGTCTACCCAAAATGCCAGTTATATTTAACTCTCATGTAAAATAGGGCCAGCCTATTGCCACAAATCAAGACTCCGGGATCCTACTGAAAAATTGCAGATAGAAAACCCAATAACTGCCCGACCCAGGTGGTTATTGTGGTGATTTCAGGATTCGAAATTAACGGCGCGAAGGATTCACACGCCTCGCAAAGCGCCGCTAAGGCCGATGCCTGTCTGGGTCGCGGATAAATTTGAAAGAGAGTTACCGCGGCACTGGCACAAGCAACTGAAGGAAGACGGGTGGGTTTTAGACAGTAAAAGTCTTATACGACCTCCCGCTTCACCCGGAGCGGGCGAAGTCATTGGATGATATCTAAAAATAACAGTTCAGAAAGATGTGGCCCAGTGGTTTAGGTCCCGACTTACAAGCTGTGGGTCGTGGATTCGAACCCGAGCATTCGCTTTGCTTTGTGTAATTTATTTCATCACCACTGCTCTCAAAAAGCTGAAGGAATTCATCGTGAGGAAACCGGCATGTACTAGAGCCAAAAATTCGAAAACATGTGACATCTACCTATCCGCGCTGGGCCCGCTTGGTGGATTATAGCCCAGTCCCTCTCTATGAGAGGCAGAATGAGTCCCAGCAGTGGGAACAATTAAAAGGCTGGTGATGATGATGCATAGTTCAGATTACTATTGTTACATATTTGTCACGTCCCTGCCTCTTGGTTGCCCATATCTGGGTCAGATCTGATATTTTAGCTATGACCGTTTTACCTTTACCAGCTCTATCCTTGGTTTACAAACATTTTGTTTACCTGTGGTTGGAAATCACAAAATGAGAAGCAACTTAAAACTAGGCAGTTTTATACAGAGTGTATAAATCTGCCAAGTTCTAAGTTGCTTCTCATTTAGTATGGTTGGTAAAAAACTTATAAGAGACTCTCTAATGTCTCTCTGATGGTGGCACATGTATTGGATCATTCGTTTCCCTTCATGATGGTTGAGCTGAGTGGTGCCAATCCATGCGTCATTATCGTGAACGGGCGCCATCTGTTGGAATTGGGGTTGGTTTTCATACTGCGTAGTGTAGACCCACCAATATGGGGGCGAGTCAATTGCTAACCACTGTGTACAAATACAGATCTCAGACTGCTACTCAAAACTTCGCCTGACCCAGTATTCGAACCCAGGACCTCACACTCAACAGTAGCGCTTTGTAAAAACCTGAAATTGAATTGAGACCATTATGTAAGTACAAGTCCAAACCCTCGGCAAACTTCGTATTTCGTCAGTCGTCGGCTTTCTATCAGTTGCCCTTTGCACTTGGTGCAGACCGGATGCTCTCAATCAACTTGGAAGTATATAGAGTTGTTAACACTCTTATTATAACATAATGTAATTTATTTAAAAAATGGGAGGAAAGCTGCTATTTTTAACCGACTTATTATAGATCCAAATATTTTACACAGAAATCAAAACAAAACAACAATAAAGTACTTAGTTCTGAATTCAAATTATCATACACGATAAACCTAATAATTGATGGACATGGAAATTTGCATTCGTTTGTATTCGGCAATGCGATGATTGGCGAGGAGCAATAAGAAAATAGTTGTACTGTATGTAGTTACCGTACTGAGTTAGGTTTACAGACTTTATCACGATATCTTTACAAACTTCACAGTTTTCAATTACACCATCGCTCGCGTGTGTAAGTACCCACGGTACGTCAAACGTGCGCTCGCGCATTATTCAACATCTGTCAAAGGTCAGTGCCGCGAACTTGGGGACATTGCGCTTGACTTTTATATATTGAAGGATGCTCATTATAAGTGGTGATTTTAATTTACTTAACATTAACTATTGACTCCTTGATTTTTTTTCGCTAATTGGTTTGTGGTGGGCCTTTATATTGAAGGATGGTCATTATACATCTTGAATACAGACAAAGGAGAAGTCTTTATTTGAGACTGAATAGTAATGTATGTCCTTAATTTTTTTCGCTTGCTTACTTGGTGGTGGGATTTCAGTTAAAGTTTAGACGGATGTGATTAAATGGTTTTAACATTTGCGTAGATTCGGGGATTTTTATTAAATAAGTAAGTAAGGTAATCATGTAATGGTTTATTTAGCACCTGTTGTTTTACTCCTATGCAGTTTTTCTTCTTGTTAATTTCTTTGTTAGTTTTAAGATATTTGGATTCTTCTTCAACAACACTTTAAGCTTCTTTGCTTAGGCACTTTTCTGTAAAACGCCACTGATTCTGGCTTTAGGAGTTTCAGTGGTTGGGAATATGAGTTTTTTTTAATACAATAAGTAGGTATAGGTAAGTACCTAAACTCGTCAAAAATTACATCAACCCGGATAAGTTGATGCACTGCTAAAGTCTGATCAAAATTTGACAAACCGTTTGCAAAATTACCAAAACATTGCAGACTTGTTTAAAAGACGAAGCAGGTGAAGAAATGTGTATCATTTCGTATAATTAAGAGTTACATTACTTTAAAAGTATAATTAATTTGATAATTACAACATTAAGACAAGCCTCAAAATAACGGGTTGGTTAATAAAATGTTACTTCTCGTCGGTTTGTATGTCATTTAGAAAGGTCATTAATTACATCACTTTACGCTTGTAATTTTTAATAGTTTGAGCAGAGATAATTAGTACCTAGACCTAGACTATACTCTTACAATTTAAGATTTAAAAGCCTGAATAATCCGCTTGCTTTCAACTTTGTTTCTTTAGGACAGGAAAAGTAATTTTACGAAAAAAATAAAAAAAATCCCGACACAAAACCTCTAAAAAGTAATAAATAAGTTTTGTACTCGCGTCGGGGAACCGCCAACATTTACAGAAGTTTATTTTATTTACTTAGCGGTGCCCCGATGCGAGTGCGAGGCTTATGTTTTGCTTTTTTAAGGCTTTTTTGCTTGAGTTTTTTTTAAATTTTGTACTTTATATTTATTTCAAGCTTTTTAAACTACATTTACAATATACCTAGTAGTAGACACGCTTCAATCAACAATCTTTTTTTTTGAGACAATCCCACCGCACTATTCTCAAACCACTGCAACTCCTGAAAGCCAGAATCAACAGTGGCGACCACTAGAAAAGCGCCAAAGCAATGAAGCTCGACGAAGTCCCGAAGAATGAATTTAACTGTCTTGGATTCCGCAACGAAATTAATCAGAAAACAATAAAAACTTTTTTGCAAAAAAATACTACCGACTTCCAAATGAAAAACTACAAAGTGAAAAATAACTTAATTTTTTAAGTCGGTGTCTTTCGTAGGTACCATTTTTTTGGGATATGGACACCGACTTAAAAAAATAAGTTATTTTTCACTTTGTAGTTTTTCATTTGGAAGTCGGTAGTATTTTTTTGCAAAAAAGTTTTTATTTTTCCCTTTTTAGTTTAATAATATTAGTTTATATTATATATTATAATAAATAGGCAAGTTGTTTAGTAAGGTCCCTATAACGCCGAATAGATTACCCGAATAACATGAAACTTGAACGTAACCGGTGAAATGAGAGATCTGTGAACCCCTTTAGAGCGTACTGGCGTGATGTTATGTTATGAAATGGTATAAACAACAAACAGACATGCGATTGCAGCAATCTCAAGAGTTTTGCCGTTATTTATTGAAGAGTTCTGTTGTGTATCTCCGAAGTTCTTCATCAGACCTTCACCAAATTAAAATGGGACCAATTTCGAAACATACTCTTTCAAACAAAAAAAGAATTTTCAAAATCGGTCCACAATTGACAGAGATATCGGTGAACATACACAAAAAAAAAAAAAAAAAAAAAAAAAAAAAAAAAAAAAAAAAAAAAAAAAAAAAAAAAAAAAACAAACATAAAGTCGAACATAGAACCTCCTCCTTTTTTTGTAAGTCGGTTAATAAAAGAGGAGTAAGAATCAATCAATTAATAAAAAAGTCAATCAGATCAATCAACAATCTATCGACACACGTAACACGTAATTATGACATGATATCTTGCGAAAAAACCCAGATGCAAAGAGTAAAATGCGGATAACTTTTGAGCGGGTCAACCGATTTTAATCAGTCATAGCTAAAAACACTCTCGACAAAGTCACTTTTCAAACAAAATGAAAACAAAATCAAAATCTGTTCATCCGTTCGGGAGCTACGATGCCAGACAGACACACCCCGTCGTTTTTGCGTCGGGGGTTAAAAATAGGAGCTTAGTACTAAGTGAAGCCTCTCTATAAGACACTGGAATAAAGCATCACTAAGATGGATCTGCTCAGATGATTATATAAATGGTTATAAAATACGAATACGATGCTTATACGTGGGACACTCAGAAAGTTTTGCGAAACTAAAAAAAATTGTTCTATACGTACATATATTTTTATTAAATCTTTTCAAAGTACTTTCCACCAGCCTCTATACAAAGATTCATGCGCCTAAACCAGTTTTCAAAACACTTTTTCCAGTCCGCCGCAGACACCTCGTTTACAGCCTGCTCGAACGCAGCCAGCGCATCTGCCGGCGACGAAAATTGTATCCCTTTGAGCTGATTTTTTATTTTTGGGAATAAAAAGAAGTCACACGGTGCTAGATCAGGGCTGTAAGGAGGGTGACCCAGGAGTTTGACTGGCGTGCTGTCCAGGAAGTCCCTCGTTTTGAGTGCGGTGTGCGCAGGTGCATTGTCGTGGTGGAGCAGTAGCCCGCGGAGCCCTGTGTTTGGTCGCTTGTTGCTTATAACAGAGAAAACTTCTGGCAAACATTTGGTAGTATACCATTCGGCATTAATGCTTCTTTGATCCCGTAAGGGAATTGATACCAAGTGGCCAGTCAAATTAAAAAAGCTAGCGATCAAAATCTTACCCCCGCTTCTAGATCGCTTCACTTTGGTAGGCGTTGGCTCATTTTGAAACACCCAAACAGTCGACTGGCGCTTGGTTTCTGGGTCGTATTGATAAATCCAGGACTCATCACCTGTAACGATGTCGTAAACACGCCGAGACGAGCCTGCTTCAAAATTGTTAAGCATATCACGGCACCATTCCACCCGGGCCTGCTTCTGAGCATCGGTGAGGTTGTGCGGCACCCAGCGTGATACTATCCTCCTCACGCGAAGATGGCTGTGTAGAATCTCGTGAACGCTTTCCGATCCAATCTTCAATATGTGTTGAATCTCCTGATATGTAATTCGCCTATTGTCTTGGATTAAATTTTTCACTGCTAGCACGTTTTCTTCGGTAACAGCCGTCAAAGGGCGACCGCTTCTTTCGTCATCCCCCAAAGTTGGTCGACCGCGCTTGAATTCGTTATACCAACGATACACGGTTGCCTTGGAAGGGCCTTCATCCATGAATGCCATTTGAAGTCTATCGTACGATTCATCCGGTTTCAGGCGACACTTGAAATCGTATAAAATCATAGCTCTAAAATGTTCCCGGCGCAGATCCATATTTCAGTGAGACACAATACTTTGAATTAACTCGCAAAAAATGTGGAGGGAAATTTTGAAATTGGAACTTACTTATTTTTACTTATAAATAATCATATTTTCGAAAAACATTATAACTGGCCAGTCTCCCATATATAAAAACTTTTTTTCGCAATACTTTCTGAGGGGCCTGGTATAGCTTGGCAAAGACCTATGTCCAACAGTGGACTGCAGTAGGCTGAGTATGAACTTAGCTTACTAATGTATGAACATTAGTTTATTAATACTTAATACACGGAAAAGCAGTGGTGGTTCAGTGGTATTGGCCGCAACTTACAAGTTTTAGGTCGAGGGTTCGAACCCAGGCAGGCGCTTTACTTTGTGTAAATTATTTCATCACCACTTCTCTCAAAAACGATGAAAGAAAACATCGTGAGGAAACCGGCATGTCCTAGAGCCATAAATTCGAAGACATGTGACACCGACCCGCGTGGTGGATTACGGCCCATCCCCTCTCACAGAGAGGAGGCTTGTGTCCCAGCAGTGGGAACATTAATAGGCTGATGATGATGAAATGAAATTAACATTTAAAACGAACTTGACTAATTAATCTCCGAATGCAAAAACTTTAATTTTTATTTACATAGTAACCAACCAGCATAATTATTTTTATTTCAATTACCTAAATCATTTGGCAATGACTTTGATTGATGATATAAAAACATTCTTAATTTGGCACGCTCAATAATTTTAAACACTTTATTTGTAAGGATACTAAATATTAAGTAAACTATGGAAAAACCGTCTTTTCACAATAAGCGTGTGATGAATGACGATGTTTTGACCTCTGAAAATAAGTAGGTAAGTTAGGTACTTACACACACATGTTCAATATAACGTTATGTCACCCTATTGGCTGAAAAACGCACCATCATTGTGCCTCTAACTTAAACGACGAAAAAAAACTTTCTAATTTCTCTGTTTACTCACTGAACTTGATTTACTTCATATTTTTTTCTCTATGTACATCTGTAAGCTAAAATTATTAAAGGTTATATCTAGGAGTACACCACGTCAAAACTAAAATGATAAGTACTATTGTCCTCTTACTAAGACCATGGACTATTCACACTGAATCCGTAATTTTCATCAATGCATTTGAATTATTTGGGCATATTTTTTTTTTTTTTTTTCTCAATTTCTCCAGCCTTTTAATGTTTCCACTGCTGGGACACAGGCATCTTCTCTGTGGGAGGGAATTGGTCGTAATCCACCACGAAGGCCCAGTGCGGGTTGGTGGATGTCACATGTCTTCGAATATTATTCTTTAGTCATCAGCTAGTCATAAACCTACACATTTTGAACTACATAAAAATATAATAGGAAAACTCGTGATTGATGCAAGTTCCTTAGTACCTATTACTAGACTGTCCTTATTAACCTTTGAACTTCAACAATTGTAAACAATTGGAGGAAAAACTCAATCGATCAATTTTGATATTAGATCCTTATTGTTACTTAACTATTAGACAGGAGTTTCAGCTCCTATCCATTCTCCTGAAATATTCAAAATGAGCGGCAGATATACTTTTTGCTGAAAACTAGGTAGGTATGCATATGTATCCTAACTTACGTAAAGGAGAAATTGGATCTAAGCATCCATCTGTTATAATCGATGGCAAGTCAGATATTGCCAAGCAGCGGGTGGTAATCACCTTGCAAATGAGCTATTGACAGATTACAAGTTGTGCCTATGGTTACAGCTAAAATATACAGGGTGTTTGGAAGGGAGCTGTACATACGCCTAGGGTAGAAACTAGGGATAGTCTGCTACCTACCCCCGCCCATTATATTGACCTTGGCCTCAAGGTTTTTTTTTAATTTATTATTATTTTTTATTTGACTTTTTTATGATTTTTTGACTAAAACTACCTGTAGCTCAAAATCTATCCATGGGACCGGTCGGCTAATGGTCTTGTTTTAATCGTTAGAGTCTTAGGGTCCTGCAAAAAATTATTTTACACCAGAAAATTGTGGAGAAGAAAAGTTATGGGGCCTGAAGTACCGTAGTAAGTTGCGGAAATTAATTAATAACTTTAAAACTAAAAGGGATAATTACACTTTTAGCATATCGTTAGAAAGGGCATGGACTGAGGATGTTTTAAAAAAATCAGAAGAACTCCAACCCTGTTAGTTTTTTTTTAAACCCCATAGAAAGTTGCCCTTAAAATTATTTCTTTACCTTACTACGGTACTTCAGGCCCCATAACTTTTCTTCTCCACAATTTTCTGGTGTAAAATAATTTTTTGCAGGACCCTAAGACTCTAACGATTAAAACAAGACCATTAGCCGACCGGTCCCATGGATAGATTTTGAGCTACAGGTAGTTTTAGTCAAAAAATCATAAAAAAGTCAAATAAAAAATAATAATAAATTAAAAAAAAACCTTGAGGCCAAGGTCAATATAATGGGCGGGGGTAGGTAGCAGACTATCCCTAGTTTCTACCCTAGGCGTATGTACAGCTCCCTTCCAAACACCCTGTATATGAGTTATGTCTGTGAGAACGGAAGAATTTCGAGTGAATGACAGCAGACTTATTTCCTTCAACACTTTAAGCACCCATGTAGATATTTAAGTAGATCAAGATTAAGTAATAAACAAAATTAATCTTACAAAAAAGAGGTATGTTTTTTATGAGAAGGTGTATTTGTTACAGGAAAATCTTTGGAAGAACCCAGTCGTTCAATCCAATTCCGTAATCACTTTCCCTGGAAGGAAACTACAATGTTGCTGAATATCCTAAGTTATTTTTTACCCCGGACAATGCACGGCCTCTGTGTGACAGGCCACGACAGTGAAACCGCGGGATAAAGCTAGTTATATATAATAATGACAGTAAAGTTAATGCCTAAAACTTGGATGCAATTTTATTCTGCTTAGCAAAAAACTTTTAAAGAAACTCAAAAACCCAATTAGCAAAGCCAAAACCAGGGGTCACTAAAGACAATTTCTAACGCACAGTTAACTCCTTGACACCGTTAAACAACATTAACAAATCGTTTGTCCGTATGTGTGTAATTAGCTACGAAAATGCTACACCATTATGCTAATATCATCTGAGTTTGAACGCTCTTCATTATTTATTACGTTTAATGATTATGGCGAGTTAACGTTATGTAGTTTTAAGTGTAAATGGTTTTTATGTACATATACGCAAATAAGTAAGAGATTGTAGTATTTCTTGGGTGATTTAATATCTCAGATTATCTTCTTATTGATGAAATCGGATTGATAGTGACAAGATTAGGTGTGGGTAGTTTTTTTAATTCGGCAAACAAGATGCCCTGGCTTATTATTCTTCGTTTCGGAAGATTGTGTTGTTTTTTTTTTTCATAACTTTTTTTTTACATTTTGTCTTGATACTGTTTTATGTACCAGATCTACCTTCGATTTAACGGAGTATATGAGGCTAGAGTCCTATTGTTTTTTTTTTTGTAAACTGTTTCCCACACAAGGGATTTCGCGTGTAGCGTGGGCGTATTTACAACTTGCTACTAATCGTACTTGAGTTACTAGCATACTAGTTCAATCTTGCTGGATATCCTAGCTTAAAAAACTAGCCTCATGTATCCGGTAAACAAAAAACTTTGAAAACCACCTATGCTACAAAAGGAATAGGGATGAAGACAAAAAAAAAAACTATTTAGTCCGACACTTAGATTAGCTAAAAATATTGGACACATATTTTTCTTTAGCCACGTAAACAAAAAAATACTACGATACAGTGCGTTTGCGTGAAATATCGTGTGACATCACGGTGTGCTACACTTTTTTTTTTTTTTTTTTTTTTAAATAAAAACGTTGCCCCACACTAGGAATTTCTTCCTGTATCGTGGGTGCGTTTACAAACATATAAACTCACATACACAACACCCAGAGCCGGAACAACTTTATACTGACAAGTGACGTCACAAGGCCCCACTCCTGAACTTAGATGCGCTATATCTTTGTAATTTTTTATTTATTTGATAAAACAAAAAATACTTGTCCAATATTATTTGACAATCTCCCTGACGGACTAAATAAAATTACAATTTTTTACCCAGGAAAAATCCCTATTGTCCTGTATCTAGTTCTAGAACTTACTCCTTGATATCAGTTAGGTCAAGGTTGTAATTTAGGTCAGTATTGAAGGTTGAATGTTCATACGAAGAAGGAATGCAATCATCACTAAGTTTGTTCCCTTTAAGTAGGTTAGTTATGCCATTCCAATAGAAGGTAGTTCATCTTGCAAAATTAGAACCTACTTGCACTGTTTTACTGCACATTATTTTTATTGGTTCATCATGATAATCTAAACTAATAACTTTTTTAAAGAAGTAAATCCTTCTTCTCGTCTTTAAGAGGTCATCTCAGGCGATATTGATCCGACTAGACAAATTAATAATTCATTTTTATTTTTTTATTATAAGAGGTCACAAAAGATCTTAAATGAAGACGGTTGTATCAATGTTACAATAATGAAATGTATTCATTTCTAAAATGCACCTCTTTTAAATCAATTTAAGATCCAATATTGAAACACACAAGAAAATGAAAATTATCTACAATGCATTTAATGAAAAGGTGTCAATTTTAAATAAATCGTAATTACCATTTCTAATTTAGTAAACGGATACGGAAATCAATAGATAATTTAATGCAATTTATGTAAGTATGTGGATGAAAATATTAATCAAAAGTGAGTGTCTGCATCTTTCTAGCAATCTAAAAAATACTGAATTTATTATGATGCGGTTTAGCTATTAAAAAGTTTAGAAAACTAGCTACGACTTTCAATAACAATTCATAATTTTACTCTAGTAACAATGTCTATGAAAGTTAACAAACTTAGCTTTGAACAAAGCTAAGTTTGCTAACCAGGCAACTTTAATGCGTTAAGTTAAAGTTATGATTACCGAAAATAATTCAAACATCGCGAATATAATGATGTCTTTTCGGCAGATAATTAGACTACTTATCCTGAAACTAATTCTAGATCTACATTACCAAAAGTTCGGAGCCTCACCCAAAAAACCAAAAACGAAAAAATAGTCCATTTGCAACCCGAATTCGTCCTCGATAGCCTCTGCTAGTAAAGTAAAAGTAGACGGTCTGATGTCCCGTATATAAGCGGCTCGCTCCGAGCACAAGGCATCACACACCAGCCAGCGTTCAACCAAACTAGACATGGCCAAATACATCGTAAGTTGGAGTGCAGTGAATGTGTTGTGACGTGTGAGGTGCACTATGCACACCCTGTGAAGTGACTAAAATTCTGTGCTCTCTGGATGTGACGTGACGTCTCCGAGACCTCTAGGATTTGATCGCCTTTGCTAAGTGTTCTGTACCAGTTTTGGAATTATGGGGCACTTTGTGCAGAGGCGTGTTCCAGCTGTAGGAGTGATAGCTTCGAGGCTACACGATTAATTGTGGGCTCGTTATTTGATGATGAGTTGGTTACTAGACAACTCACTTGTGCATATGTCTCGACCATGCATTTAGCCATAACATTTAAATTTATCTCCCCAGGTTTAGTGAGTTTGTGAATCGGTATCTTAACTTGATGTTTGTTGACAGGTCGCCCTCGCCCTCTTGGGTTGCGCCGCCGCCGAGGCTCCCTTGGGCTACAGCTACTCTGCCCCATCATCTCACTCCTCCATCTCGCTGGGCAGCCTCAGCGGCAGCGGCCACTACACGTCCGTGCCCGTCGGCCATTCCGAAAGCGAGGGCTACTACGTAGACCCTCATCTCCTCTACAAAATCAAGAACATCCTCTTGTCCGAGGAGATCAAGAACCAGGAGTCCGGCTCCGGCGGCCACGGTCACGGCCACGGACACCACATCTCATCCCACTACGGCCCTCCCGCCCCCGTGTACGGCGTGCCTCAACAGAAGATCGTTGGCATCGAGCTCGACCACGTGCAGCAGGCCATCCAGGTCGCTCAATACCACCAGGCTGAAGAGGCGTACGCCAGCGGTCACGGCAGCTACTACTCCGGCGGACACGGTGGATACTCCTCCGGCGGACACGGCGGATACTCCTCCGGCGGACACGGAGGCTCATCCCACTACACCACCATTGGAATCCCCTCAGGATCCTACGGAGTCCCCTCCGAGTCATACGGCCACCCCCATTAAACGACCAAATTGTTAGTCATCTCATCTCATTTAATGTAAATCATGTGATCGCATCGTAGATGTTATTATGTATTATATTTGTTGTTATAAGTTTCTGTAAATAAAAGAACAATCTATTTTGTACGAATGACTTCTTGATTTAATATCCGAACTTTCACAACCCGAGGTACCGCAACTGGTACCTACATCTTGCTGCTACAATCGTAAAACCATATGCGGTTCTACAAAAAATATATTAATGTGAAACAAAAACATGTTTCGACGCCTTAAAGAGCAGTAATAGGACCCTATCGAAAGTCGTTTTCGATAAAATCGAAAGTGCCGATGTCAGCGGACGACTTTATGACATGCGCGTGACGTAATTGACGTGCAATTTTATAATAAAGTGGAATTAAGTCGTTTTTTTTTATTTCGAGATATTAAGTTACATACTAAGCACCTCACAAAATGAATCACTCATGGTTTCGCAACCTGCTGACCGAGATAAGTGAACGTAACAACCTTAAAACCAATGAAGAATTAGAAATTACGGTTCGAAATACCAGATCGCACTTTCGAGGATTAGATAAAATTTCGAAACTGGCTATAATGCGTGCCATCGCGTGTTGCGTCAGAGCGGCCATTTTCGCGGAATTAGCGAATAATTTCGCTCGAGTTGTTAATCCGAATGCACCATGCACTTTCTCCTTGCAACCTCGGGTGTTCCGAATCTCGAGTGTTACATAAAACGCATGCGAGGCTGCGAATGATCTGGTCGTGTCCACCTGTAGGATCTTGTTCAGGTACATCCAATTCTTTGGTTACTTATCGCCATTCTGTTAATTAGCAGATGTTGCGAGATTTCCTTCAAGACATACTTATTTAAATTTTTTGAGATCTTTTGATTTTTGGATACGATAATTGCCATGTTCATCAAGAACGACCTACATTTTATAAAATTGTTTTATCAAGTTCTTCACTCGATTCTCATATTTTGGGTGTGATTTCACCGAAAAATGAGTAATGACTTTTTTACGAGCGATGCGAAAATTGAGCTCCTGAATAATATTTTTTGTTCATATCACTTTCTCATCTTGCAACAAGTTATTGTAATATGGTTTCGGAAGTCAAAGGCTAATGTGACAGTAGGTACTTAATGTAAGCAATGAGTGTTGGTTTTTGTAATAATAAAAGACAATTTGTTTTGCATGACGATTTTCTTAATGCTAATTGCATTAAGAATGCAAGGTAGAGTAAAATCCATAGCTTACAGGAAAGACCCGTTTATTACAGCATACTCGTAAAAATAATGAGTTATTAATCTAAATACTGATAAATAAGATGCCATGTTTACATCTAAAACTGGCCAAGTGCGAGTTGGACTCGCGCACGAAGGGTTCCGTACAATTATCGCAAAAACGGCAAAAAAATCACGTTTGTTGTATGGGAGCACCACTTAAATATTTTTTAAATCTGTTTTTAGTATTTGTTGATATAGCGGCAATAGAAATACATCATCTGTGAAAATGTCTAGCTATCAAGGTTTATGAGATACAGCCTGGTGAAAGACGGACAGACAGACAGATAGACAGACGGATCGTGGAGTCTTAGTAATAGGGTCCTGTTTTTACCCTTTGGGTACGGAACCTTAAAAAAACAGTCGAATGATTTTAGTTACTTAATTAAATACCTACTGTGCCCGATTGGCACCTTTTTGATAACTTGTCTATGTTTTTCTATATTTTACTTTTTTACATTGTCTATTTTCGATTTTGTTTTGTAATTTTGTTTTCTTGAAGTCATTTCAAAAATAACGTTTGCTTACGGAAAGTTGGGTTTTATTTAAAATATCTTCAAACTTGGATATTAATCCATATTTTCAGTAATAAGTGGTCCTTCGAGGGTTTTGAACTGTACCTAACTAGTTCACAAAAGTTTTTTCAGAGCTTTTCTTTTAGCCAGAAAAATGGTGGTCACCAGGTCACAAACTAAACTGCCTCAAGAAGAGCAGAATGCACCTGCCCAATCAGGTAGTGAGGCCGTTCCTGCACCACAGACCAGGGAAATTCAGGTACATTCTCAGTATAATCCTACAACGAGTGCTCGGTCTGTCGTGAGTCGCACTAGTCGCTCTTCCGTGGTAGTTGCGGCGAGAAAATCCGCAGCGGAAGCGCAACATGTTCGTCGCGTAGCTCAGTTACAAATTACCCAAATGGAAGCTGAGATGCGTGCACAGGCTAGGCAGATGGAACTAGAGCGCGAAGCTGCTGAAGCTGAATATAAAGCTGAGCTCGCAGCAATTGAGGCGGAGGGCAGTATCCACGGTTCGAACAGTTCACGAAGCCGTGCCAGTGTCCAACAATGGCTAGACACTACTGCCCTCCCTGCCAAATTACCTGTTCATGATAGGATTCGATCTACCAATGGATGTGAGGTAGGGGCTCCTAACGTTTTCGTGTGTTCCCAGCCTTCACGTGACGTCCGACATGCCGTTTCTGATGATATCGCAGCACAGAGTCTTGGATTTTTGCCTCAGCACAATTTTAGCGGGGCGGACAGGACCGCTGCCACTGATATTCCAGGAGACGGCGGCGATTCAAAGGGCGTTGCACAGCTAGTGGAGGCCCTAAAGACACTTGCGAAGAATAACGTCTCCAATACCAATAAAAACATTATAAGGCTTCCGTGTTTTGATGGTAGTTCACCCCTTGACTGGCTTATGTTCAAGCGGGCTTTTCAGGATACTGTAGGTGGATTTACAGAAGCAGAAAATCTTGCACGCCTAAACCAGGCCCTAAAAGGCGCAGCACGCGAAGCCGTCAGCATGCTGTTGGTGTTGGCACCTCACGCCAACGACGTCATTCAGGCCCTAGATCGTCGCTACGGTAGACCTGAGCAAATCGTTCTACAAGAGGTGAGCGCCGTCAAGGCGCTGCCCAAGCTGGGTTCGGAGGTAAGAGACCTACACGTTTTCACCACCCGTGTGCGCAATTGTGTCGAGATTGCCAAGCTATTGCAGCATACTGACTATTTGCGTTCTCCGGAGCTGTTTGCAGCCATATTAAGTAAATTTTCTCCACTATTGCGCGCGCGTTGGTTAGACTTTGCTGATAAATATGAGTATACAGACCAAGCTAGGGTCGAATTATTATCGAGGTTCTTAGATCGTGAAGTGGATTTGTCTATGAAGTTTAGTGCTACGTTTGAGACAACATCGGCCAGCACTACACAGAAACAGCGAGCACATGCAGTTTCTGAGTCGGCGGCGGGGGCTTCAACTACATCAAATTCTAAATGGAAACCTGCAAAAATATCAGATCAAGAAAATATTTGTTTATTTTGCAAAGGGGGACATCAGTTGTCAAATTGTCCGACATTTACATCTTTGACAGTCGATGACCGATGGCGTTTTGTCAAAGACAATAAAGTCTGTTATCGTTGCCTTCAAAAAGTGCCGCACAATTTTAGGTTTTGTAACAAAAATAAGGCTAGTTGCACAATAGTCGACTGTAAGCAAAGGCATCATACTGTTTTACACAACGATAATTATGTTACCTCGGCTCACGTTCAGGAGGTCATGTCACTTGAACCGATGAAAACGGAGGCCGAAACAATTGATCAGGTTCTTGCAGCTGTCAACAACTCGCAGGTTGAAATCACATCTCGTCCGCTATTGAAAGTAGTACCCGTCACAGTTTCTGGGCCAACTGGGAGTGTAGATACTTTTGCTCTTTTAGATGATGGCTCGACGGCTACTTTTGTAGATGCCGACATCGCCTCCGAAATTGGAGCCGAGGGTCCAGTGGGTAGTCTGCATTTGGATTGTGTGGGAGGGTTATGTATGGACAGCAGCGTACAGTTTGTTGACTTTCAAATAAAAGGCCGATCTACCCCACAAACGTTTTCAATTCAACAAGCTAGGGCAATTAAGAACTTAGGGCTGCAAAGTCAGTCGGTCACACGCGAGTCCTTACGTTCCTTTTCCTACCTCTCTGATGTGATGGAGGAATTGTGTTATGCCGAGGCAAAGCCCACCATTTTGTTAGGGATCGACAACTGGCCTCTTATCATAGCATCGGAAGTTCGGAAGGGAACAAAGACCCAGCCTGTCGCCATCCGAACACCACTGGGGTGGGTGTTATTCGGGTGTGCCAGCAGTCGGACAACTTTAGTAGAAACTTCTTGCCACTTGCGTGAGCGTCCAGAGCGTGATCTAGAAGTGCTCATCAGGGATCAATATAGGTTAGATGCAATTGGCATAACTAAACAGGAGCCGCGCAGTGCGGATGATCAGCGGGCTTTACGCATCCTTGAACAAACTACCCAGCGCCGACTGGATGGGCACTTTCAGGTTGGCTTGTTGTGGAAGGCAGACAGCCGACCTATTCCTGATAGTTATCCTTTAGCGCTGTCTCGTTTCAAAAGCCTAGAGGTAAAAATGTCGAAGGATTTAGAGTTTGCCAAAAGGTATAGGGCTAATATCGACGACATGCGGGCTAAGGGGTTTGCTGAGGAGTGTACAAGGCAGTCGCACTCATCGGTTTGTTGGTATTTGCCGCATTTCGGAGTGGTAAATCCCAACAAACCGGGGAAACTTCGTGTTGTTCATGACGCAGCAGCTAAAGTACAGGGCGTGTCACTAAATTCTATGCTTCTTTCGGGTCCTGACCTTTTACAACCTCTATTAGGAATTTTGATGCGTTTTAGAGAGGGGAAAGTAGCCTTGACCGCCGATATAAAAGAGATGTTCCCGCAGGTTAAAATTCAGGACTGCGACCGTGACGCACAGCGTTTTCTCTGGCGCGATGATCCTGCGGGTCCAATAAAAATCTTTCGAATGTCATCTATGATTTTTGGGGCATGTTCTAGTCCAGCTACAGCGATTTACATCCTCAATCGAAACGCATCGGAATTCATTGCCGAATATCCGCAGGCTGTGGAAGCTATTACTTCTGATACCTACATGGACGACTATATCGGAAGTGTAGATGTCCCTACGGAGGACGCAGCTCGATTAGCAGCTGATATCGTAGAGGTTCATAAGCGCGGAGGATTCGAGATGCGCGGTTGGGTGTCGAATGAGCCCGAGGCACTCAATCAGCTGCCAAGCGATTTGTTGTCTGACGTCTCTCTAGCCAATCGTCGTAGTGTAGAGTTAGGTAGCTTACCGTGTTCAGTTACCACCACACGTACTCTTGGTCTTATATGGAAACCATCTCAGGACATCATCAGTTTTAACTCCAGCATTAAGGATACTCCTAACCATTTCACAAAACGTGTAGTGTTAGCCCACGTCATGCGCATTTACGACCCTCTAGGCGTTTTAGTTCCCATTGTAGTAAGAGGCCGGATTTTATTTCAAAATTTGTGGCGCAAGAACCTTGACTGGGACGAGAAGCTATCACAGGCTGACCAAGAAACTTGGCTCGAATGGTTTGAGTGCCTTAAATCCATTTCAGAATTGATAATTCCACGGTGCTATAATTTGTATAGGTTCTCGGAGCTGGAGTTACACGTGTTTTGTGACGCTAGCGAGCTGGCACACGCCGCTGTTGCCTATTGGAGATTTGTGCTTCTCAATGGTGACGTGGAACTGGCGCTGATAGCTAGCAAGGCACGTGTGTCCCCGTTGAAACCAGTTTCGATCCCGCGCCTAGAACTACAAGGCGCCTTGATAGCTGCTCGTCTTGCTTCTAGGATTTGTGAATTCCACCGTTTGAAGCCGAATCGGCGTATATTTTGGTGCGATTCCATGACCGTATTAGGATGGTTACGCAGTGATGCGAGAAATTATAAACCTTTTGTGGCACATCGTGTAGGAGAGATCTTGGAAATCACTAGTGTAGATGAATGGCGTTGGGTTCCAACCGAGCTAAACGTGGCTGACGATGCGACGAGGGGGAAGTCCAACATTGAACCACGTTGGCTATATGGCCCAAAATTTCTCCTGACCGCCACTACTGAGTGGCCTTCAGAGCCCAAAATCGCAGCGCCAGTAGCTTTTGGAGAGGAGGAGCTCAAGCCATCCCTCCGTGAGTCAAAATCATTGCATCAATCACAATCACATGGTACAGAATACATTAACGTTACTAGTTCCCATCAGTTATCCGTACCTGTAGTAGCTAACATTACCCATTTTAGCTCTTGGATTAGACTGGTAAGGGCAACAGCTAGAACACATAAATTCATTGCTGCCATTTTCAAAAATCATCGGGGTCGTGAGTTTCAAAATGTTTGGGTTCGGGGTATTTGTTTTAGAGATATGTCTAACCGCGGTTCACAGCCGGATGTCACTCCTCCCAACACTCCAGAACCTTTGATCGCTGAAGACATCATTCAAGCGGAGCTCCACATTTTGGCTAGCAGTCAGATTAGCGCCTTCGGGGAAGAACTGCTTCATCTATCACGTGGGCAGCCCATATTGAAGGGCCGATTAGCCAAATTGTCGCCTGTACTCAGGGACGGAGTGATCCGCCTCGCAGGTAGAACGTCAGCCGTCTCTAACAGCCAGCCTATGATTTTAGAAGGGAAAGAGCCAGCCGTTCGTCTTTTAATCACTTACTACCACCACAAGTTTGCGCACGCCAACACTGAAACAGTCATAAACGAGATGCGGCAACAGTATTGGATTATTGGACTAAGGAACGCCGTAAGGGCAGTAGTACATAGGTGCCAGCTATGCAAATTGCTGAAGAGTCCAACCCTACAACCACCAATGGGAGACTTGCCAGAGGCAAGACTTGCTCATCATCGACGTGCCTTCACGTTCACCGGCGTGGACTACTTCGGGCCCGTATCCATTTCCATTGGGCGTCGGCGTGAAAAGCGATGGGTCGCCTTATTTACGTGCTTGGTAACCAGAGCGATCCACCTCGAAATCGTAGCCAGCTTGTCCGCGGATTCCGCTATTATGTGCCTAAGACGCTTTATCGCCCGACGTGGTACACCGACAGAAATATTTTCGGACAATGGGAAGTCGTTTGTGGGAGCAAATCGGGAGCTGAGAGCCTTGTACGATGCTGCGGTACCAGATTTTGCAGCACATGAGAAAATTAAGTGGCGTTTTATACCCCCATCAGCGCCCTTCATGGGCGGAGCTTGGGAGCGACTGGTTCGGTCGGTTAAATCCGCCCTGAGAGTAACCTTGAGAGAACGGGCACCGAAAGAAGAGGTTCTGGCGACTCTACTGGCTGAAGCCGAGGCTGTAGTGAATACACGGCCACTGACACACGTCTCTCCTGACGGGAACTACCCGGAGGCGCTGACCCCTAATCACTTTTTGTTAGGGGATTCATCCGGTCGCCCCTTTCCAGCCGAGGATTTGACGGATGCAGCTTTGATTGGTCGGAGCGGGTGGAGGAAGGCACTCCGGCTGAGCGACCACTTTTGGCGTCGTTGGGTGTCCGAATATCTTCCCGCCTTGGCACCCCGTCGCGTACCGGGAGTAGATGTCGCTGTTAGAGTTGGCGACCCGGTCCTCATCGGCGACGGGGATTTACCGAGGGGAACCTGGCCACGCGGCGTGATTGCGGCTCTGCACCCGGGGCGTGACGGGGTTGTGCGGGTAGTTGATGTCCGGACCCCAGCAGGCACATTGCGGCGGCCATTAAAAAAGATAGTTCTCTTGTAAAAAAGGGGAGCATGTGCCCGATTGGCACCTTTTTGATAACTTGTCTATGTTTTTCTATATTTTACTTTTTTACATTGTCTATTTTCGATTTTGTTTTGTAATTTTGTTTTCTTGAAGTCATTTCAAAAATAACGTTTGCTTACGGAAAGTTGGGTTTTATTTAAAATATCTTCAAACTTGGATATTAATCCATATTTTCAGTAATACCTACCTACAAATTTCTCAAACATTTCAGACATATAATTAGTCATATGTTCAAGAACATATTTTAATTGATGTTCTACACTTAACATATGTAAGTATCTTAGTTAGGTGGGTATATGTAATTATTAGGCTGGTACGTCAAGAACTTACCTACTTATCAAACATGTAAATTAATGTATAAGTTACTGTAAAAGCCCGAACTATTTTTTGTGCTAATCCTAACGCCCCTGTACCAGCTCATCCAGATTTTACCCGCGATGGCCACAATATCATCAAGCCATCTCGCTGACGGAAGACCAGCATTTTTCTTTTAATTCTAGATCATCCCTTGGTCACGGCCAGACTTACATTAGCAAAATCTGCATAAAGCTGAAACCCTTAAATGCAGGTTTGGTACTTGGACTTTATTTATTTATTTCTGGATGACTTACAGCTAAAACAAACGGAATAAAAAATATTATGAAAGACTGATAGCCAATTAAAAGTCATCACTTCTAAAAACAGATTGGAAAGAAAAAAAGAGTGAACAACACAAAACTACAAATAAAAGAAAATATAAACAGTGTAAAATTCAATTCATATTTCATATTCAATACCAGCACCACCGCTGCTCTCAAAACGGTGAAGGAAAACATCGTGAGGAAACCGACATCTACCAATCCGTACTGGGCCCACGTGGTGGATTATAGCCCGCTTCCTCTCTATGAGAGGTCACCTGTGTCCCAGGAGTGGGAACATTAAAATGCTGATGATGATGATGATAACGCCTGAATATACAAAATCTTAATTAAAAAAGCTAAGCAAAGTGACATTCTATCTGGAAGAATATCATCATCATCATATCAGCCTAAAGACGTCCACTGCTGGATATAGGCCTCCCCCAAGCGTTGCCATATAGACCAGTCCCGTGTGTCCCGCATCCAGCGGATCCCCGCAATCTTCGGCCGTCCATTCTGCGAGTAATGTGCCCTGCCCACTGCCACTTAAATTTGGTAATTCTTTGGGCTATGTCGGTAACCCTGGTTCTATTGTAGTTCTCTACATTACTGTTTTGATCACGTAAGGATACTCCGAGCATAGCCCTCTCCATTGTCCTTTGGGTGACAGTAAGCTTTCTGATGAGGCCTATCCTGGAAGAACGATTGTCGAAGAAAACAAAATCGGATTGCGCATAATATGACAGGTTAGTGATCGCTAACTCATCATTCCGCTTTCGTCTGTCCAAATTACACAATATTCTTAATAAAATGTGTAACAAAATTACAATGTAACATAATTACATACAGTAACCGAAGACTAACGCTCCGTCGCTTTAGATAGTAGTAACACTGGTTTTTGAGGCTATTGTATAACAAACACACATAAGTTTATACTTTAATATGATATACGCGTAATGTTTGTCAATATGGTGAATATAGCTCGGACTGTGGCGCGGACTGGGGTCTTGATCGTTTTATTTTTAAAACGCAATTTTAAAGTTTAGTATCGTATTGGTTTTGTTGTGTCAAGGTCTTGGGTTACATTTTAATGTAGGGCAAAAGTGCTAGTGACCTTTTTAATGTTAGTAATTTTCGTTGTTCTTTTTATACCAGTCTAAATACATTATCAAGTACTGAAAAAAGTAAGGGTATTAAAATCTGACGTGTCACATCATTCTAGGTACTAAAACTACTAAAGTCGTGTCAGTCTAAGAAGTTGGCTTTGACAGCTTTAAACATACTTGATATAAGTTAAACATGATGCTTACGAATGATACTCGTTGTGATAGTGTATGGGTAACTTAGTAGTTAATTAGGATTATGAATTTGATTTGCATAAACGTTCATACAAAGTTATCGCGTCATGTAAAATGAGAAACGTCATCGGACTTCTTAGATTGTCACGATAAATGCTTAAAATTGCTCTGAACGAGAATTCTCGTTTTCGAGAGAATAAGGATAAGAGAAGAAAGAGTTGGTGAGAAAAGGGGTGACTATTAAAATAACGACTAAAAGAGAGGCATGCAAAAAGAGACAAATGTTACACCGACCCCAAATAGTAAAATTGGGATAAGAGCATAGACAGAAAGAACAATGAATTCGCATGCAAAAAGCCGATATACCAATTTCATTTAATCGATTAGCAACAATATAACATATAATAATCGCTACATTGTTCATTTACCACGCCAATTATAGAGACAATGAACCTGAGTAAATTCGAGTTAGATAACATAAAACAAATAAATATCTGCTGAGCAAAGTAAATAAAAGAATCGCCTAGAATCAATTGGCCGTGACGAAACATGTCAATACTGGCAATTTCCGTTAGCAAACGGATTGAATAGTCCAGTGGCTAACTTTTTTAGGAAGTAATTGCACTCTGATGATAGTTCATCTTTTATGGGGTTGGGATATCCTTATGAAGAAAACAGACTCCACTATTCTTTTGCTTCCCCGGCATGTCCTAGAACTAAAAATTTGAAGACATGTGACATCCACCAACCCGCACTGGGCCCGCATGGTGAATTACGGCCCATTCCCTCTCACAGATAGGAGTCCCGTGTTCCAGCAGTGGGAACATAAAATTGATAATAATGATGATACCAGGGGTTTGTATCCTAATCCTTGGTGATTATGTAAAAATAAGCCACCATACATATAATAAATGTCTATTACACCCATTACCAGTTAATACCAGTTTTATGGTTTAAACTACTGGTTAACCATCTTAAGTAACCATCATTCTCCTATGTCATCAGGTTGATTGATTGGCCACCTGGAAACCCTTTCTTGGGTAATATTTAAAGTAATATTTGACCCCGGATCTGTTAATGTTTAGACACCAACAAATTAGTATACGTAGTTAACTTGGAGATGGTCTAATATTCTGTGCTGCATACTAGTTTTTCTGAAACATTCACTCTTAAGGGTTTTCCATCGAAATGTATATCGGATTATATTGTTGCACCACTTCATCTTTCCAGTTAAAACATAAGGAAATAATTAAGGCTGGTCGTTTTGGGTTGTTATTGCATTTCAATGCAACGGAAGACGCAACGTTGGAGAGCCTCCCTCAAGGTGGACCGATGACCTGGTTAAAGTTGCGGGAATCCGGTGGAAACGAGACGCGCAGGACCGATCAGTTTAAAATAATGATGACGATGAATTACATTTCATACATTTTTAAAAACAGTTTTTGGAGACTGTTTAAATTCCATATTCATACAATGTAAGTAAATGTATTCTTAAATACATAATTACATTGCACAGACATAAACGAAGTTCACTCCCACATTACGTTAACTCGAAATAATTTGCATTCAATATACCAAAGATGGAAGGAGAAAGTTCATCTTGGACCGTTCCATTGTTTTTGATGACCATCTGATGTTGTGAGTGAATTAATGGCGTTTTGTTGGTAGTAGAGCACAAGCCAGATTTTTATCTTTCATAAGTGGTAACTATTTTGTCTAGTAATTTAAATTATAATTAAATTTATTATAATTTATTAGTAAATTATAATTTAAACCGGGTTATTGCATGATTCGCACGATTGAAATCGCCTGAAATGTGCGAATCGACATTTTTTAATAATTATTTTTTTTAGTAGCGATTCGCCCGAAGTAGGTGCTGACTGTCACCCACATAATTTGGCGAATTTTGTTGGCTCGAGACACCGATATAGTCGGTATGTCACTCACATCGTTCTAGAACCAAAAATTCGAAGACATGTGACATCCACCAACCCGCAGTGGTCCCGTCCTGGCCTTTGTCCTAGCAGTGGGAACATTAATAAGGCTTATGATAATGATGAATCATAATTATCTTCAGTGCAGGGAAGATAAAGACAAAAGACTTTCATTTAGCCAACCTGTCATCAAAAGTCTATAGAAAACCTAACCAAAAAGTTGCAGACTTCCCAACAAAAAACAATAGGTATTTAGATTATAATCTCTGAAAGTACACGGAAATAAGTATCTCTCCGACGACAACAATGCAAAAATAAAATTTAAATATCTTATGCTAATTAATTGCCCAAAATCTAATAACATGTACGTAACGAAATGCTGCAATTATGTAATGTTGTTGCATTTATATATTTACATATTTGGAAGATAGAATTAATTTTTGGTTGGCGCCTAAGTTGTTGCAAATGTTTCTGAGTTTTTACAATCTGTCTAGTCGGATTATCCGCTTTCTGATCATTTTAGAAGTAAAAGAAAAAGTATTTATGTTTTTATCTCTGATTTTCGGGGGTTATTGGACGATTCGCACGAATTTAACTCGCCCGAAAAATTAAAATATTATTTTTTCTGTGGCTATTCGCCCGAAGTTAATTTATCGGTGTGTGAATCGACCACTCCAAAATTATGTAGTAGACAATTCGCCTAAATGTTAGTTTAGAGAACAAAAAAAAAAGTACAGTCGTGCTCACCCGTCTCGGCAATAATATGAAGAATTAATCGAAGTTAATAGATATTTTACTAAAAATAGGAATGCAATTAATTAAATAAGTAATTACCACTTAAATTGTGGAGATATGCCAGTTAGATAAGATAGACAGGCGACAAAACAATAAGAGGGAGACAGCAATATTCGGTATAAAAAAATAAAGAGAAAGCCCTATACGCTATCAGGTCATTCCGGTTCCGATAAAGACTAACTTAAGTACCAGGAGATTATAATCATGAGGAAGCTAGGCTGGCATCATGAGCGGTAAAAAGAGTACCGGGCGATTTTCGATTCTGATTCGTCCTACTACTCCGTTAGTCTCTACCGCTTATGATTCTAGCCCTGCAAATACTTCTTCATGATTGTGGCCCCCTGGTAGTTTGGTAGTTTGGGTATAAATGCTTATAATGCCAACATTTACCTGAAAAAGCAAAAGAGGAAGTTATATTTTATCATGTCATTTAACTCTCTACTGAATTTAATCGAATCTTTGATTTTGACGTCCTTAAAAAAATAAACATCCCAAGACTAGTAAGTAGTACCTACCTACTGATCCGTAGGTATCCATTTTTTTTGCGGCGTATTATTGCGATAAATATCGATAGGTGCTGTATGTGGCATACCATGGGTGCCTAGTGTGGAATACGTGCTCAAATCATATAGTAGTTATTTTAATAAAGAACTTTTTGATTAATTTGTGGCTCATTTCATATCAATAACAATATTTAATCCTTAATACTTCTTTACTTGAGTGTACTTTATCTTAACGGTATTGCATAAAACACAATGTGTGTGCGAATCGCCTACTACATAATTTTGGAGTGGTCGATTCGCACACCGATAAATTAACTTCGGGCGAATCGCCACAGAAAAAAAATAAAAAAATAAAAGAGGTCGGTTCGCACTTTTCGGGCGAGTTCAATTCGTGCGAATCGTCCAATAACCCATTTTCGGTCGATGGGAAAATCAGATAAACCACCAGTAAAGTAATTGAAACTGGTGATAGGCAACAATGTTTGTGCAAGATAAGTTCTACGATTGACTTCGTCATCATCATCAGCTTATAGCAAAACACTGCTGGAAATGGGGCTTTCCAATCGTATGCCATTTATCTCGATTAACTGTCATCCTGCTATTACCAGCGACTTTGCAAAGATTGTCACTCCACCTAAGCTAATTTACTGCCTTGACACTGTGAGTGACTGCTTTGACCAATTGACCGTGGTTTAGCCACGGCAGGTTCCGAATTAGACGTTTTCGAAAAGGTTTTTATCCAGCAACGGGTATACGTAGAAACTAATCTATCTTTTAAGCTGTCTTCTTTGGCTCATACAAGGTATAATGGGAACACAAGGTCTCTGTTCTGACCTTGCAGATACTGTAGTGTTATTCAGTGTGCTTATTACGAGTTTTTTAACGTACTCGATCGTGCAGAAAACGTAAACGAACTCTCATGTCAATTTGTTTACAAAAAAGAGGTTTCTCTTTACTGTCACCAGACGGCGTTTATCCAGTTTCAATACAAATTGACATTTACGTTAACGCGATCCAGCGTGAGACAAAACTCGCACTAAGCCCTCTGTGTGAATCTCACCGTGACAACTTAAGTGAAGTGAGTTTGAATGCCAGGATCAATTATAATGATAGCTCATGCACATAAGTTTTTTTTACAGAATCTACCGGCTGAGCCGTAATAGAAACAATTGACTACCACCCAAAATTTAAGTGTATACGAATATGCCTCCAGCCTCCACCCAAACAACTGTTAACTGCTAACAAAGAATATCTAAACACAACAAGAAAAACAAATGCAGGTTAGGTTACACAAGAGAAAGCAGATCTTAAGATTAGACACTGACGCAATACACAGATTGTAACAAATTACATTTTCCTCACGTGGGCAGTTTGACCAGGTATTGTGTAGAATCGCTAATCTTATAAGCGTTCACATAATGCTACTGTGATGCCTGAGTGTTATGACCGATGCACTTCCTATTTAGGGCATAGAGTCTATTAGAGTCGGTCACTATGGTCGATCATGATAGTCTATTTACGGTAAGTAATTGACAAGGGCCGAGCCCGTAAGTTTAACAACCATCCTTACCAATGGGCATCAATTTACCCAGTAGCTGCTTTAAAGATATAATATGCTTGCGGGTTATGATTGAATTGAGGGATAACATAACTATAATTGATGATTTTCATTTATTAAAAGCGGCCAATATCCTCTTCTCATCAGCTTTGACCATATTTATAAAGACACCTGACAAAAATAGGTACATAATAAGAGGAAGAAAGTTTAGCAAAAATAGTACAATCGGTTTGAAGCCAGCCTATTTTTCAGGCACTCCTCTCCCGCCGCGGCTTCCTACCCTCAGCCGCGATGCCTCCCATACGATATGGCGGCCCGCCTCAGTTGCGATGTCGCTTCTGTCACCAAGTGGGAACAGTCGCTAAGTCGTCGGCTTATCGGCAAAAGACATGACGAGCGGCCCATCCTCGGGTTCCTCTTCGCTTCACTGTGGGTGACCTAGCCACGGCTGCTGGCCCTCCTCGCCTCGACAATGCGGGAACCCACCGGGGGGTTCGAATCCAGCTTTCCAATCAATCATCAATGAAAGTAAATTATCCATATAACAATACTGCTTTTATAAAACCTTAAATTAATTCTACTTAATTCAACACTTAAAACATAGCATTAACAAATCTATATTTCTACAATTAATCGCCAATGTAATTTTATTAATCAATTTATCATCGCTCGCCAACTGTTTAAATATTACTGTTATGTAAAACATAAAGCGTCTACAACTCTACATGATGCTTTAGACTTTCTATTGATTTTTAAACCTGATAGTGAAGTATTCGGCAAAATATTTGATTGTCATTGTATTTACCTTTGTCTTTTGTGATGCGATTAAATAGATAAAGATATATGTAGTAGGTCTGGTTCAATAACTTTATCTATCCAATAGTTAATCGTTACGATTTAATTATTATTACATTTTTCGTGTCAAGCCAGTTCTTGACCACGATTTCGCCTGATTAAAAGCGGTGGATGAGTTCTACGAGGGAATGAACGAGCTCAGAAGATTCACTCTTGCTATCAACTTTAAGGTGGAATGGGAACACAGAGAAATGCAGAGAATTCTTTTTTTGGCAGTGCGCATAAAAAAAAATGTTGTTATATAGGTATATTTTGCAAAAGATCTGTCTATACCTTCGTAATTCTGTGATGATAGGCGAACGATCAATCTTGCGCGAGCGCAGTGGGAATGAAGTCCACAGTGCGCAAGTGACAGGCGGACGTCGGGCGATAGTCATCTATGGTAAACTATGATTTTCTGCAAGGTATGAGTGGAAGTGAAGGTTGTTATTTAAAAATTGATTGGTTTTTTAAAATATTTTGATTTAGTCAAAAAAGGTTTCCAAAATAAGGCAACTAATAGCCAGGCCCTTTTGGGTGAATATAGTGGTTTACACATCGAGTCACAACGCCCCTGAAAACGAGTAAAACGCATTTTTACTGAGCAAGCTCTTGACCTTGATATCACCAAATAGAAAGCGATTGATCAGGTCCAAGATGGAGCGAGCAAGCACAGAAGAAACAAAACATCCTGCATAAGTATTGTACGCAGTTTTACCGATTTAAAATAAACTTCTTGCAATCATATAGTGTCTCTTTTAACTGAAACACATAAGTCGCCTACCCCACAAAAAGACACCTACATTCACGATGTGCGTTCATTTCTTGTAATCTAATCAGTGATGTCAGTGCGGATAAGTATCGGAACCTAAAAACTGACCCACCTCACCTGACGGCTCTCACTTGTACCAAGACTCCTACATTTACATTGAACAAATAATAAAGAAAAGAAGGTCCACATAGCACAAATTGCGACGAAATTTTTAAATAAATAATAATTGTGGCAAATTATATTCGTAGATTTTTTTTTTGTTCTGATTTGAAAACAGAAACCGAATTTCCACAAGTGCAATGTCAGAGGGCAATGTCGTTACAATTATATCAATCACAAACGTCAAGGGTTTTTATGGATTATATATGATAGTGGCATTTGAGGGGTGATCCATATCATATCAGAGTTGGTTTACAAACATCCAATGACTACAAAAAAGACGACTTGATTCGAGCTTTTAAAGATGTTGGTTGATCTTCTTCTTTATCGTGACAATCTTGACATCTATGATCAGAACAGGATATAACTTATTATCTACGAGATAATGAGAAGAACTTAGTGTAGTACTTCTGAACTTGACTGCATTGTAGGCTCTGGCCAATGGCCACAGCAATACAGAACATTATAAGTTTTTGTTGAGTATAATGATGTGTCATTTTGCGGTCATTAGAGTGTTTATAAGCATCGGCTTGTTAGTTTTGTCAAATTGAGTGGCAATTGAACATAGTGGGCATTCTTGAAAAGGAAGGTATTTGTTGGTAGGCACATGTTTACAGTTTGCAGGAGAAATTTTGGAAAGGTGCTTGTTGGCAATTTTGGCAATTAAATGCATTGTCATGTTTATTTAGTAACTAGTCCATGAAGGTATAGAATATCTTATTTCTGCTTTCTTACTTCATAATAATTATGAGAAGGTCCTTCCTTCCATACTCTTTCGATCACTTATTACTGGCAACCTTTTTATAGCAGGCCACATCATCATTTACTTTTCACATTATCATTCGATTTTCAATTCAAATTCAGAACGCCACAATCTTTCCCCCATGCACTCTCATTCCGACCAGCCCGCAGAGGCTTGTTACTGTCTGTGACTTTACCATCGTCTAATCTTGTTTTAATCTTAAAAGCTGTGTGACAATACTATACTTGTGTATTTAATAATTCCGGCGATAAATAAATATTCCCCAGTGTTTTCGCTGTGTCTGTTTTCTCAACCAATTGTTAATGTGGTCCGGTAAGGTACCGTCAAACTGAGCTAGCTGACAAGAGGGCAGCGGGCTTACCGGTACAAACTCATACTTTAAGAAGAGTTTAATGAGCCTAAAATCAGTAACTCATTATAATCTTCCTGTTCTTTGGTAGATGTTACTTGGTGCTCGTATTCTTCGATTCTCTATTATCAACCGAAAGTAAGGCTTATCATTGACTCCCATTTCTTTCAATAATTCCTTTCAAAATCCATCCATATTTTCTTTGATCCATCTTCATGCATGATCATCTATATTCGTTTTGATTTTATTTCTTACACCTAAATATAATAATCATTTGGAAAAACCACAATATTTACTGCATTTGATTAAAAAATAAATCTACTTAAATAACAGTGGAATTTCTTGTGCATTCTTCCTCAGAAACACCTAACCCGTCCATCATAAATAACCGCTCACTTTCAATATCTTGAGATTACAGTGAAAGTAATATTGTCTAGTTTTATGTGTATAAGTGAGCTATGATCTGACTAGTCACAATCTTATACAAGTAGCGTACTCTACGATAACGCTTTGTAATAAATGATAGAATTAGATTTTTTAGTTAAGTTATGATTGGGTTATTTAGAAATGATTATATCTACGTATATATTGGACAAGTGCAATATTATATTTTTGAAAATGATGTCGGTTTGTAAAGTAAATATTTTCTGCCATAAAGGTAATTATGGCAGTACACTTTGTGGCAGGCAAGTGGTTATTGTTTCCAACATATAAAAAATAAAAATCAATAAAAGTATAACAGAAAATATAAAAAGCAAGAGAAATAGTTTTACGGAGTACCTCAGGGTTCAATTCTGGGTCCATATCTTTTTACAGCAATGATCTGATTTTATAAACTGTTTTACTGACGACAAGTGTCGTCAATAATAAAATAATCAATCTTTAAGTCTGTTTGTTAAATAATTTTTTATTGATAATCCTTTACATATTTATATTTTACAAGTTATTTTATGTCTGCTGACTCCTACAAGCTCTATGCAACATACTGATTTGAACTAATATCTAGACTAGCTAATATACCTCCTCCTACATATACCGGACACAACTCGTCTCACTTATGTATCTACACTCACGAGACGATTACACAACACACATTCTCTAATCAACTTACTTGGCTTAACAAACCACAGTATTTTGATTGGTTATGTGCCATTTTTGAATATTAAGATGAAATAATGTATTGCTAAAATTCGTTTCGTTGTTAGTGATATAATCTAAACTAATGTTATAAATGCTAAAGTAACTCCGCCTGTCGGTCTTTCTGTGTTACCTATACACGTTTCAAAGGCTGAACTGATTTTGAATGAAAGTTTGCACATGGGTAAACCATGACCTGGATTGATTGTTTTTTGTTTGGTACTCTCAGGATACTTTTTGTCTGGGTTGTATGTCTTGAGATGCGGTTTAAAAGAAAACATTTATATGAACAGGTAAAGGGAGAGATTCTTCCGTTATTGCAGCTACTGACTGGTTTTCATTTATATTTTTTGTGTTCTTGTTTGTGCCAGGCCTTTTTTGTCTATCTTGTTTGTTACGTATGTTTTATAGATAAGTTTTGTCAACTTAGGTTTTTCTAAAATCTACTGTTGGCATTTAATTAGTCATCTACAAATCAGACTGAGCTGCCTCATAAAGAATTGCAGTATTCCATTTCTAATATAAATCAGAAATATGCCAGTATTTAGCTCTCGCAATAATACTACTGCTTGAACAATTATTTCTTCTGTGAATTCTGTTTGTTATTCCAAATTAAGTTTCTTAGCGTGATGCCGCATCTTTAATATTTAAAGAATGTCAGCATCATCATCATCTTCATTTCAGCTAAATATGTCCACTGCTGGATATAGAGCACCTCCAAGCGTCACCACACTTATCAGTCCTGTGCGTCTTCCATCTACCGGACACCCGCAGTCTTAAGTAGCTCCTCGCTCCACCTAGTGGGAGGTCTTCCAACGCAACGTCTACCTGTTCGCGGTCTTCATTTATGCTCTCGCGCATGTCTTCGTTTATGATTCGATCACTCAAGGAAACGCCGAGCCTAGCTCTTTCCATTGCCCTTTGGGTGAATTTAAGCCTTCTGACAAGGCCCATGGTGAGCGACCACGTTAAATAATGTATTTTTTATTATTTTAGGCTAAAAGAATAAATTCGATTTACTTATCTGATTGTATTGGCATCATTGGCGACACCAATCCCAAAGATTTCGGAATGCAAATCGATGTCAGTAAATAAAACAATTTTATTACTCCTTTGCGTAATGGTCTCAAGATTTCACGAAGTGTATCTCCAATTTGTTATGTAATGGAAATAAGTTACAAATAAATGGAGGGTTTTACGGTAATTCTTTATCTGGATGGGATCCGGCTTGAGAGTTAATAGTACCTTTTTAGGGATCCGTAGCCAAATGGCTACAAACGGAACCCTTATAGATTCGTCATGTCTGTCTGTCTGTCTGTCCGTCCGTATGTCACAGCCACTTTTTTTCCGAAACTATAAGAACTATGCTGTTGAAACTTGGTAAGTAAATGTATTATGTGAACCGCATTAAGATTTTTACTCAAAAATAGAAAAAAAACAATAAATTTTGGGGGTCCCCATACTTGAAACTGGAATAATTTTTTTTTTTCATCAAACCCATACGTGTGGGATATCTATAGATAGGTCTTCAAAAATGATATTGTGGTTTCTAATATTATAATTTTTTTCTAAACTGAATAGTTTGCGCGAGAGACACTTCCAAAGTGGTAAAATGTGTGCCCCCCCCCCCCTGTAACTTCTAAAATAAGAGAATGATAAAACTAAAAAAAATACATGATGTACATTACCATGTAAACTACCACCGAAAATTGGTTTGAACGAGATCTAGTAAGTAGTTTTTTTTTAATACGTCATAAGTCGTAAACAGCAATTTACCAAGTACGGAACCCTTCGTGCGCGAGTCCGACTCGCACTTGGCCGGTTTTTGTTTACTGGAACTATCAAAATAGTAACTTGTATAAAATTTAATTCGATCCTTACTAAAAGCTAACCCCTATGATGTCAATTCAGTCAGTTATCTCCTCCACTCGACTCAACCTCGCCTAAATTAAATTTACAGTTATAGCTTGTTATTTATTTCACATTCATCGAGAGTATTTTTTTCGCTACCATCATCAGACTTTTTTAAAGTTTCCACTGCTAGGACACAGACAGGTCTCTGTGAGAGAGGGAATGGACCTTAATCCACCACGCGAGCCCAGTGCGGATTGACGGATGTCACATGTCTTCGAATTTTTGGTTCTAGGACATGTCGTTTCCTCATGATGTTTTCCTTTACCGTTTTAGAGAAGTGTTAATTAAATAATTTACACAAAGTAAGGTGCCTGTCTGGATTCGCACCCACGATCTACAACTTGTAAGTCACGGCTGTTATCTCTGGGTCACCACTGCTCTTGCCGCCTGGAGAAAGATGGATCCACCTGCTGTCAGGAAGACTAGAACCACACGGCATTCGCCCATCACATAAGGGTTTCCACAATCCGGAAGCAGGCATATCCCCCTACGTACGACCAAGCAAGCTAGCAAGCTCTTATAATGGAGAAAAGCGCGTGAGATACCGAATCTAGGTCACACAATACTTGGCATGCTGAGTATATGCTGATATTATGCAGATCATGTCCAATGAGATGGCTTTGTGACTCATTTGTGGGTACGTATGCGTTACGAACGAGTGGTCTTCCCAAATCGAGATGTTGTATGCAATAGGGAAATTGTATGCAGTTGTGTTTTGAATAGTGGGTTTGTAATGGTTGAAGCGTTTTGCGTAGGTATTGCTCATATGGTAAAATAGTTATGAATCCGGCCTTTTCGATTAAGTATTGACGAAACTTATGTAAGCATAGAACTAGATTGATTCCTTACAATTTCGGAAACGTTATGTGATGGTCTTAAATCTTCATCTTTTAAGCATTTAAGAAATGAAAGAATTTCTTAAACTTTTATAAGACACCATACACCATATAGAAAAAGAAATTTTATGTCATAAAAGTACTCCCTAAAAATTTATTCTTAGGTTTGTTTCTTGTTTTCTATTGATAATTCGAGACGAATTGAAATTATTCTCGATAGGTTTTGCCCTCCTTATATTCCGCCGCCGCCGCTTACGTACTTTGTGCTTATATGTTGTGGAGGAAGTGTAAAATGAGGTATTTACTTTCGGCATACACAAAAACTAACAAATGGTGGTCATACATAAAGCAACAAAAAGAAAAACCATTTGAATGTTAGGCAATATTTTTTCCACAAGCCGACCTTTGTGTCAAATCATTATATTATATTGTTGGGTATTTCCAAAGTTATACACAATGTGTATGGACTACAGAAACACCTCTGCCTTAACCTTCGGGGAAAACAAGCGTGATATTATGTTACAGTCGAAATTTATATTACAATTTGCATATATTATTATACATTGTTACTTCACACTCTTCGCACCATAAAAATACAAACAATGGTTTAAACCCCACGGTACAATTTGCCCATACATCGACATTGACCCTTACCAGTAGTTCTGCTGACCCCAATACACATCACGTATACTCGTGGCTTCCTTATGAGTAGTCTGTTACACAAGTGGACACCTGATCGCGAGAACTGCCTTTATATATGTGTATATGTATGCGTGTATAAACTGTTTTAACAGATTGTGGAGTATTTATGAAGCTTTTAAGGTTCTTTACATTTTAAAAAAGGTGAAAAGGACTTTCTGAATTCTGTTGTTTAAGACACCGACATTCAGATGTGATCAAAACATACGATACTTCCATCAAATAAAGTAAAGGAAAAGAGTAGTTAGTAATATACTCAAAATATTCAATCTAAGTAACCAGTGCCTGTCGAAAAATGTTGATAAATGCCTATCACTTTTAGAAGAAGAGAGAGAGAGAAAGGTCAAAGAAAGATGGATGGACTGTGTCGGGATAGATATGAAAGGAAAGAGAGTCAGTGATAACGTGACAGCGCTCAGGACGGTATGGAACAAGAAATAACTTGTTGCTCTGATGACCTTTAGAACATGCTATATGAAATTTCACACACGAGACTTAATTCGACTTTTCGAAGTAAAGAGATCTAGAAATGAGTTGAATTCAAATCACTTCTAGGTCGCGATTATTTTCAGGTGTTCAATTGAACTTCTGAAAATAATAACTATTGTTTGTGAACGAATAAAACCTAGCCAACTGTACATACGTACAAAGTAAAAAATGAAAATGGTACGAAATGTTCCAATTCGTAGTCAGTACAAAAATTGTTTGAATAATTATAAGTGTAAAACTGCATTAGTAACAAAAAGTGTCCTGGGTATGGCTCCATGTATTTATAATAAAATTCCAGACGCCATAAAAGAATTAAATCTCACACAATTTAAGAAAAAAATGAAATTATTCTTAATTAATAAATGTTATTATAATATTGACGAATACTTAGATGACGAATTAATTTAGAATTACAATTATTGTATAAAATATAGGCATTAAATTATTTTGACATTTTAATTATTTTGAAATTGTTAATTATTTTGTCATTTTTAATGATTTTGTAGTTTTTCGTTATTTTGACATTTTGAATTATTTTGACATTTTTAGTTATTTTGACATTTTTAATTATTTTGACATTTTAATAATTCCTCATTTAGGTCTGACATATTTGGAGTATTGAATTGTTCAATTTATTTTCTAATGCAATACCAAAATTATGCATGATTTTCAATTATTTTAAAGGAAATTTTAATTTGTAATCCTCAGCTAGATTTGTACACCATATTTGTACGCCTCCTGGCATAACATAGCGCTCTGTTCAAACTTAAGATCTGTATTTATTTACCTATGTTAACAAATAAATAAATGATTGATTGATTGATTGATTGATTAAACAAACTTTATGTAAAACTGTTATAAAAACCAACATTACTTCGCACCACTAAACGATGCGTACGCACAACCTAGTTTCCACGTATTAGCGAGTCATGCGTTTGACAGCACTTTTAGCGAATAACACGCAAGCATGACATGATTCACATTACCGACGATCTAAAACGTTTTGACAGTTTCTTACTTAACAACTTATTTTAGTTGTTATCTTTTCACTATGTTAACAAGCATGGCTTTTAAATTCATTCAATATATATGCTAGAAGTCAATTTAATGAGGTTACTTAATAAAAATGTGGAGTCCACCAAGGAAATGTGTTAGGCCCTATATTATTTAAATTTTATAGGTAAATTTTTAATTCGTTACCTATTTTTGGGAGGGTATTTTTTATTTTAGTTGTAAGATTTGATTTCATAGTAAACTTTGTTTATATTCGTGAATACCTCCATCTGAAATATTGTTAACAAATTAAAAGTTACCCTAAAATATTAACGGAATGTATGAATAATTACTTTAAGCAACACTTATGCATTTTTAAATTATAGCAATCGAGTAAATATTTCCTTGGTTGTGTAAGAATGAAGGAAATGTGTTTCTGCTACGCTAGCACCGCGTGTGATCAGAGCAATCTGCCACTAATTATAATTATGTATCATTTTCTACTTTAACAACATAAGCGGCTAATAAACTGACGCACTTTTTCTAGTGTGAGATTGCTTTGAAGTTAAATATAAACATTTGTATAAGAATATTTCTAATTGGCTTTTACGGTAAATTCTGGGCTAAGATTCTGGTAAAACCAATTGGCGGCAATGCGACAACGATTTCCCGATTTTACTATTTCTATCTGTAAAGATGTTTCAGAACATTTTCTATGAAAACTAGTCATCGCATTGTCTATGTCTATGGTACTACTTACAAGTTTCAATCAGAACATAATACAAGTCTTGTATTGCCGATAGAAAAAAATAAAAAATATTTCTGTGAAAATGAGACAAATTTTTAATAACAACCTACTTCATTTATCAGATCAGACATTCCGACAATTCATTCATAACATTATCAATACGAGTTGCCTACAACAGCAACAAACAAGACTCACATAATATACCGTAACGAAGGCCGTATAGAAAAGAGTTCAACGCATTCTGCTCCTAATCGTTATTGTTATGGTGGTCTTGTATGGGCTAATGTGGCTGTTGTAAAGGGTTTGTGATACCACTGTATATGGAAAACTATCAGTGTTTTAAGGTATTAAATGCTAAGAGTTAACTCACCCATATCTTTGTCTATATGAACAACACACAACACATTACACACACACTCACAACACATCATCACTTAACATCAGGCGAGATAGTGGTCAAACGCGAGCCTATAACAAATAAAAAAAACTGAAAGATGTTAAGAATTTTTCACATATCTTAAATACTGTATGAAATCTAAAATTACGGATTTATATTGTGATTGAGACACTATTTGGGTGGTAATATTAGTGTATCATACTTTTTCCATATATCAGAAACTCATGACTATAAGCATACATATTTTCTTTTCATCATCTTGCTACTACTCATTCGTATATTGCTTTGCGTTCACGTGTTCAGACTCTCCCTTTTCTATAAATCATTCTTCACACATTCCATATATTTTAGTCATCAAAATAATTATGTCTAGTAAAATAGGTTATTTTTGCCAGTGTCTGAGTTTTTTCATTATTTCCGTAAATGTGAGACTAAAAGTTAGTGTGGAAAGTTATGTACTAGACTAGAGTAGTAAATAGTAAAAGAGAAAATTTACTTACAATATTCGTAAAAGGGAAACGAGTACCGGCTACTCGTACAGTAGTACTTACATAATGGTGTTAATAGGCGAAGAACTACAAACGTCGTAAAGACGTACTAATACTGCTAATGCACTTTTATGGTGCTGACTGAATAAGTACATACACATAATGTACAAGGACCGCATATTGGCCCCTTATGTTAAGTTAAGTTAAGAGACGTGGAGTTTCGGACACCAGCCCGGTGTCCGAAACTCCACGTCTAAGCACGTATTTTGCGTACGGGTGGGATTTGTCTTCTTTACTCGATCCACCCCAGCGCCTCGAGGAATGCCAACAGCGCCTTGGTGTTGCCTATCTCCTATACGGTAAATACCTGGGTCACCGAGGTATTTGACCCTGTAACCAGCGATTACTAGGCAGTTTAGGACCAGGCGTGCTGCTGTCTCGTCCTCCTCCATTCATGCTCTGCACAGTGGGCTGTCCGTGATCCCTAAGGCAAAAATGTGCTTATTGAAAGTCCCGTGGCCAGACTTTACGGCTGTGACTGCACGTAACTGTGGTCTAGTCAGTCGCAGGGTTTTCTGCGTAAAACGGCCATATAAAGAGGGAATAGTCTTCTTGGCTTGGCCCCTTACATTACATACTTCGATCTAGGTAGAGTGTTGGTCAAAATAACCATGTTTTGCTCACACTATTTCTCAAGTTGTAACTAATCCTCATAATGTTTAAATTCGGAGTAACTTAGAAACAGGCTCAAGCTAGGTGGAGCAAAGATCTTCGCTGGATGGTTCGTAGTAGCTAGATGAGAGTTAAGGAAAATCAAGATGAATTAAGTGCGATTGGAGTGGTCTGATGTCTAGTGGCTGATGACGATGATCATAATGAACGATCAATTTATAATCAATTACCTACTAGTTTTCAAGACCTACCGTTGACAACGTTTAAAAAAATACTTTTCAAACTATTATTATGTAAAAGTAGATTAAGGACTAATTTTAAGACAAGTCAAGAGAGTCTTTAATTTGTAAGTTAGTTTACTTAAAGCGATGTCACTTGTTATCGCTGATTGTCAATACATTTGCACGCCATATTATGGCAGGATATGCTGCAATAAATTTACTGTAACACCTTATGTCAGTACATAAGATGTTACAGTAAATTTATTTCAGCAGATAAATATTATTGATTTGATTTGAAGAAAAATGTTGCCTGCCTAGATTAAAAGCCCCCAGGACTGCATATTAGTCATGTGTTTGTATAAAATTTTAAAGTCCAAGGTTGGTTTTGAATAGGCTAAAGACTGACATAATATTGTGGATGAAAGGATAAATTATTAGAATGCGGACTACAGCCATTACAACAGTTAGGTACTCTGAAAAGTGGAACAAAATAATTGCACCACATTCCGTCATATCCTTATAGTGGATAACTGGACCATCTTATTCACACATGGACAATTTTTATGGTGTCACCATGCAATGGTTTTTATTATCATTGCATATTGTTATGCAATGGTGGCCAGCAGTAGGCGGGCTATTGTTTATAATAAATGTGTGTACTTATGTTAGCACATTTTTGTTATCTTTGACCCAGTTGTGTAACGCAGGGATTGAGTACATATCCTCCTGTTTAGGATGGGACTATTTAGCAGTAAGGTGTGATAGTATTTGGCTCAATATCTGTAGGATGTTCTTGCGAGATATACTCAATGTTAAAAAAATTACACTCAGCTTTGTAAATTTTGCACTCACAGTGTCACTTAAATTGCGTGCAATTAATAAGGTTGTGCTAAATACTTTCGTATCGTAGTCATACAGACTGCCTGCATTTTATCAATCAATTGAAATATTGTTTTCAATTGATTAATAAAATGCAGGCGGTCTGTATGAAAACAATCACATTAAAAGGGAATCGTACTGTGACTGTGGACTAAAAGTTCAATACAAATTAAAACCGGCCAAGTGCGTGTCGGACTTCGCACATTTAGGGTTCCGTACCAATTTATGAATATGTTGGGTACATTAGTAACATATACGTAATAATAAACGTTATCACCAAATTTAAAGTTCATAGGTCAATGGAATTACAAAAATCTTTTAAACAAAATGTGGGACAGACGACGGACACACAGACGTAAAGACAGTATTATTAAGTTTTTTTTATTACTAACAAATACCAATACGTATATTGATAAATCTGATTTTTTCTTTGAAATTCCCTAATTTTTCCTATTACAACCAACTTAATTTTGCGGTTTGGTACGGAACCCTACATTTCGAAAACCGGTCAAGTCCGACACGCATTTGACCGGTTTTTCTTTCTTACAATAGGCTCGCCCTGTATAACATGAGATTTAAACGAACTGGTGAAATTTGGGTGTTTTAGAGATAGTTTTATTAACCCTTCGGGAAATACAGTACAATATAATTGTTCGTCTTAATACATTTTTATTTAGAACTTTATATGATACTAGCTGACCCCTGCTTCGCTCCCGTCAAAATTATAGCCTATGTTACTCGGGAATGAAGTAGCTTTCCATAGGCTTTTATATCGGTCCAGTAGTTTCGGAGTCTATTGGGTACAAACAAACAAACAAAAAAATCTTTCCTCGTTATAATATTGGTACATAGATAGAATAATAGCCTACACTACGGTATGTAGGTATTTGTATAGTCTGCCACGGATACCTAGCTTCCATGACCCATTTCTTTACGTAACTGCAGTGAAATCTGACGCACTTATGGTGTTCCAATTAGGGCTATTAGTTCTCATTATGGTGTGCCGAGAGAATGGGTTCATGAAATGAGAAGTAATTATGTTTGTATGTGTCTCACGCTGTATCTCAGGAAATGGACAGCGTTCACAGATTATTAAGAAAACTGCAGTAGGTAATTATTTTTTGTTTGTTTTAGCAATAAACCTGCTTAATAACTGTGCATTTTCAGGTTAATTTTACTGTCAGAAATAATGTAATTTTTTTAACACTTTTAAATAGGCAACTATAAAAAATTTACTTCTGCGTAGTCTTTACAACTACGCTGGTCTTCAAAACTTAGTACTAAACTTTTGAAATTGCAAGTTCTCGTCAACTATAGAAGTCAAAGTTTTGAAATAAAAAACGTTTTATAGAAAATGTCATGAACTTCCTTTTAAATCATAGTTTATTATACATTAGTAACATTTTTAACTTAAAAAAAGATAGAAACCTTATTTGCAATTTTTAAAGTTTTGAAGGTCAGTATACATTGGTGTCGGCTTTCAGTGTAACTGGAAGTAGTAATGAAAAATACCAGTATTTTACATTTAGTGTCTGCCTATCTGACCTCATGATAATACGATATGATGGATCATTACAGCCCACACCTTCTGACTAAGAGAAGGCCTAAATCTCAGCCATGGCACAGATAATAAAATACTATCATACAGATGCCTCATCCCATACAAAGAAACCGTGCCGACGTAACTAGCGTTTATCATCTGATTATACCGATCATTTTTTGTAAATCGATCGCGTTCGGTCCCGTTCCACGGTGATAGATAGATATCCGTGAAACGGAACCGAACGCGATTGATGTACAAAAAATAATCAGTATAATCTGTACACTACGTCGGCACGGTTTCTTTGTATGGGATGAGACCATGGCAACATTTATTTTTATTTTGTTATTATTAATTTTAGGCTTGCGCTTGACCACTATCTCACCTGATGGTAAGCCATGATGTCGTCGACGATGTAGCACGCTTAAATAGAAGAAACCTATTCACTCTTGACTTAAAGACTCCCAGGTTGTAGCTAACAGGAAATACAAACTCCGGCAGGGAATTCCACTCCTTAGCTGTACGCATAATGAAAGTGTCATGGTAAGGTATAGCACATTATTGTTTTTCTTCAACAATATAACAACATACAAACAGGTATACAAAACCAGACGACATAACCCTATGACCAACCAAACGGTGAAATCGAGTTACCTCAGATCATCGGTAACAAGGCATTTTACTATTGCACGTAAGTACATAATATATTGGACATGTAAATGTGTATATTATGTATGTATTTTGTATGTATTTTTTTTTTTTTTTTTTTTTTTTTTTTTTTTTTACTTTTGTATAGATTCCTTTACCGATTATTTTGTAAATGTGTGAACATTGTAGGCCTTCTAGATGCTTGTTAACTTTTTAACTCGTTTTATTTTCTTTTGTTTAAATAATATGTAATCTTTTTTTTTTGTTTTCTTACGACTTATTGTCGGGCCTACGTTGTCCCCACATATCTAAGTACTAATGCTGTAACAAGGAAATATTGTAAAACCAAACCATTTTTTTAAAAGAGTAACCATGGAGTTTCTTGCCGGTTCTTCTCCATAGGAAACGACCAACCCGAACCGTGCACATTGTCGACGTTTTATAAGTGCCCATGTAGGCCTATATGAAATAAAAAAATTGATTTTGATTTTGATTTTGATTTTATGATGGTATCACATTGATTGATCGAGCGAAAGGAATATGAATAACGGTCCAAAAACTTGTTTAGACGCTCCCATTTTGAGCAATTGCTCTTTTGCAATAAGATTTAAAAAAATATGTGAATTTTGTGATACTGATTGATGTGATGTGCTTTAAGTGTGTCAAATATAATGTATTCATGTCGTGATATCAAGACAAAGCTTCCTTTAGTGTTAATATCACCTAGCTTCCTCATTAGAAAAACTCTTGGGATTCTCAAATCATTCCAGAAAATCCAATGATATTTGTGATAGGCACCAATTTTCACCTTTTAAGTTGACATAAACCGGCACACAATTCAAAATTGATGCTCAAAAAATATTTAGGAAGATGAACCCAATAAAACTTTGGCCGACCCGAGAATCGAACGTAAGATCTCGTGTGTAGCGGTAGTACGTGCGACCAGTAGACAAATAGGAAAATTATAAGGAATTAAAATACATGAAGCGACAAGCAAACATGACCGAGCACTTACAAACTCTCACCTAGCTAATAAAATGTCCATCAAAACTAACATACACACACTCATACATAGATGTAAGTACAAAGTGCCGTAAAGCATGCTATTCTCAACCATTATTGACCTGTGGTTGCTACCTTCACTTTCATTACTAAGACTTCCTCAAATAAAAATAAGTCTTAGAAAAGAATGCATTAGAGAATTTGAAAAAAAAATAGTTTTAACTGACGCTATGTAATTTAAATCGAGATCTCATACTGACATGACAATCAGTCACCCATGTTAGACACAAATGGCTTTTCTCACCTCATCAGAACCTACTTTTTTGCCAAATAGTTTATTTAGCCATCGTAAAAATGACGAGCTTTATACAAAGCTTTATACCAACGACTTTGGGCTATTTGGTCATAGTCTATTTGCCCTTTTAGACACTGTATCTTCAAAAACCCTTATGCTAAATTCCATGATTCTATACCTAATGGTAGAGCAGTGGCAGCCCAGAGGTAACGGCCCCGACTTACACGCGTAGTTTAAACGCTTTACTATGTGTAAATTATTTCATCACCACTATTCCAAAAACCGGCCAAGTGCGAGTCGGACTCGCGTACGAAGGGTTCCGTACCATTACCGCAAAAATGGCAAAAAAATCAGGTTTTTTGTATGGGAGCCCACTTAAATATTTAATTTATTCTGTTTTTAGTATTTGTTGTTATAGCGGCAACTGAAATAAATAATCTGTGATAATTTCAACAGTCTAGCTGTTACGGTTCATGAGATACAGCCTGACAGACAGACAGACAGACGGACCGCGGAGTCTTAGTATTAGGGACCCGTTTTTACCCTTTTGGTACGGAACCCTAAAAACGATGAAGGAAAACATAGTGAGGAAACCGGTATGACCTAGAACCAAAAATTCGAAGACACAAAGACATCCACCAACCCGCGCTGGTCTCGCGTGGTGGATTAAGGCCCATTCCCTCTTTTACAGACAGGAGGCCGTTGTCCCAGCAGTCAGAACATTAAAAAGCTGATGTAAATGATGAATCATAATTATCTTAGATTAATCTGTTTAGATCTGGTTGTTGGTTGTTAATTGAAGATTTTATTATATTGATGACACTAAACTCTGCGACTTTACTAAAAACAACATAAACACTTAGATATAAGTGCAAAGTGCCACAAAGCATGGTGTCCGAACCATTGACCGGTGGCCGGTAGGTAGGTAGGTAGATACATAGGTGCCTTCACTTTCGTCTTACGTAAGCGAGTAAGTGAGTAAGTAAGCGGCTACATCCGCACATTGTGCTCTGAACTTGTTCTCTTATTCGGTTAGATGTTGCGAAATTGTTTAAAGGATGGCTAGTTTTGATGTAAATTGGTTGCGAAATTGAGACGAGATTTACAAAAAGTGAAATAAGTAAGCTATCTGAACAAAAAGTACACAGAATTGGGATGAAGTTATTTGTAACTGTAACTTTACAATCTGGAGAAAAATCATCGTTAAACACATACAAAGTTTACTATAAGGTGAGAAACTGGTAAGTCCCGAGCCAGAGAAAAGTCATATATTGTTATTGTCAATCCTGGTTGATTGTGGTTGACATGCCATTCAGTGAGACCACTTTACAAAATCAACAATGAAAATTAGGCGTGCTAATAAATATACATACACAGGAGACGTAGATAAAATTTATTAACTGAAATAATTAATTCGCTACTGGAAGACATTACAACAATTCAAATTCGCTTTTGAATTGTCACGGAGTCGGTCAGAAAGTCAGAGAGTTGAAACCAATACAAAACGTAAATATCTATAGAGCAGAATAATCTCTATGGCATCAATCAATCCATTGTTATCACGACAAATATATCGAACTTCTAAAACCATCCATCATTGCAGAACAACAATGAATAATAACACTAATTAACAAATATTTAAATTAATAACTGTAACAATGGCGTCATGCGTGTCTTCTTTGACTCAACACGCATGGGTTGAAAAGGTCATAATATTTTAAATAATGGTGATTTATTAGGCATTTATTTTTGGTGACTAGTGGTCGCCCCAGGCTATGGTCATCACCTGCCTTTTCAATATGCCTATGACGATTTAATAATTAATAAGTATCCATTATGTCAAGTGAAAACAACTCTATTAGAAAGATAAAATCTTTAAATATTTTAAAGAAAGAGACAGATCAATTTACAAGAAACGAACACCTTTATTTAAAAACTTTTAATAAAAGTATCGTACTTATTATGATGGTTACCTTTTTAAAAACTCAAGGCTTTAAGATTACGTATCTGGTCAAGGTAACAAACAAAAATATTCAACTCTGTATTTTCAGTCGCAATGTAAAGTTTTCATCACTGTACCAATATCAAATATCTGACATACTAAATCCTTCAATATTTTAACTACACGGTTTACAGTTATTACCGAAAAAACCTTTCGATTATCACCAATTTCATCTTCCACATTTCTCTCTTACCACCTCAAACACCCTCTCTATAATCACCAAATAAAACACTCGTCCCTGATATCCTAGAGACAGCTCTACGTAGAGTCGTGCTCTAGCTAGAGTCGCGTCGATAACGTCCCCTCTCCAACGTATAAATCTATTTGAAATACTCCGACGTAGAGCGATTGAGGTAAAATGGTTACAGTGTGTAATTTGTAGTAGGTAGAGTCTTGTGTTATGTGGGATTACGTATGTGAACGAGGGCTTTACTGTGTTTTCAGAGATATTTTCATGATTGACTTTACTTCATAATTATGTTCTGAGTTTACTTCATTAATTATGTTAATTTTATTTTAAGACTGTTCTTAAAAATGCAGTTACAAGATTTGATCTGAACATACATATGTTGCTTCAAGGGTGGCCGATAGATGCAAACCTTTGGAAAGTCAGGATGTATTCCTTTAGGTTAAGACATCGTGTGTGGGAAGGTCGGTGGGTATAATCGTGAAAATGAAATAACTCAAATTATTCGATACACTGGGTTTATTTAATAGTCACAACTCACAGTTACAATCTAGTTTACTAATATAACGGATCGACAGTGATTCTAGGACATCTTAACTTTGAGGCGGTCTGTACTCAACTGCCATAATCTGCCGTCCCCATCACGCAAGTGGTTAGAAAAAGCGCTCCGTAGCTGTTCTGATTTTCCGCCAGGGGGCGTGCTTGCGATGATTTTGACGTCCGTACTCTTGACTAAACCCGAAACATACATACATTACAAGTTAATAAGAAGCTTGTAAAAATTAGTTCTGTATTTGTTTTGTTATTTGTTACTGGTGGATAAGCACAACCCCATAAAAGTGTCACCATGAAGAAGTATTTGCAGCCGCTTTCATCCCAAAGTGGAAGCTGAAATGCTGAACATGGATAGCAAAACCACGTTGAAATTGTATTCTGAGCAGAATATTTGTTCATACTAAAAATTCCTGTCCAAATATTTATTATATAAGTCATAAAACTTATTTGACCATTACTTAACTAATTTGTTAAAACTAACACTGACATGCTATATTGTACCATTTCTTACAATTGACACAAACCCTCAAATAAAACTTACTACGACATCTAACTCGTGATACCCTGAGACAGACTCAGTAGAGCTAACCGATAGCGGGCCGTGCTACCCCGCATAAATCTGCCTAATCATTTGAAATACTCCACGAAGAGCGGCTTTTAATACGCCACTACGCCAGGGTGTAGCGTCAGACAGACGTAAGATCCGCCGTCTGATGAGGATTCTGAGGATTCAGGCATTGATTTGTTGGTATAAAACTATCCAAAGGTTGTTCTTTAAAACCTCAGAAACAAGCTTAGAAAATCTGGGGGCACTGTAGTCTCTCCGCCAAGACGAGCCAAACGAAGCGCATAAGGGCACTACCTACCTTTTCTCAAAGTGCTTCGTCGTTTTTTTGAACCCTCATAACTTGGGTTTGGATTATACCAGATAAAAAAAAACTCGGCATATTATGTCAATAATAGACTTATTAAACAGATAAAGTTTCAATTGCATAGCTCTTATGCTTTAGATTTAATTGATATCTAAAAACTCGATTTCGTAACTGACTCACTCACTCACTGATGATCATTAAAATTCTTAGGGTTCCTGAAGCCCTAGTAAGCTGAAATTTGGTATGTTAGCTAGTACACAAACAACAAAAACATTTTAAAACTTGGAATTTTTACCCCCAATCCCAAAAACTAGAAGATAGAAATTTGTATGAGACTGCCACAAATTTTGATGCTAGAGGTCTGATAATTGATATAAATAATAAAATACATATTTTAGGATTTTTTGTAAATCACCGAAACGGCCAACCCAGATATTTCGACAAAGGTGTGAGTTTGTGAAGTTAGGGCTTGTAGAGTTAGGGCGTGAAGAGTCAGAAGCTAGGCTCTAGATGAGATCTGAGAACTTTTTGACAGTGCGAGCCGTATTGTCTCGTCTTGGCAATATTTTGCATGAAAATGTTTTTGATGGGATTTTTAATACTAATATTATGTTTGAGTATAAATTGGTCGCAATGAAGTGCCATATCACCAACCATCTTCAAAGTTGTACAATAAAATAAAATAAACACATTACCCTCCTTCGGCAGTCGGGTAATAAAACATCTTTTTGCCCTTTACGATCATCATCATATATTTTTTGCCGAAAAACGTCGACTTCTAGACCTAAACTTAATTTAAATAAAAACAATATTTTTATAGATAGGCTCGCGCTTGACCACTATCTCACCAGATAGTAAGCGATGATGTGGTCGACGGTGTAATACGCTTGCCTAGAAATTACCTATTCACTCTTGACTTAAAGACCCCGAGGTTGTAGCTATCTGGAAACACGGACATAATCAGGGCTCCTGAGAGAACCTCCAGACTATACGCGCTGTGTCCAGGAGTACCACTTTCTGGATGAAGACCTTTATCGTCAAGGCTCTTGGCTAATAACGCATTGGCCGTCACGAGTATCGGCATAATGACTGCTGTATTCACATCCCATATGTCGACAACCTCGCGAGCCAGATCAACATACTTGGTTTTCTTATCTCTCTCAGCCTTCACGAGGTTCACGTCATGGGGGCTTGCTATATCAACAATCATTGCGTGACGCTCTAGTCGGCTATCACCACTATGTGAGGGATACAGGCAAAAATAAAATAAGAGTCGTCACATTGACCGTTCCAGTGCGACTCGCATCCAACGCTTCCCGCGATCTTCACCACGTTATCAGTCCGCCTTTTGGGTGGTTTCGACCACATTTATGACCAATTTGTCATTGGTGACTAATCGTACATTACTTCTTGAGTTTCGTTCTGCTATGAGACCATCCGTCCATAGCCATAGACCATACTTATCATCAACTTATCATTTAATCATCGCCCTCGCCCACTAAAGACTCAGATTTTAGATCAGATTTTCTAATCTGATCTAAAATCCAAGATCCACTAAGATATATCAGAAACGAAAAGAAACTTTGTTACATAACTTACTAGCTTCTACCAGCCGCTTCACCCGCGTGACATCGAAAATTATCTCAAGGGAACATATTCTCGGGATAAAAAAATGTATAAATATTTTTTCTTTCTTTCTATGTGCTATTCCTGATTATAATCTATCTTTGTGCGAAATTGCATTCAACTGGCGTGATTGAGTAAAAAACATATACACATCCACTCATCCAAATTTTCGCATTTATAATATTAGTAAGAAGTAAGATAAATAAGAATAAATTAACAAACTTAATAACAGCAGTACTGAAAACTCATCACACAAAACTCATCATACTCGTACAAAAGCTTAAGGAAATGCACAGCTAACTCTAATTAGCAATAATAATATTTAAAACAACGCCCCGAACGCTAAGCAAAATTTATGCCAAGACAATATTAGAGTAGAGAAATGAGAGAAAATGCAATAACAATAAATAGCAATAAATAAAAGGATTCAGTTGTTGCTTGTATTGTATGATACTAATCCTGCGGCACGGACTGCGGTGGAGACGATGTTGAGACTAGAATTATTTTTGGAGTACAATTTTGGGTTTTATAATATGAATTAATGTATGTACGCGAATATTGAAAACTACTTTTTTTAAAGATTTAAGAAATGTGGAGTCCGTTCTTCTCCTTATCGAGCTACTTTTTCGAATGGACAGACGGTAGAATCAATTATTATTGCTTTTGAATTAATTGTTTTGATCTTCATAAGTGCCGCTTAGTGGTCTAATTGAAATAAAAAAATGACTTTGACTTTATGAATTGAAAAATGATTTTGAAGGTAGATACGTTTTCATGTTTAGCAATTGACAAGGAGGTGAAAATCAAATTATATCTTTTTGGTGAAATACATAACAAAGAATTGAGGATATTATAGTTTTGACTAAGAAGCGGTATATCCACAGATAAATTTATGCTGCCATTGATAAAACTTTACCTAATGATAACAACGTATCTTCAGCTGAAATATTATTTCCAAAAAGTGTTTGGTGTCTGATGACATACAAAACATGAAACCAAATGAATCTCCAATTGAAAACTTACAATCAGTTTACTTACTCGAAGAGAACCATTTTTTCTTACAATCTCAGAAAAAATAACTACAAAATTTCACGCCAACCATCTTCCACCCAAAAAAGATCTCAACACAACAGCGACTCCATACCTCTCATCTCCACAGAACTAATCCAAGGCAGCGTCGACTGTTACGGCGATTACTTTAATTGGCTCAATCTCCATTCAAAACCGACCTCGCGGCCTGGGGGGCGGGTAGAGGTGGGGGGGGGGCGACTAGATTTATGGCAAAAGGGTAAGGCTCATGATCCCTGTTTATGAAGGAAGATGGCGAAAAATTGTGGATGCGATAGTTTTGTGGTTTGGTGCGGCGTTGGAGCTGTGGGAAGTCTGGGTTCTTGGGGTTCGATTGGTACAAGTAATTTAAGTTGCAGAGTTTTTAAAAGTGTTTTAGAGGAGGAGTCTGCCTTCTCTCAATAGAGATATATAGCATAGGTTTAACTAAGTATGGAGTTTCTGTCTCACATTTTCATACCATTGGAGACGTAAACTCCTGTACTTACATAAGTTTTGGGGGATTTACAGCGTATTTAGATTGGCTTAGAGTATAAAAGGGTCTGTGAACAGCTTTTAAAGCATGCTTTACGGGCGCTAGGCGAAATTGGTTATTTTTCTATGCCTGCCTTATGCTGTTTTTTAAGTTTTTAGTACCTAACTACAGGATAATATATTAGAGAGAGATATTAGAAAATTAATGGTTGATAAATTACGTTGGTTAGTTATGCCAATATTCATGTGTTTTTAATCAAAATATTGGGGGCACGGCAGTGTCCCCAACAAGTCGAGTAAACAAAGGCACAGCCATACCATCCTTTTCTCGAAGACATTCAGGAAAATTTCGACTCACTGTAATTTCCTTATGGATAAAGCTAGAAGCCAGATTTTTTGTGACTGAGAGAACATAATATAACTAGGCATTTTCCCAAATTACAATCAATTTGAACATGTAGTTTGAGAACTATTGCAAGTCAAAATTCCTTAATTTTGTCACTCACTGACTGACTCACCGGTCATCAAACTGTAAGGTACTTCAGGTAAACTCAAAACTTCAAATTAAGAACACAATTAGTGTTTAGCCTATAACACAAGGGAGCGTCCCGTTTTTTAGTTATAAAACTGCATAAGTAACTTTGTAATCCTATACGAATAGACATGCAATTTAGGCGATTACAAAGTTATTTTTACAGTTCATTCAATTTTTGATCACTACACTACCTATATTGATAATTAGGTAAATATTGGATATAGGTAGGTAAAGTAAGTTACAAACGATGCCTCCTTCACCAAGTTGTGTGCCGTAATTAAAAAACAAAAAAAAACAATGAAAAAGCCATTGTCTCGCGTGGATTCACGTTTTAGGCACTCAAGGGATTAATATACCTATACCATACTTATGAGTTGACGCAGTGTGTCTGTCTTGGTTTTACATTAGAAGAAAACAATAATGTCGACCTCTTATGGAAAACCAAGTCGGTTAATTTGTTTGTTTGTTACCTAATTATTAAAGTACCTTTTGTTGGAGTATTAAATCATCCAATGACTTCACCCGCTCTGGGTGAAGCGGGAAGGCGTGTCCGATTTTTACTGACTAAAACCCACCCGTGTTCCTACAGTCGCTTGCCACGGTAACTCTCTTTCAAATTTATCAGCGACCCAGACAGGTATCGACCCTAGCGTTCTCTGTCACTTTTGCTGATTATCTCTTTGAGGTGCGCGTGGAACACTACGCGCTGTAAACTCTGGCCTGGCCCATATCGGACGGTGAGCTACCCATTACTTGCCGTCCGCAAGCACGCGCCTACGGTGGCCGGGAATCGGCTTGCGACTCCCGACACCCGGGGCGTCTCCTGCGATGGCTAGGGGCGTAAGGGCGTCTCTTTTGCGTCTCCCTCACGCGTTTTACCTCCTCCTTTGCGAGCATTACTGCTTTGCAGAGAGAGGACACAGCTTCCCATGCCCTCAGGCTCCGTACCATGGCCTAGACCAGAGTCAGACGCGAGAGCTCACCACCACCGATCGCCTCCACAAAGACACGGTGGTGCTCTGCCCAAGCGGGGCAGACCTCCACCGTATGTTCCACCGTGTCCTCCGGGCGGTCCACACAATGGTGACACTCGGGTGTTTTCTCCCGCCTTATCCTAAACAGAAACCTCTCGAAATTATTAAGGTACCCACTACTACGATTTGGTTTTACATTAGATCTCACATCTTTTTGCGGTAATAGAACTGCTTTGCGAGACTTGTGTTTTTTATATGTTATGTTTTTGATGGGATTATATTAATTCTTCACAGATATACACTAACGAACATCTGTAAAGTTCAAGTATGTAAATTTTGTATCATTTTGTTAATCAAAATCATTGTTACCTTGATACAAACACTTATCAAATTAAATCATTACCATTTCTCAACAGGTGTCTTCAACTGATGGCGAACATAGCCTAAGGCTATCACGACCACAGAACAGAAAAAACAGAACACGACTGCCCATCAGATGATTGATTACTTAAAGCTACTTTATAAACATAAAATAAAACCAGTAGGTGCCTATTAGGTGCCATAAACCTTCTACCATGTCGTCCATGACATTTGATACATTTTCTTTTAGGTGTGGCAGAAGTGTTTTCCTGTCTACTAATACCATAAAAAACTTTTTTGCAAAAAAATACTACCGACTTCCAAATAAAAAAACTACAAAGTGAAAAATAACTTTAATTTTGGAAGTCGGTGCCTTTCTTTTTTCCCATTTTTTTGCGATATGGACACCGACTTCCAAAACTAAAGTTATTTTTCACTTTGTAGTTTTTTATTTGAAAGTCGGTAGTATTTTTTTGCAAAAAAGTTTTTTATTTTTCCCTTTTTAGTTGTACCTAAATAAAATAGGCAAGTTGTTTAGTAAGGTAGGTACCTATAACGCCAGAATTGATTACCCGAGTAACATGAAACTTGAACATAACCGGTGAAATGAGAGATCTGCGTACCCCTTTAGTGCGTACTGGCGTGATGTTATGTTATGAAATGGTATATAAAATAAACAGTCATGCGATTGCAGCAATCCCGAGAGTTTTTCCGTTATTTATTGAAGAGTTCTGTTGTGTATCTCCGAAGTTCTTCATCAGACCTTTACCAAATTAAAATGGGACCAATTTCAAACATAATCTTTCAAACAAAAAAAGAATTTTCAAAATCGGTCCACAATTGACGGAGATATCGGTGAACATACATAAAAAAAAAAAAAATAAAATAAAAAAAAAAAAAAAAAAAAAAAAAAAAAAGTAGAACATAGAACCTCCTCCTTTTTTGTAAGTCGGTTAAAAATACCAAATAAAGTGAACATCATATTGCGAAAATGTCTATAAAGGTACACTTGATGACTGATTGTTCTAGACTTTTTCTCGAGTGATGCTTGTTATGCCATATGCCATCCAGCCACAGATATAAATCTAACTAGATGACGTGATTGTATGTACATACTTCGCGTGTCAAAATCGGAGTAAAAGCTTTGAGCTTTTCATTTAGCATTATGGGCACCGGAAATCTAGAAAAATGCCTTTTTATGCCATATTGAGCTGTAAAGACTGTATAGGTAAAGTTGGCCGAGGCATTGGAAATGTTTTCTTTCATTGGTAAGAAAATTTGTTTTTAACTTGTGTGTGAAAAAGTGGCACGCTTGGTTTTCATAAAGATGGAGGGACTTACGTTATCTAGTTAGATTTATGTCTGTAAATCCAGCCCTTAAATGCATGCCAGTCTTTATTTCCTTTATCCTGCAAACTATTGAAAAACTTAGTATGTAATTGTCCTTTAAGAATTAGAAAATCCTGTTAACTGCATGTCATGTTAAATGTTGTAATTAGTGGTTTAAAACTAAATTCCATAATAATGAATCGATAATAAATCTTATCTTAATTTTTGATCTTCTCCCTATGAAATTGAATTACTCCTTTAATTCGTTAAATAGCAAATATAGGTAGCGTCAAGTGACCATTTTATCAAAAACTCATGGAAATAAGAAGGACTTAAAAATTCAAGACAATATTAACCCACCTCCCAACATAAGCTTACAAAAAAATACAACAAAAAGAGCGCAGAAAAACTAGGGTAACCCATTTCCATAATATTTAGTACATAATAACTATCAAATAAATAATTTAATTCATCCCCTATGTAATGACGATGATGAGTTTAGTACAAATTTTGGGTAGATCCAAGAAAAGCGACCATTTTAACAAAAAGAGGCGGATATAAGGACCACAATGTTTATCCCCACCTCCCAACAAGAGCTAACTAAAAAATACCGCATAAAGTGCGCAAAAAACTAGGGTAACCAGCCATAAATAAGCGACGATGTACAGGTGTACAGCATCCTTATTATTTAAGATGTGTGCGGCTGTCCGTCGGCCGGCGCCGATATATCAACATTAGTACGTCCCCCGTCTGCTCGGGAGAGGGACATGTTGGAGTATGTTGTGTGCTAGATGTGGCTGCAACCTTAAATTTGCTTCTAGTATTCAACGATGTAATGGCGTTTTCAGGTTTATTAAAATTAAGATGAACAATAAGATTTCTCCGGGCAATACAATGGTGGCAACTTTTCTACCACTTCATCTTCTGCCGTCAAGATGCACCTGATCGTTTGTCACAGTATGGGCATGACACGCGGATGTGGAAAAAGGGGAAAAATCATGAAGAAAGTTTTTGGGTAATTATAGAATTGCTGTTCTTACAGCAATTCTCATAATTACCCAAAAACTTTAGCCTCTTGGCTATGAACACCAAAATAAAACGATGGATGGATTGAGTGATAAGCACGTGATATGGCTAGCTATCGTCTGTATGACTACTGATATGACGAGAAGTATGGAAAAGAAGACAGATAGCACAACACCAAATGAATTGGCATATATCTATAACAATATTGTAAAGAGGAAAGATTTTTTTGTTTGTTTGTTTGTACCGAATAGGCTCCGAAACTACTAGACCGATTTTAAAAATTATTGCACCATTAGATAGCTACATTATTCCTGAGTGACATAGGCTATTTTTTATCCCGAAAACGGTTCCTGTGGGTGGTCCACGGGAGCGAAGCCGCGGGCAACAGCTAGTGTAAGATAAAAATGACGAAAGCTGCATCGTGGTATGAATGATACTGACAGAGACTCCTGAAACTATAGATTTTCAACTATGCCCTAACTTAGCAATGCATGTCCAGTACTTTGAAGTGATGATGGCAGTCAATTTTTCCAGATCCGTCCCATATGAAAATTAGGAGATGAATAAGTATGCATAAACTCACGCCTTTTGTCCCATGGGGGTAGGCAGAAACTACAGAACGCCACCTGCTAAGATCCTTACATACTTCTTTTGCTTCACACACATTCCTTACATACATCTAGTCATACACACGCCGGTTATGGGTACTGCGCACTTGACCTTTCTGAATAACATCACCTATAAGGTCTATATATGTCTTTCTAGGGCGTCCCCTCCCGGCGTTTCCATTCACGTCTGCCTTGTAAATACCTTTCGTTAGTCGCCTTTCATTCATCCTCTCAACATGGCCAAACCATCTTAACATACTCTTTTTAGGGTTCCGTACCCAAAGGGTAAAAACGGAACCCTATTACTAAGACTCCGCGGTCCGTCTGTCTGTCTGTCTGTCTGTCTGTCTGTCTGTCTGTCTGTCTGTCTGTCTGTCTGTCTGTCACCAGGCTGTATCTCGTGAACCGTGATAGCTAGACAGTTGAAATTTTCACAGATGATGTATTTCTGTTGCCGCTATAACAACAAATACTAAATACCGAATAAAATAAATATTTAAGGGGGCTCGCATACAAAAACCGTGTTTTTTTTGCCGTTTTTTGCGATAATGGTACGGAACCCTTCGTGCGCGAGTCCGACTCGCACTTGGCCGGTTTTCAATTTTAGTCACTACATCTTCTTTTAAACCACAACGTTGTCTTATTACCTCATTCCTCAATCATCAATGAATAAGTATGGTTTTACGTAATCTATCAATAGTTTTTAAAACGTAACTCGTCTTGGCAGTCAGGTGAAAATAATATGATTTTAGTTAAATCATTATACTTTTCTCTAATATTAGGTACAGTAAACTACATTGTCACATCCAGTAGTTCCCACAAATCACTTTCCGTGTAGTGACCCATGGGACGTCAAAAATGAAGATTTAGTCCCCCACCGCGTCATACGTTACCAACTAATGAAAACACGGCGCTGGCCTGATGAAGCTGTCACTTCACCAGCTCAGTTGCGAAGGTAGGGTAGGCCGATAGAAGGGTCAGCAGAGTTCTAGGGTCTTTTGTTGAAGAAGAAAGCGATGACCTAAAATATCAGAGATGAGACGTGAAAATAGGAAGTATGTATCCAGAAAAATGGGATTCCAATGACATGATGCTGACCATCATGGTCAGCTCATTGATACCTGCTTAAAAGTCGTAATCTATGCCTTCATTTAATCATGAGCAGACTTAGCAACTCTGATACTACTTCTATTCGAGTCGATGGAAAACTATTTAGATATATTGGTACCAATAGGCAGCCACGCCAATCGAAGTGTTAGTGGCAAATGCTAAGCATAGGCTAAACTAAGGATTTCAAATAACCATCGCAAAGTAAAATTAAAGGCCGGGCGGAATTATATAATTTCTATATACATCCCTTTCATTGGTCTCATGCGAATATTCGATAGGTCAAGCAAATGAAACCTAACGACTCTATCAACAAGTGACCACATACCTACATTAGTGAAGGTTTTGGAAGCAAAGTAATAAAATCAGGGGTTACCGAACCACTCGTAAACGACAACTGAAGGAAACGATTTCTTAACCTTTACTGTCTGTCTTTCACTATTCAGCAATATCTCGCAGTATTAAAACAGACAAGTTATGTCGGTTTGACAAGCAGTATTGACGGATGTGTTGGTAAAACTACGGATGTGATGTGATTATAAGGAAAAGGTACATAAAAAATCTGTTTTAATATAAGTTCTTCATGAAATTGTAAATCATTATAATATTTCCTGCAGTATTGGACCTTATTCAGCCGAAAATACTGCAGGAACAGTAAGACTTAGGTCCGTAACCTAAGTCTTACCGTGTCTGTATTATCTTACTCTTACTTAATATAAATGCGAAAGTTTTGATGGATGGATGGATGTTTGTTACTCAATCACGCCAGAACAGCTGAACGGATCTAGATGAAATTTGGCACAGATATAGATTATAGTAAGGAATACTTTTTGTTTCGGTATAATCATCCCTTAAAATAATAAAACACTTTTCATGCTGGTGAAGCCGCGGGCGGATGTTATTAGGAAACTAAATTAATCTAGGTTTTTCTTTTTTTCTTTTCTTTTTCTACACAAGAATGTGGCAAGTATATAAAGTAGCCTATGGTACTCAGTGTATCATATGAAGATTTATAGTGTTTTTTAGTTTATGAACACAGGCCTTTTTTGCTGCGGGGTGGAAAATCCTTATTGGAGGTCCTCCGTCCTGGGGGAGAGAGGGTGGAGGGGTCGGTCAGGCCTGTTGCCGACTCACGCACGGCGGGGTCGAACACTGGCACGCGTGGAACACTACGCGCCGCCACCTCGGGTCCTGATGTTTGGGGGGTGACGGAAATCCCCAAGTCCGTTTCCACTGTGGGTACCTCACGCCCGCTTCTAGCCCGGAAGACGGTGTTCGTATTCCGCCAGGTCGTCGTTCCGGGAGTCCGTGTCTACTCAGTAAAACAGTGCTCGGGGTGCGCTGTTCTAAACCACACCTTCCTACTTAGCAAAGTAGTTCAATTCCCTAACAGGTCATCGGTCCACTTGTGAGAGGCTTTCCAAGGCTCCGTCTTCCGGTACACGGGCGCCACTCCGGAATATTTTGAACGGCTTATCGACCATTATCACTACTACAAAAAAAGATTGTTATTCCTTTGGCTGAATTTTACTAGACCACTTAGTGATTTACTTACTCACTTATTATTACCTCTTACTCCTACTATAATTTCCTCGATTCTTCACTACTAATCCTCATAGGTAGCCAGTATTTTACCAACATTTTCCTACCTCAGCCAGATATTTTCCTACACTCTCAAGTCTTAAACTCCTGACCGCGTTAGGCAAAGATTATTGCCCATAAATCCAGCCATCATAGCATGGTGAATGATAAATATCAAGCCCCGATGTAGTGATCGCTCCGATATTTCAGTCTGCTGTAAGATTCCTGCCCCTTGAAAATTATCGAGAGCTTAACTCTTGGAGGGTGTAGGGGAAAGATGCTCTACCTAGGCGTTCCTGATGAGTTGGTAAGTTTGCTCTTAACACTAATCTAGGTCAGAGGTGACAGAGACAGAGTCGACGATGGAGTGAGCTACCCAGAAGAAGCCTGTTCACTCTAACTTTAAAGAGATTTGGGTTGAATGCGTTCGGAAACACAGACGCAGGTAGTGAGTTCCACTCATTCGCTGTGCGCATTATAAAGGATGTTTGGAAGCACTTGGTTCGAATTGGTGGAATGGCAACCAGGTAAGGATGGTAACTTGCAGTGCGATTATAGATGTCCGATGGTAGAATGAGGTCGTGGCTGATGGGATGAGGTCGTGGAGTTCTTGAGCACATTCACCGAAGTACAGTCTGTAGAAGACCGACAAGCAGGCAACCATGCGGCGATGATATATTGATATATGATTTTAGTGGCAAATTAAATGATTCTGATATAATTAAAAGTTTAGAAAATGTACTAAGATGTTAGTATACTAATATTATAATGTATTATGTTGTTAGGAATATAACTCCAAGAGTATTTATCGTGGTAACATGAATCGATACCTAGATTGCGGGGTCCCAATTCCTATCATTCATTTAATTAATTATGATGAAATCATTACCATTAATGAGTTAGTAAATCAGTATGGTTTGACATAAATACAAGTGTCTGCCCTGAACATGATGGCTGATATAGTGTTGACAATGTAGACTTCTATGAATCAACCAATCTTGACAACGGAGACTGTAATATCCAGCGATTTAGATGTACCTTCCTACCAATTGTATATTATTATTCTTTTCGTGTCCTTCGACTACTGACTCTTTGCCAAACCAATATTAGTTGGTTGGTGATAAATAGTCAGAAGTCGCTGGCTGAACAGCTCTATCTTCAGGGTTTTAAAAACGTGAAACAGAATCCACTCTTTGTTAATAAAATAAATTTAAACCGACCATATTAAACATTACGAAACAGAGCACTCTCCCATGCGTTCCAATAGCAACTAGCCAATCTCGTTCATAGATAATTTATTTGTGCGCATCACGAGAGGTTTCGCTCTTATGTAGGTTAGCCACCACTTCATATTTCCTTCTGATGTCGATATTTATAAAGTATTATTGATGGACTTGCTCTGTGGTTTGGTAACATAAGGTGTAGAAGAACTTTAAACGTGTCTATGACTTAAACCAGTTCAGCATAATTTCAGCAGGAAGACATGTACTAAAAGCTGCAGTTGGTGAATGACTGTTTAGTAGATAACGGATCTCATCATAAAATGTCGCCTGGAGAAAAGAAAAAGTAAGATATGGGTGAGCTTATTACCATCAACGAGGCACAAACTCCGGGTTACTTCTAAGAAATTACAGTTGGAAAACTCTTACACAATGCCCGACCGGGAAATAGAACCCAGAACTCAGCAGTTGCGTTTTCGACCACCAGACCAACAAGACGATTTATCAGAGGCCTTAGTGCGAGTTTTTATTCACGCTCAATCGCGTTAAAGTAAACGTCAATTTGTATTGAAACTGGATAAGCGCCGTCTGGTGACGGTAAGGAGAAACCTCTCTCTTTTTTGTACACATTTTGACATAAGAGTTCGTTTACGTTAACGTGATTGAGCGTGAGTAAAAACTCGCACTAAGGCCTCAGATGTCATTTCCTCTTATGATAAGAATGGTGAAGTCTAGGACACCGGCGATGTTGATGAAACTGAAAAAGAAAGTTGAATATGTAAAGCTTGGCGTGGTGAGGAAAGATATCAGTGTTGTCCGTAGGATCATAGTATCTATCGCCTGTCGGTAGCAAAGTCACTATGGCAACGACACTCATAAAATACTTCCAGAATACACATTCCTTCTCAATGAAATGTTTCTCGTAAATTAAAAAAAATACCTGCTAATGATCATACATTGAACTGTTAAGAATTCAACTGTCTTAAAGTTTACCTACCTACTCGTGTGTACCTATACTGTCCTTATGTCCTATTTTAATTTGGAACAACCCATGGGAATCCAAGTTTAGAACAGGGATGGATGTCCAAGCCCATCCATCAAATGTGACCCTTAATTATCCACTTCAAATACCCTCGAGGAAAGACGACCAACTTCACCAGCTCACTTCACTTTGACGACTGACACAGCACAAATTAATTAAATTATTAATTAAATGACAAGACCTAATAAATCTGAAAACTTTGCGTTCATAAATAAAAGTTGGACAACACGTCCGGGAATCGAATCAGATCCTGTCCGTTACCTCTCACCTCCGAGGGAGAGTGAGTGATTAGGGATGGCCCTCAGGGGCCTTTCGTCAGGGCTCGCAGTACTGAGGTTGGGGTTTATTACCTATTAAAGGGCTAAAATTTATTTATAGAAAGATTTTTGGAGGATGTTTGGTTGTTAACTTTGTTTTGGAGTTAAAATTTAATGAATATTTTAAGAAATACTAAGCATTTAAAAGGCGAAAAGATGGCACTCTTACTAAGTTTATCTTAAAGAAAAGTAAAGACTGAAAAACGTATTCATAATTTAAACAAACTTTCAATAACTAACACTCAGTTTCTGAAATTATTCCAAATTAATGTGAAACATTGAGATTGATTAGAAAATGGGGGATAAATTTTCTATACAATTGAATCACATGAATTTAATTTGTGTTTATTCAACATGAAAATAACGATCCCATCAAAAAAATAACTTATAAAAAACACAAGTCTCGCGGCGCAGTTCTTCTACTGCAAAAAGTAGTGAGATCGAATGCAAAACCTAGTCGAATAATTTATTCAGTAGCTACCTAATTAGGTAAAAAAAAGAAACACATTGACCGACTTTAACATTAGGGATCGACATTATTGTGCTCTTTTAATGTGAAACCAAGTTGGTTAATTTATTTATTTTTTAACCTATTTAATAAGCTGTGTCTTGTTGGGGGCACTGCCGAGCCCCTAAGTAGTCGAGATTTTTATCAGTTTAAATTATACATACTAAAAGTATTCAAAGGTTGTCTATGTAAGATAGCTACTTGGGTAAACTGGCTCCTCACGACCACTTCAGCAAACAGTCCCGAATTTCAGCGCATCATACTGAACATTCTTCAAAAACGCCATAAAATAAATAATACAGGCCACCATAACCTTAAAAGTGTCTGGCGAGCGACAATAAATCGCTGGCATGTTGCCGTTAATTATAAAAGTAAGACAAGGCGGTGGGTGGGTCAAAAACTAATGGCGGCCATCCGTCACTAGGTGTCGCTAATGTCGCCCTTATTGAAATTATGTGCTATGGTTGCGAAGTGTGGAGAGGTGAAGAAAATGTTTGAGTGCAGGTTGGTAGAGTAATTTTCTTTTAGTTTTAGAAAGCAAAGATTATCTGAGTATTTCCTCATCTCTTCTTATTCGTTTACTTCATTTCTGAAGGTCGTGCCCGTCATGGAAAGCTTTGACAGAACTCACTGACGAGCTGCGGCTCTTGGCTTGGCTCGGCTGCGGTTCTTGTCACCGTGACAAGTACCTGTAATTGCTCTAATTGGTAATTGCTCTGAGCTTACTATTCTCATTGTTACAAATGTTTTGTAGGTTTGGAAAATATAATATGTATCTACTTAATTGCGGCTATTGAGGAGGAGTTTCAGTCAGTCTTCATGTCTTAACGAGGACACACATACGAAATGTAGAGTTTTCTAACTTTGTACCATATTGGGCAAGCGTGACGAAAACTGTTATATTTGGCTAAATAGGGCAGTTTTCCAGTTACAGAAGATAGGTGACAGAAGCGATGAAGTTTTTAAGGTATTCTTTCTTATTTTAAAGTGCTTTCCGACATTATAAAAGCACTAACATGAAAATTATTAAGTGCATGAAAAGAACACTCCTGAAATCATCAACTGAAAACTCCCAGAGCATAGCCAAACGACCTTTCCATTAAAAACATCCAGGTATACAATAAACAATCTAAATCAAATCAGAAACACTTTTACCGTGCGCTTGCGCACTAACACGGCAGCGCCATCTATCAATCACCGCGGAACATTACACGTTTACTCGTTGCGCACACTCTTTGATAGATGGCAGCACTTGTTGATGGATTTATCGAACTGTTGACGGTTTTATACTGCGTTTGATGCCTTGTAATAACATTATACGGAGTTTTTTCCCGTGGGCCGTGAGTCATGGGGTGTTTTCTTTTTTAATTTATAATGTATCGATGTATTTGTGCAGGTGAGATGGATGGGCTTTCGGAATGCTCTAGATTTGAGTTTATCGTCTGATGAGATTTAGGAAGATTTATTGAGACAATAAATAAGTTTTTTTAGGTGTTCTGTAAGAATTTTCTAGATTCCAGTTATTCAGACAGCACACGTGCAGTTCGGGAAAACATTCTTGCTACTCGTAGAACTACTAGTATAATTTTAAAGGGGATCAATATTTTTCTTTTTTAGGGTCTCGAAAACGTCTGGGACACAAAATTATTTATTTTTGGTACGGGGGTGGGAAAATAACCTTTGGGCATCAAAGAATTCGTCCACATCACTGTTAAAAGCACGCAATATGCTGACATGATTGCCACGTTGAGTTGCAATGTTCATTCTTTGGCCGAAGAAAAGGCCAGCGCTCTGACCACGTGAAGAGTCGACTAAACGTTTCCTGGTGTCCCAAAAGGCACTTTTTGAAGAAAACTATCTGACAGACATTTTATAACTTTGAAGATTTACTCAAGGTTATGCTAATGCTGCAGCAATAATAAAAACCAAAGTTTTAAACACTGCTAACCTTCGCTTTGAGAAAATGTTGCACTTTTATTAATTAGGTAGTAAAGTGTTGCTTGCAACGTCGCTACTTTTCATACTGCTCGCCACCTATTTGTCGAGTCGTTAATATTACAATTAAACATGGAGCTACGAACGCCATGACGACCACAAGGAGGAGGCAAATAAGTTACTTGCAAGGGTAATCTTCCGGAAGGTACTCTTTTATTTAATACTCCTTGTTTATTGCAAAAAGATTTAAGTCGTCATCATCTATCCGCCCCACGTTCCTTGAAATCGGTTTAGGCGCTTTACAGATGGAGCAACTGTTGCAGCAACTGGCAACTGACAGCTGTTTACATAATTATATCTCAATGGAACTGCGCACACGTAGCAACTCGAGTTGCGAGTTCTGGTGATGGACAACAGTTTTCAGTTGCTGCAATCGATGACTTAGTTCTTTACCACAACTAGCAACTGTCGAATTTGTATCGGTTGTGTAAAGTTAACATTGAGAAAAATAAAAATAATAAATATAATAAAATGAAAACAAGTGCTGCTTCATCGATGCTCATCATCACACTGTACGTAGCGTAGATTGAACAACTCAGCTATCAAAGTTGCTCACAGATTGCCATAAAATTGCGGCAACCTGAAACCGGGCTATTTGGTTTTAGCAACTGGCAACTTTCAATGAAAACTTAAAAAAAGTTGATAGTTGCCTAAACTAAAGTTGTTCCATCTGCAAAGCATATTTTCTTTTTCCATTCTCTCCTTCCTTCCCTTTTTTTTCATGTATGTGTTTCCAGCACACAGAGATATGAGTTAAGATTAAATTAAAGTAGACTAGGTTGGTTTCAACCAACGCATTTAGATGAAAATAAAAAAAAAGATGCCAAATTCAATAACAACAATCAAACAATCCATTTGCAAGAAGCCATTTTTCATAACTATGTTTCTTAATTAAAATTTGAAGGAAAAAGAGGCAGAAAACATAACTAAGAATTTTAATGCTAAAGTTGAATTTGACAAGTGCTCAACTTCAAATTCTCAATTCAGAAACCGGGGGTTTGACTAAGGTGCAGAATAACAATACTGATTACTGTGACCAGGGTTACCTTGTCACACTTAAAACAACAAGTAAACAGGTAACCAACATCTTAACCCTCTCCAACCGAGGTCACATAACCCTTATAAAATCCGCGACCATCCGCGACCATCATGCCGTCTCGCGACCATGGCCAAATTGTTCTCCCATTAGATTTATCGTTCGCCAACGAAACAGCAACAAAGGCACTCTCTCATCTCATGACAGCTTTATGATCCTAACAGTTTTTGCTAACAGCTACCTACGACGCCGACGCCCGGCGATATTTATAGCTTAAGTTTTATTAATTAGCCATTTTGTGAGACGTTGAAGTATGGTAAGGATTTCGAGTATTGATTTGTGGCGGCAAGTCACGGTATTACTTTAATTTTTGGGTTTTGGTATGAGCTGAAAAGAAACGCGGAGGTCGTGTGTGGATCAAGGTCGGTTTTGTCGTAAATTGTATTTTTTTTTGACGTTTTTGTGATTGCCTGATAAATATGTATTGGCAACTTGTAAGTACGCAGCAGTTACAAAGAAAAAGTTTTCCTTCAGGCACACAGCACAAGCTAAATTTATCAGAACACACAAGAAATGGGTAATTAAATCATCCTCTTTCATGAAATAACGTTTTTCAGGAAATCAGTCTTTTATACCGCTAGTTAAACCTAACTGACAAAAGGAGTTATGGACAGTATGCAAAGTTCATGAACCCTTTGACATACAGCATGCTTGTTCACAAGCAAACTCACAACAAACAAACGAAAAACTTCGAATTTCAAAACAAACCCCGAAACCATCCGAGTACACCCGAAAAACGCCGAGCGTCGATCTAACCGTCCCGCTGCTGCCAAAGATTTGACGTCAATGGTAGCGAATCGTAAATTACCATTATCTACAGACGCACCGTGCTAGTATTTATTATTTATGGGCCGGTTTGACTCGCCTGCGGCCCGATCGGGGGCGTTTTTCCCCATAGCGAGAGCAGGGTTGAGTTTAGGAGGTGTGTGTAATGTTCCGTAGTTAAAATGCTGTCATTACCGCACTTTTTGTTTTGTTAAGGATTTTGGTAAGATGTTATTTATATGGGTAATAATAAATTATGATACCTGTAGCAAACGAAATATTTTAAAAGCATGTTTTGCCATCAACTGACTGGTCAAGTTGGTCATGAATTTTCACTACAGGGTGTAAGGAAAAGCTGTGATCATATTTTAAAAACTGCTTTTAGCAGTGATGTATATGATCAAATTTCTCCAAAGAGTATTAGTCAAAAAAAAAAAGGTTTCTCCTTAACAAATTTTGGCCAGTCTACGATAACTGTGTATGGAAAAAAAAAATTTTTTTTGGGAATTGCCTCCTTGGCAAAAGTTGTTCTTTTACGAGAGCAGAAACAATTTTTGAAATATGTTAATACCTGTCCGGAACAGTACTTACCTTTATATGGTAAATAAGTAGGTAGTTACTTCAAATCAAATATCAATAATTGAAATTGTATCTTCTAAAGTTGGTAAGTATATTTTTGAATAGCTCCTTCAGAATTCCAAGCCCTAAATAAAAAAGAAAAACATAATCTCAGATTATATTTCACAGAAAAATGATACCGCGAAGACTTGCCGAACAAACGGCGCCTGCGTCGCGAATCAAATAAATTACAAAGATATATTATTATTAAAATTTGGGCACCAACTTCGTCGCATTAACTTCGGGTAGTATCGGGACTGTGGCACACTCGGCGCGGGAAAGCGTCGGGAAACTGACAGACTATTGTTTTCAATTCTCAATTTTTTATTGCGTACCATAATGTATATACATAGTTGGTAGGAAAATAATTATATAAGTCTGTATGGTAATTTTGGACCCTGTTGGGCACAGCATATATAAAGTAGGAAAGAGGAGGAAGGACACTGAGTGTTTAATGTGATAAATTAATTGTATTATTGGTAAGTTTAGGTATTAGTAAGTTATAGGTACTGTTTTATTAATATAGAATTTAAGTTAAGAATTATAATTATTGTTTTATAAATTATATACTTCGTATTATTTATATATTTAGAAGCATTGTACAAAACATTAATTTTTTAATTACAATTAATATTAGTTTCATTTAATCATTATTATTTATTTTATTTGAGAATCAACATTTTTATTTATTACGTAATTTAATTAATATGTATTTTCATAAGGTAAGTAATTTATTTATTGGATACTCCATGATTATTTAAAAAAATAATGATAATATATATTGCATATATGGGTCGGCAGGCGTCTTTAATAGTGAATATTTACGAGTATAGGTACAAATAGATAGTTATAAGTTCCTTATAATTTATCATTTAGGTATTCGTTTATGCTATAGTAGCATTTGCTTACAAGGAAGAGCTTTAATTTATTGATAAAGATATTATATGTGTTAGAATTCTTTATTATTTCGGGTAACTTATTATAGATTTTGATGGACATGACAAAGGTACCACGGGAATGCATGCACTGGAATGCATGTTGTTTCTGGAGGAGAGATATAGCTATGAGCACTGTGGTAACCTATTTTTATTGAAAAAACGTTTTTGTTGTTGTTTTGAAAAAATAGCTGCAAAGCTCATCGGCGACGACGTCATCACTTACTATCAGTTGAGATAGTGGTCAAACGCGAGCCTATCAAAAACAATAAAAATCCTTCACTTGCTAATATCATTCAAAACTTTATAGGGCCTAGTACAGGAAGGAACATTGCTCTACTTGAAGTGAAAAGAGAAGTGAATTGCTTGGGTAGGAATGTAACTAGTTGGAAAATAAGGCATCGGTAGACTGGAGCTTCTTGAAACTCAATTTTTCTTTTGTTGACTGCTGACATTATGCTGAGGTGAGACCCTTTTGCCATAATAACGTTGTGTCTTTTTGGTAAATATTTCCCATTATTATGAACAATTGTGTCAATAAATGTAATTTTCTCTCATTCTCAGTCTGTTTTGGCTCATCACGTTTATTAAGATTTCAATCACTTACAATTTCTGAAATCTACTCGAACAATGCTCCCATTGTGCCACCACACTCATCCTATAGGCTACGGCTCGTGACATCTACAGAAATTAACGAGTTACCGTTTGAGACGTGCGATGTGAGGACCCGATAACGGCCCTTCCGCGGTTCCGGCACGGCTCCGATACGACTCCGACACGGCAACGATCCGATACCGGCGCGGAAGGCGGTAAATCTTACCGATCGGCTATTTACGCATTAAGCTCATCAGTTATGGAAGATTGTTCAAGGAAATTGTTGTGTCAAGGTGTTTTTGATAATGGAGAGAATTAGTAAGTTTGTGGTTCGATTTTGGTGATTTGTTTGAAAATTACCTTTGAATTAAAAGCTAAACAAAGTTGATGGTCCCATCTTCTTGGCGTAGAGACAGAAGACATCAGCTATACGAGTTAAGTTAAACTAATCGGCGTGACGCTCGGCGGCTTGCTCAGTAGAAAACCATATCAAAACGGTGATCTTGAAAAATTTATTGTTATTTTTAATATATTACATACTACTTTACTGTTTCTTTAAATAAACTACACCTTCAGCGCCATCTTACATTAAATGGATGAACTTAATCATGATACAGGTAGGTAAGATTATGGTCATTGACCATGTCAGTAGCGCTCTCTATGTTTGAAGTCTTGAAGCTTTTAGGTAGATCGATATCTAAACGTTGCGATGGTGTAAAGTCTCCTTACATTTTTTATGTTTAAACTTTTACTAGATTCGTATATACATTGATTTAAAAAATAATCAAGCGTTATTAATCATGGGAGGATTAGTTAAATAATTGTGAGCACAAAATGGTCAATGACCATGAAACTAGCGCCCTCTATCCAAACTTTATGGAATCAAAAATGCTACAACGATTCTTATTAAGGTTGTCAGGTGTGGTCTAGCAATATTTAATGCTCATTTCTTTATAGATACTTATTTATTTCTGTTCATATAACAGTTTATTTTAGCATGCAAATATATCTATTAAGATTTGATTATAGCGATTACTTTAGTAAATATTTCTCACAATGAGCAGGATCAATAAAAACATTATAGTCGGTAGCTAGACAGTTTCTTTTAAAACATAGGAACTTACTGAAGTGGCAGTTTGTACTATTATTTTTATAGAAATGATTTAAAAAAACACATTCAAAAATTCGAACACGAAATTACACAGACTAATCAACAACAACAGAGGTTGATTTATACGTTTTATTTGCTGGCCGCTAGATGGCGGTAGCTAAGTGGAGCCATTTTCGCGTACTCAAAGTACTGGGGTAGCTGTGACCGCATTATTTATCGCGCCATTACCGCATGGACCCTTAAATCATCACATGACGTGGACCGTGTACGTGAGCCTTAATGAATGGCGGGAGAGTTGGCTAAAGTTTTTTTATTCTTTATGAAATTCTAAGAGCACTTAGTGGGGAATCTATTAGTGCGAATGTGCGTTTTGGGAGTCTCGTTGTCGTTGTGATGGTTTTATTTTAATGTTTTTTTGTGTGTGTTTTGCTCTGACTATTGTGTGTGGTCTGTGAATGTGGAAGTTTTTGTTTAACTTCAACGTAAGAAGAAAATCAGAACGGATGACTTGAAAGCCGGACGGGCTAAGTAGTTGTTAAATTACCTGGATCAAATTTCCTATGTTTTTTTTTACGTAACAATATCCTCATTCCTTTCTGATAAAGTTAGTATCCTACATCGATTGGTTTAAACTGTGGCACCAATCAAAACCACAAAAGAGGTCACAAAGTTAAGCTACAATCTAGGGGTCTTTAAGTCAAGAGTGAATAGGTTATTTCTAGGCAAGCGTGTTTCACCGTCGACCACATCATCGCTTACCATCAGGTGAGATTGTGGTCAAGCGCAAGCCTATAGGTTATAAAAAAAAAAAGTAACCCAAAAAGTAGTACCACCATCATCAACATGAGCACCGGGTTTGGGGAACAAGGGGCTACACATGCACCCCTCTGACCTTCAAATAAATATTGAAAAATATATAAAAGCCTTATAATAGAAAACTTAACACAAAAAAAAATTGACCTCTTTCAACCTACTTCTATGGCACTTTAGCTCTTTTGCATAAATCGACAAACTTTCTTCTGTCTCCTATGAATGCGAAAGATGCACCCCTCTGAAAATAGTTCTGACAGCGCCCATTATCATCATTTTCCTGCTTTTGTCCCATGTTACTTGGGGTCGGCACAACACGTATTCTTCTTCCATACCATCCTCAACCGAAGTACCTAGTAGTTAATTAGTCAGAACACATAATAAGTTACAGCTTCTGATCCATCCTTATGATAGGGTAATACTTGGAGGTACCAGGGGGGTGACCATAAGCTCTTAGAGTAAGGTTTTTTTTGAGTGTTTATAAGGGACAGATGTACCTATATGACTTGTATGAATCTGTCCCTTACGCTCATCCAAAATAACCTTACTTTAAGAGCTTGGTCACCCCCCCCCTGGTCTACTTATGTGTCTATTTCCGACAGGTTGTTCTCTCTGTGACCCATTCGTAACTGTTCACTGAAGCAAAATACTTATTGATGTGTCATTAACCTAAAAACAATCTAGTTAACATAACATCACGCCTGTAATAACTAAAAAGGTAGGCAGATAGTCACTTTCCCGGGCTTCGGGAGTCGCAAGACGATTCCCGGCCACCGTAGGCGCGGGCTTGCGGACGGCGAGTAGCAGGTAGCTCGCCGTCCGATAAGGACTAGGCCCGAGTCGACGGCACGTTGTGTTCCACGTGCGCCTCAAAGAGATGACAGCATAACTGACGTGGTCCGCAAGGGCCGATGCTTTTCTGGGTCGCGGATAAATATGAAAAAGAGTTACCGCGGCCCTGGCTCAAGCAACTAAAGGAACACGGGTGGGTTTTAGTCAGTAAAAGTCTGACACGCCCTCCGGCTTCACCCAGTGCGGGAGAAGTCATTGGATGTAATCCCACTAAACCGGGTGAACGGGACTCCAGGTTGCTACTGAGAAATTTCAGACAGAAAACCAATTTACCTACACTTTGACCAACGGGGCAGTTGCTTCGTTGATCATCTAGATATTGAAAACTTAAGTTTGAACTAGTTGACGGCACGAACTATTTTGTGCGCGGGGTTAAAATGCATGCTATCTTATCCGACAACACGTGCGAAATAAATAGATGATGTAATGAGCAGTAAGAAGCTAGTTCGCGTACGAATTAGCAGCACTTTTGCAAATTTGTATCGAAATAGATGATGATTAAGGACGTAGGAACGTACAGGACTAGATAATGATGAGACAAATTGACATAATTTTTAGGGTTCCGAACCCAAATGGTAAAAACACCCGTTTTTACCATTTGGGTACTATTACTAAGACTCCGCGGTCCGTCTGTCTGTCTGTCTGTCACCAGGCTGTATTTCATGAACCGTGGTATCTAGACAGTTGAAATTTTCACAGATTATATATTTCTGTTGCCGCTATAACAACAAATACTAAAAGCAGAATAAAATAAATATTTAAGTGGGGCTCCCATACAACAATTGTGTTTTTTTTGCCGTTTTTTGCGATAATGGTACGGAACCCTTCGTGCGCGATTCCAACTCGCACTTGGCCGGTTTTAGTAATCTCTAGACTACATTTGTATGGAAGAATTTTCGACTACAACTTAATTTAATTTAAAATCCTATTCTATATAATATCTTCTTGACATTTTAAATATTTTTATTATTGACAAAAATGTCATGTCATTTTGCATATTTTTGATTAATAATAACTTTAAATTTAATCAATTGACAATTTGTTTTTAGTAAATTTCTCGTTCAATTTCCCAATATTTTGTAAATGTTTATTTGATTCGGAATGTACTTTTACTAACTCTAGTTTTTTAAGTACATATTTGTTACTTACAATAAATGGACTGCTAATCCTCTGAATTTAATAAATTATTATTATTATTATTTAGCAATCAAGGTTAATAATACCTAATTACCCACCTTCAATTAAATTAAACAAACTCCTTATACAAGTTAGAAACGATAGCCAGGATCCATGCTTCTACAGTATTCCATAGGCCCCGATTGTCATCAAATTATAAGTTCGGAACAATACCTATCTGCCAACTGTATTGAAACTAGTGATTGTGCCCGTATCTGCTCGCCGATCTAGGAGATCTGTAGTGAAAGGGATTGCGTTAATTAGATTGAGAGGTAGCTGTGGTGGTGGTAGAATTACATGTTTGATGTAGATGTGGGGAAAGCTCAGGGATATTTATTTATTTACACATACAATTGTTTTTACAGGTAGAACCGAAGGTAACAAAAGTAGTCATACAATACGACACTTAAAGACGCCCCATAAAACTGATCACACACCTACTCACGTCCATGATTGACCAGTCCCAAGTAACGTCTCCGGGCGTCCTCACAAGTTACCTAGAGGACAACACAGTAATTGTCACCCTCTGGAATTCCGCCAAAGAGTAGGTGAAAATGTCCAAATGCTGAGAGATGCTATTAAGAATCGTAACAGCCCGACACACTGGTGCAAACTTTAATAGGTTTGTACGGGCTACCGGAGTTTCGAACAGACTCTCCCTCGGCCCCAACCTTAGTCTACTGTTTGACTACGAGTAATCCCAACGATTCTTAGATTTGTGGATTGTTTCCCCAAAAAACCATAAAAACGTATTTTACCAGAGCAAGATTGCGCCTCACCTCCAAACTATAGTACCCAACCATCCCTATTACAAAGAGAGTGATGCATGATTGCAAGTGATGCGTAGGACGTTAACTATGGATTAGCTGGTCTATTATGTCTTAGAATTGCTGTGAAAATTTAGGTGGAGTGAGCGTGACCTACCATTCTATCTGAAGCAGCTCACTTCATGCCCACCTCACCTAAGTTTTGACGGTAAATGCAGAAATACAGGCACTGCACTACACAAAAGCTTGTAGAAGTGCAGATAGATCTGATCCAGCTAGGCTTACCTTTTTGAGCAAGGCCAAGGCAATTATCATTCGACCTTCGACTGATATTTACTTAAATATATGCATATTTGTCCTAACAGTAGAATAGAATAGAATACTCTTTATTATGTACACCATATACGTTACAGAAAGTATAAACGAAGAAAACATTACACTGGGTGACACAATGGGCAGCCTTATTGCTAAAAGCGATCTTTTCAAGACAACCTTTGGATGGATTTTAAAAATGAAAGGAAAGACAGTACTGTAGGTAGTCGTTGGTGTACTGTTTATATGTAAAATAAATACATATATATATATGGAACAAAAACATGGTAATCAAGAAAAACAACTATTAAAGAGAGAGGTAGTGATTCTTTACCATAGTTTTAAAAATGGGCAGAGATTGAGCACGCCTTATTGAAACGGGCAAAGCATTCCACAACCACGCTTGAACCGTAAAAGTTTTGTCGTAAAAGCTGGTGGAATGAATCGGCATCTCCAGTCTCAAGTTTTCCGATGACCTCAGATATCTATTATGTGTGTGTCATGAAGGAACATCAAACGTTCTTTGAGATAAGAGGGAGTTGTAACATAGGTCTACTTGACTGAAGTAGATTGAAATGTGCCACTTTTTTTTAATTTATTTTTTATTATCGATAGGCTCGCGTTTGACCACTACCTCGCCTGATGGTAAGCGATGATGTGGCCTACGATGAAGCACGCTTTCCTAGAAGTAACCTATTCACTCTTGACTTAAAGACCCCAAGGTTGTAGCTATCAGGGAACAAAGACTCCGGAAGGGAATTCCACTCCTTAGATGTGCGCACAATGAAAGTATTACCAAAACGCTTTGTGCGTATGGGTGGGATGTCCACCATGTGCCGATGGCGCATGGCCATACATACGTCTTGTAGTCCGTTGATGCAAAATATAGAAAACCTATTTTGACATTAAGCATGAACCAGCTTTCCACGTACCGTAATAATAATGTTAATAAAAACGTTGTGTTCATAATTAAGAAGTATGTAAGGATCGTAGCAGGTGGCGTTCTGTAGTTTCTGCCTACCCCCATGAGAAAAAGGCGTGAGTTTATGTATGTATGTATGTTCATAATTTGCATGCAAGATATTAAATATGATTGCTGATAAAAGTGTTTTGACAAATAAACTAATAATTGATTAACAGAAACAAAGTGCTGTAGCATCCAAACATTGAAGTTATTTATTTTAATGATTTTACAAATAAAAATACTTGTTACTCCATTCAAACTCAATAAAAATTACCTGCGTCATGCTCCCTCCCTTCATAACTAAGTTTTGGAAGGTCTAAGAGAGTACATGAGGTGCATCGATGCTCCTAATAAGCGATGACAGGTGGGCCACTAACTTCATTAAGTAACCCTTTGCAGTTCACTTTGAGGTTGGGTACCTTTACTACGAATACGGGATGTGTAAACAAATTTTAACTGCCTTGATGTATGGGGAGTAGGAATTAAGTAATACTAGGTAATATTTTTCGAACAAAAAATAAATTTCTCTAGACAAAAAAAAATAATTGTCAGTAACAATAGTCGGGTATTATTTTTTAAACTTATTTTTTATTTTAAGTATTTTGGAGTTTTTGCAGAGCCACATCACATTTTTTTTTGGTTTGGGTTTGTTGTTTTACATGTATCTAGATAATGCATAAGTTACAAGAGTGGACTTTGCGACGCCGTAGTTGGGTAAAAAAATAGTTTCCATGTTTTTGACAGGATATACCTCGGAAACGGTACGCTTGACAAAAATATGATGCATTTAACCCTACCTTCCTTTTAAAATCCCTGTTCAATGATACCACAGATGATGCAATGGATTTTTTTTTGTCTTAGCTTCGTGCCCTCTAGAGGCAGCCATATTAAATTTAATGTGACGTCACATAGCCTATAACCAGTTAATAAACAAGACGCTTCCAACGACACCTCATTTTTCAAACTATGATAAGCAGTTTAGAAGTTATAAGGGAACTGATAAACATACCGCTAGTTGCTTAACTTGTATCAAGCGCAAGTTAGATCATGCATGGAGTACTGTTCTCATCTCTGGGACGGATCTGCCAAATACCAGCTGGATGCACTCGAGTCGATCGAAAAACGGGCCAAGAGGCTAATCGGCAATAAGATACTGGTCGAGTCTAGGCTCCAGAGCCTTGAACATCGTCACCGAGTTGCCAGCCTGTCGGATTTTTATCGGTTATATTTCGGGGAGTGTGCGTTGGAACTGCATGAACTGATTCTTCCTAGCCCGTTCCATCATCGGACTACAAGACGTACGGCGATGCGTCATCGATACATGGTGGACATCCCACCCATACGCTCCATACGTTTTGGGAATACTTTTATTATGCGCACAGCAAAAGTGTGGCATTCCTTGCCAGAGTCTGTATTTCCCGATAGCTACAACCTGGGAGTCTTTAAGTCAACAGTGAATAAGTTACTTCTAGGCAAGCGTGCTCCGTCGTCGACCACATGATCGCTTAACATCAGGTGAGATAGTGGTCAAACGCAAGACTATTACGAAAAAAAAACATCCATACATACACAGTCACCGGTCAAAAACATAACCCTCCTTTTTGCTTCGCCGTAGTCGGTTAAAAACCGATGTTAAGAAGGTACACGAAATCTTGGTTAAAACAGATAGAGGCTCGTCCCTACGTGGAACTTGACAGTCCGTCTCTACTCCTTCAGGATATCAGGCGTGATATCCACCAGCATCATCATCATTTGATTTCCATTGCTGGGTATAGGCCGATGAGATGAGTGATGTTATTTTATCCCAATCATTTACAGTATTGCTATCGTTTATGTCGTATTTATTTTAAAGAAGAAGTGGGTGTGTTTGTGTAGCTCTTACACGTGGTCTGCAAGAAATATGTCAACATTTATTTTATCAACAATGTTATCCAGAATGTCCTGTCATATTTAATTAAAACGAACCCTTTATTTTTGTGCTCAAACCAAATGTATTCACTTATCATTGCCATGATTACCTCACATAATGTTTTGTACATCATTAAAATCTCTGTCAGAAAAACAGACTTCAAGCTGAATATCTTCAAAGCCATAACTTCAAAGAAAGATAAAACATAAACCCCGAGACACAATGCTGGTACAAGTATCAGTAGCGTGACATAGTCAAAAATATCACAACATAGCGCATACATTAGAAACATTATCGCGTCTGTGGCCCACAAAAGGTTGAAAAGTCGCATTTCGCACGTATCGCTCTTATCGTCGGTCTGTTCAAACCCTTACGTTTCGAGGGAGAATTATACTTCTGTTTACGTTATAGGCGATCGCGATTTTAGAAGTTGACAAAGGTCAACGCTAAGTATAACTTTGAAAGAGAAAATAAGATCAAAGACATGGAATTTCTTAAAACTTTTATAGCTAAACAATTACAACTTGAAAGGATACACCTTTACAAAGACACAGATTTTTTATTCAGTAGATTAGCCTTACGGAAAGCAAGACATTGTGACCTTTCAATGATAAAATAAAACCATTTTCATAACCTGAAAACTTTCACTTAATAATCACAAAAAGCTAAAACTCGTAATGCCTTAGACTTGGATTAGACTTCACACCAAGTAACATTCTAAAATTACAGTCCAAAATTTAATAATGGAATTGACAACCGCTAAGTACTGAAAAACCCATGGTAAATGCCTTACATTTAGACCTTTTGACAATGGTTACCACACATTAAATGTTACTTTATTTAGAGCCTCTTGATGGAGTTACTCTTTGTTTCCAAAAATACCTTCACATTATTAATTGTCCACCACATTCCGCACTCTTTTATAACTTGCAACCTATCCTTAGTTCGGAGGGCGAATTATCAGAAGTCGTTCAAATGATTTATGTACACAATTATTGGGTTATTCAGGTACGATGTTTTGTGCGATTCGATCCCGTGCCGATAGAAGTTTTGAGACAATAAGAGTTAATTTAATGCCTCTCTGAGAGCTGTGTGTAGCGTAGTTCGGATGTGTGGATTAAATATGGCGGGGGCTGGTATTGAATTGTTTTGCGTTTTACACCCCCTGAAGTTATGTGAGTAGGCAGTGGAATAAAGCTGACAATTTGTGGGAGGGTGCCAAATTAGGTCAGGCAATTATAAATCCTCGATTTTAACTTTATCATCAACTTTCCAACCAAAAGGCGTCCACTGCTGGACATGGGCCTCCTTCAAGTGTCGTCACATCAACCGTACCTGTGCTTTTTCGTATCCAGTAAATTCCTACCACCTTCTCCAATTGGTCCACCTTGTAAGTTTTTTTTTTCCTAATCATCAAAGAACACAGATGATGCTTCTGAATCAATTATTTAAAACAGTAATTGTATTGTTATACTTAAACAGTTTTAAAGTCAAGATATTACTGAAAGTTTCGTATTACCAAAAGTGAAATACACTGGATATTACGAAGTTTCACCTATACTGTGATATTACGTTGCACTGAAGGATTGTTAATTGTGTTGACATTATTGTTTAATAAGAACCAATGTATCTGTCTAATAACATTTTTTTCAGAACCATTTCACACATCCCTCAATCCCCCACCATATTTTTCCAGAAGCTTATTTTTTCAGTAGGTGTACAAATACACAATGCCGTTCTAAGCATGGTGTAACACGTGTCGTCGCGATACGTGACAGGTTGCAGGCCCATTCGCCATGAATTATATAGCAACTCATCTCCATCAGACTTCGAGGCGGACGGAAAATGTTGTGAAGCTTTTTTCGCACTTAAATTAGAGATAGCATGAAGTTGGAGGTGTTTTTTTACAGTGTTGCTTTTTGACACCAGGGTTTGTACTGGATTAATTCAGACATTAATATATTAGTTCTGTCTTAATTTTACATCTACATTAAATATAGTATCCAAATTTATGGAAATTCTCAAAAACTGTTCAATCTTAAATAAAAACTAATTTTTATGTAGGGTACCTTTTATGAGGATACAATTTATCCAAATCATATATTGGTAGCAAATTGAACAACCTGCTGAGATTGACCCCTTCTGCTCGTCCAATGTTAAAAAAAATTACTTATTCTGCTGTTTGCAACAGCAGAATAAGTCATTTTTTTTAACGGGCTCGACATAAATTTATTTTTCAACGAATTAAAAGCAATTATTTCAATAACATCATTTCATTTCCAAAATCTTTCGACTGCTCTCTAACAATTTGTCCGTATTGTGATTCACTTCACTCTAGCGAAACTCAAATAAAAACCCGAAAGAACCACAATCTACCCATCCTCAAACCGTTCTCAAAACGTATGCACTAACGAGATATCAAAACCGAATCGAATGCAATAGCCGCGAGGGAAATGTTTCCAACGTAACACCTCGGTACGAATCTATCACTGTCCCGATTGCTTACCGAAACTAGTCTGCATAAATCCCACAAGTATAACACGATTTTGACATATCATTGATCTATCCAGCCCAGGATCACCTCAACACCTAGCTGCCGTCTCCCCAGAGACGTCAAACCAAAACTGTATTACATCAACACCGACCCTGATACTACCTTTCTTGAAAACACTATATACATTACCGGCTTTGAAGGCAAACTAGTTGAGAGTAAGCGTAGAGAACGCGCAATGGATGGTGTTGAAAGCGAAGCTATTGCTGTTCGAATATTTCGGAATATTGTTGCGTCAATTCACGTAGTTACATTTGTGAAAGTCAATGTTGCTTGCTGTTTGGAATTAAACTCTGCAAGTAGAACGTTAGAGTATGTTTCTGGTTGTGTCGAGTGGATGCTTGGGACCTTTTGAACTGGTTGATAAACTGGATAGTTTGAAAGACAGGTCCTATCAACCGGTGACAACTACATATTGTTTAGACGTGTGTTTTATTCGGTTGTATAGTGATCTCTGTTCAGTTTGGTGCTCCCTGAAAATTGTCTTAACAATATAGAATACATTATTCACGACACTTGAATAGCGTTTGTCGATTGGTTCAGCTTTTATAAGTTTTACCTTTAGACCTGCTTGCTTGATATGTATAAATTCTGTTGTATTCGATTTGATTTTGTCTTCAGATACTCCAGTTTTAATTTTGTATGGTTTATTCTTGCTACTTGCACTTTTTATACTAGTTCTTTCTCCTCTCGCTCGTTTACTTTCTTTATGTTTTAAACCGCTTTTGTAGGTTTAAAAGTTAGAGGAATAAAACAGACAGCTTTACCTATGTGTTGAGTCTTGTTAGATCAGATATTAAAAAAAAACAAGATATTTTTTCTTATTTCGTTGAAGATTCCACTTAACAGAGATGAAAATGTTAAAGTGTAAATATTTTATAGAAAGATAGAAAAGATAGAAGTGGTGCCAGTGAAATAAAACTTGAAAAGTAATTGTTTGTATTGGTATAGGTATGTTCTAAGAAGGGATGAAACGCATGTGACTAAGGGTGATTTATTATTATTATTATTTATTTATTTATTAAGGTACAAGTTTATTAAATCTTAACTTAAGAACTAAGCCCCACAAAACCGTTTACACGGTTTGTCTGTGGGAACGGAACACACAGTAAAAAAAAAACATTTTCATTAGTGCGGACACTTAATTTTCACATAGTGAAATTATAAAACTAACATGAAAATAAATGAAAAGTAAGAAAAAAGGAGTAAATAATTAAGAGACGGTTAACAGGGAAGAATAAAACGTGATATCCGAAGTGGCAAGGGACAAAATCAGAAACAGGTGGTGTTGATATTTTGTGATATACTTAGGGTACACACAACATTCTACCAGTAGCCATATGGCTTTAACTTTGAGATAAAAACGATCACCTCTTTTAATATATCAGAAGCAGGTGATACGCTTTATAGCTAATTAGCATAAAAACCTCATTTCTGTTGAATCACAATAAATTACGACCAACAATCTTTTAAGTTCTTACATATTCCCCTTATTTAACGTCTATCATGTTTCTTTATAATCAAAAATCAGTATTAAATTAACGAACAGAACATCCTCAAATAACCTTGAAAGTAACAAAAAACGAAATTGAAACAAAAATATGAGCTATAAATATAAAATACTTATCAGATTGGGCGTGTAACTTTAACGTTTTAATAAATAACAAGCCGCCATCTTGGATTTTTATATTTATTTGTTAAAATTAATAATAATGCTGAATAAATCAATAAAAGAATGGAAACATTTCAGGACTGGCTCCGGGTGAATGATTTGTAGTAATACGAGTGTAGTGCCGTCTGCGCGCAATAGCACGGCCAAAAGATTTTGATACTTTAAGATTTTGTTATAATTAAGCACAGAAATCTTAATTATTAAGATTTCTGTGCTTAATTATAAGTAATGTATCAGATATCGAATCTCTGCTGTTAAGTATAAAAAAGAAGTGAGTAAACATCAGATCAGAGTCATGTTGGATAGAAGCAAGAAACTGAAACAGTAACTTATATTTTAGCATACATTTCTGAAATTAGATTAATCTCTAGTTTTATTATAATATTGAGCGATAGGTAACTAGTACCAAAGCGGATTTTTGTGGTCTCTATAGCTGTTCTTAGTTAAATACCCAAAGCTCCCTCTTAACTTTTACTTAGTAGCAATTACTAATTAATAATTAAACTTACGCTGGAGCTTTTGCGTTTCTTTACGTACTGGAGAATTCTGACTTATATTTAATATTCATTACTTAGATAGGAGTTACCAGTATTTTTTCTTGATCGTTTATCATTGGTGCCTGTGTCCGTCATGCACTAATTCCAACCCCAAAACTGACACTCTCAGGAGTGAGTGCTCAAACGTGTGAGCTCACTGAAGCAATTACATGCATACATAAAGTCACCATGGGGAAGGCAGAAACTGCAGAACGCCATCTCCCCCTTTTGCTTCGTTTACGGTCATTTAGCTGGTCTAAATAACCATTAGATTTAACGCAAACAAAATAATGTGAAGTTCCATTCAAGTATCAAAACTTATCTTACCTCCGGTATCACAAGCTAGCCTTATATCAGTTGATATCGAGTCGAGTCGGCTGTACATCTCAGTCCCACCTCCAATAACGTGCGCCCATCAATTCAGACGGTCGCAAAAACGTTGCCTTACCTCGGGCGAGGTATGACGGATGGATGGGTGGCCGCTGCTGCACTTTGTTGTGGGTCGTACCTGGGTTTGTTGTGGTGGGTTTTTTTGTATTAGTATGGTGGGAATGTTCTTTATTGTGGTTTAAGGGTTAAGTGAGGTGGTGGTGGAAGTATTTTGAAAGATGGTGTATGAAAGTGTGGTGATGATATTTGATGGAAGGGATGGAAGTAAAAAAAAAAGGTAATTTTAGGCGTTTTTTTTAGAATAGAATAGAATATCTTTATTTCGGACGCAAAAATCCATAGAGTGTTAGTAACATATAAACAACTTATTACCTAGTGTTAGTAACATAGAAAAACTTATTACCTAGTGTTAGTAATAATCAACCTCTGCACAAACTGCTGCACAGAAATAAAAATATAAATAATGAAATGGTAAAAATATTTATCTTCATAGTTAAATTTTTTTTTTATTTTTTTTTTCAAAAAAAATATAATAGCTGATCTACAGTTTTCTTGATAAGTGTGTTTGCCGAGATGTGGGAAGGGTTTCAGCCACAAGGATTTTTGGCTGAAATGATTATTACCATGATGCCTTCGTATAATATTAAAATTAAAATTTTGTTTACAGTGTTGCAAGTGCCTACATATTATGACAGGTAAACCTTAAATTTAGATGCCCACTTTAACACAGTCAGGAAATAGCTGAGCAGTTATAGCAAAATGGTACCACCGCTTCCTCATGTAAAAGCCTACCTCAAAAACGTTATTATTATATTAGACATAATTCCTAAAATTATGATAGGTTTTTAATTTCATGTCTCAAGTTGACCTGGTAAAGGTTGCGGGAATCCGCTGGATGCGGGAAGCACGGGACCGGTCAATGTGGCGACGCTTGGGAGAGGCCTATGTCCTGCAGTGGACTTCTTTCGGCAGATATGATGATAATGCTGAATCATCAAGTCTAATGGCCGGTTTCTGATTTAATTATTTGAGATTAAGAACGAGTTGAGTATTTGTCAACTGTTGTGTTTGTGTTTTTTCTTTCTTTCTTTCCTGGAAAACCTATCAAAATTTGGCACTAAAGTAGGATTTGACACATTCTTAACCTCAAATACTTCAATCAGGGGGGTAACCACAAGCTCTTAGAGTAAGGTTATTTTGAGATCGAGTAAGTGACAGATGTATACAAGTCAGATACATCTGTCCCTTACTCGATCTCAAAATAACCTTACTCTAAGAGCTTGTGGTCACCCCCCAGAAACCGGCCAACAGGCCGGTATTCCAGCAGCATTGACTCAAACTCAACTCAAAATGGACAGTTGTGATTGGTTGGTTTGTTTTTTTGACATTAACGTACTCAAGTCCAAGATCCCAGATGCCGCGAACATTACTCAAATCTTGCAACGCAAAATCAGTGGAATTGAGTGGTGTTAGTATGTACTTTGCAGCTTACTTGCTAACTTGGACTTTTATTTTTAATTTTTTACACCTAGGTATTAATGAAACTGTTATCAAATGTCAGTCCTGTGAGTAGGACCTCACACATGGTGGCGACCAGCTCTGATACTATTGTATTTACTAATTACGCGTTTAATACTATTTAATTGGCCATCGACCGTTCAAAGTACTTCTGCATCTGTATCAAAACTAACTAAGAAGTTTTCAATAACTCAGACAAATTCCAATTAGCAAGACTAACTACAAATTCTCTCAATTATGTTTTTTACTTTTCCTCCATCTCCATTAAATACCGATTTTTCTAAGAACACCAACGAAGTCCATAACAATAAATCAATCCCAACAGAATATAGATAAAATAAATCATTCGGAAACCGTCATAGCAGCGCGTCTCATCAACATTCAAATGGAACGGACCGGCCCCGTCTGCCGTCACTGCAAGCTGACGACCGGTATAGGAAAACTCCAAGATGTACCTATCTTTGATTTATTTGAGTACTGGCTGGGTGTGCCTTTTGTCTCGAGCCTCGACTGACTGTAGGGACTCTTTAATTTTCCGATAAGAAAACTACCTACCATAGTGTCATTTCAGTAGAGCTCAAACCAGTACATTTTGGACTTCTTGAGAAATCACTAGGTGTCGCTGAATGGTTTAAAGCCTCTTTAAAAATAGGTTACGTCTACGTAAGGCTGATATAGGAAAACTCCAAGATGTCCTATCTGTGATTTATTTGAGTACTGGGTGTGCCTTATGTCTCGACTCGCTGTGGGGACTTTTATTTACCGGGAGGAAAAGTGTCTTAGGTTTTTCTTAGTTAGATGAACACTGACAAGGTAGCTTAGCGTTATAGACTGGGCAATGAGTAGATTGACTGACGTTGCAATCTAAGAGTGGCTCGTAACTTTGGCTTTGTATGCAAGTGTTAAGTAAAGCTAATTTGCTACAGGGAAGCAAATAAAGACAATAATATTAAACAAAAATCGTTTGCGTGTTCTGAAAAATGAACAATTCAAAACAGTAGGTACAGACCACAGGGAATGGCTGTTCTATAATAAGGTTAGACACAAAACAAAATAAAAACTACAATCAAATAGCTTGTGGCCACCACTCATGTAAACCATAAAAGGATCGCAGCTGGTACTAGACCAATACCCAATAGATCTTTCCTCCTCCCATCTAAGAAAATTAAACTACAATCAATACCTGATTAAACTGCCCATCTAACGTGGTATCGAATGTATTCCGAGACCGATACCAGCCACAATCATACGACTGACCATCTTAAATTTATAATCGGCAGATATTATCTGGTTGCGGTGCGCTTGCTCACGATGCTACGAACTAATGATAATGTGCACAGCCAACAATTAACTTCTATACGGACTGGGCAGGCCCATGTCAATGTTGATTTGTGATTGATTTTATGTGCTGCATGTATGGGTTATTTTATCGATGCAAAATCATACCGTAACTCTTTAAAGATAGAGTTGATTTCAGAATGTGGGTACACAGGTATCGGCCTTAGAAACTTGTGCAAGCGATTTTCAATTGTTTTCTATTCGAATTTAGAGTGTGGTTTTGAGTGTAGTGGTTCTAAATCGAAAGGTAAGTTTCTTCTATTGCTCAGGTAAATGATTTTGAACTTTATGTGGCGGAGGGTAAAGTGGGATTTGATGTGGTTAGTGGTATTGTAGGATAAATCGCTGCGTTTGCGCCTGAAGGTTTTTTCTGAATAGTTTGCTTATGATTTATTTTAAACTTTAAGCTCTATGCAATAGGGGCTGGCTATTGTTTTAATTAATTGTAAGTTTTTGATGTATATTGGTGATTAGCGATAGATATATTATTTGGGAGGCGTGATGATAATATATGAGATCAATATATTTATTTTGGAGTATATATCATCGGGTCAATTATCAAAATTGTTATCGATTGACGAGATCTTGTTGGGAACCAAATGGTTGTGAGCTATAACTTATTTTTTATATGCAACATTGTATTTATAACTTATGTATCTATCTTGATATTAAGCGTTATGTTTAGCACTTAAGTACTAATACATTTTAACCTACATACAGACAGATACACCGAACTTATTGGTAATGTTCTTCAGAATAGTCAGGTGCGTTTTACTCAAAACCATGATCCACGGATCATATCAGGTGGTATTCTGTAGTTTCTGCCTACCACATGGAAAAAAGGCGTAATCTTATGGATATCAATTTTTTAACCGACTTTCCAAAAAGGAGGAGGTTCTATGTTCGACTTTATGTTTGTTTTTTTTTTTTTTTTTTTTTTTTTTTTTTTTTTTTTTTTTTTGTGTATGTTCACCGATATCTCCGTCAATTGTGGACCGATTTTGAAAATTCTTTTTTTGTTTGGAAGAGTATGTTTTGAAATTGGTCCCATTTTAATTTGGTGAAGGTCTGATCAAGAACTTCGGAGATATACAACAGAACTCTTCAATAAATAACGGCAACACTCTCGAGATTGCTGCAATCGCATGTCTGTTTATTGTTTATACCATTTCATAACATAACATCACGCCAGTACGCTCTAAAGGGGTACGCAGATCTCTCATTTCACCGGTTATTTTCAAGTTTCATGTTATTCGGGTAATCTATTCGGCGTTATAGGGACCTTATGAAACAACTTGCGTATCTATTAGGTAGGCAAAACTAAAAAGGGAAAAATAAAAAACCATTTTGCAAAAAAATACTACCGACTTCCAAATGAAAAACTACAAAGTGAAAAATAACTTAACTCTTGGAAGTCGGTGCCCATATAAAAAAAAATGGTACCTACGTAAGACACAGTTAAGTTATTTTTCACTTTGTAGTTTTTCATTTGGAAGTCGGTAGTATTTTTTTGCAAAAAAGTTTTTTATTTATTAACGACCCGGTTGGCGTAGTGGTTTAGCGATCGGCTGCTGCGTTGCGTGTCGCGGGTTCGATTCACACACGGAACAAATATTTGTATGGCTTACAGATAGTTTTCCGGATCTGGGTGTCTTGTGTATGTGAGTTTAAATGTTTGTAAACGCACCTACAATACAGGAAGAAATTCCTAGTGTGGGGAAAGGTTACAATAATATTTGTTAAATCATCATCTGCCTAGCCTTTTTCCATGCCCAATATTGGGGTCAATAAGTTTTATAAGCTGACATGGTTACAATATACATGGTAAATATCCCGAAACAAATATTAATTCTATATTATTCTTTTATTTGAGCCGTTTGGAGTTGAAACATTAGGTCCATGGGGTCCGAGTGCTCTTCGAGTATTTTGAGACGTAAGCAAAAAGGTTGATCGACTCTTCACGTGACCAGAGAGCTGGGCTTTTCCTTGGCCAGAGAATCAGCATTGCCATCCAACGTGGCAATGCTGCCAGCGTTCTGGGCACTTTTATTCGTAATTTTATTTTATTTTTATTTAAGTGTATATATTAGGTAGTTATTTTTAATTAAGTATTTTATACTATGTAAATTTTAATTTAGATAATTGAATAAAAAGTGAATTTCATAATAAATATTGTTATATATTGGGGTCGGCTTCCAGTCTAACCGGATTTAGCTGAGTACCAGTGTTCTACATGGAGCGACTGCCTCTCTGACCTTCACTACCCAATAACTATGGGTAGCATGATACCTCTTGGCTAGACTGGTGTCAGATCTGAAACTCCAGACTACCCGTAATGACTGTCAAAAATCTTCAAATGACAGCCAGGAGCAACGGCTTAACGTGCTTTCCGAGGCACGGAAGAAACTCGCTATGTTTAAAGATGGTCACCAATCCACGGACCGACCTCGGCAAGCGTTGCTTAACCTTGAAGATCGACCCGTGCGGCTGTGATTATTCAGCCATATAAAAAAAAGTTTAATAAAATATGACTTGCGAGCTTCAAGCTTGTATTCCCAATTATTATTGCATCAGTCATGGGAAGCCCTAAGTTCCATCAAATCTCTCAGCTTACGTAACGTACATTTTTACGTTTCCCATATCACATTCAGATGAAATACGTAATCACACACAAGTTTATCTTACGGTATACGAAGTGATAACTTATGAAACAATAGGCACAGACGCAATACCAACGCCTCTTCGTGAAATATGGTAGAAAGTGACTGTTTGGTCATTGTTAGTTATTATTGTGTAATATGAAGACATTATTTGGGAGATTTGAGTACCTATAGTTATTGATGGACTTTCATCTAGGAACAGGCTATTCATTAACTACGACACACTATTGAAAAACACTCTATGATCACTGTCGAGTAATCTTTTCAGAAAAGCATAAGAGTTAGAGCAGTGTTGACCCAGTGGTAACGGCTCCGACTTACGTGTCGCAGGTCGTGGGTTTGAACCCAGACAGGTGCTTTACTTTGTGTAAATTACTACACACTGCTCTAAAACCGGTGAAGTAAAAGATCGTGAGGAAACCAGTATGTCCTAGAACCAAAAATTTTAAGATATGTGACATCCACCAATTGTACTGGGTCCACGTGGTGGATTACGCCCATTCATTCTCACAGAGAAGAGACCTGTGTCCCAGCAGTGGGAACATTTAAAGGTTGATGAACTAAGTTAAGAGTTCGAATCACGGTTGTGCTGTTGAAAGCAAAAAAAAAAAACTGTGATTGGAAACTAAGTTTTGTTTTGTAACCCATTAGAATTGTACTGCTACAAATACTGTCATGCTGCACTGGAATTCATGAGGCTTTGCCATATTGTTTATTTTAATTTTAAGGCAACATTGAATTAGTAGAACAATACTTTTAGTATATTTCTACTAACTTGCTGAGATGCAGCGTCCATACTAATATTATAATATACAAAAGTAAATCCGTGTGTCTGTTACATATTTAAAACGCTCGATGGATTTTCATCAAACTGGTCATACAGGATTGACAATCGCTTGGACAAAGGATACTTTTCATCCCGCTAATAAGTGCTTCTGGGATAAAAAAACACTTTTCACGCGGTCGAAGCCGCATACAGGCACTAGTAGTCTATATCCTCTCTATCCCTGTCTAGTATTGTTGAAGGAAACTCCAATCAATGGTTACCAGAATTTAAGCATACAAAAGCTCTTGCTTTGACCAAACGCAAAAATTTGTTTTGGAACCATCTCAAACATTAAAAAATCTTATCATTTCCTAAGAAAATAAATTGGAAACTTTTGGTTCGGAAAGTTTAAGACTTACAAATCTAAATTGACAGTATTTTAGATTCAAATCGGAAAGTTTCTAGGTCAATAGACCTCATGAAAGTTTTCTATCTAGGATATTTGTTGGGGACCGTTGATTTTCGTGATCCTATTGATACAGGGTGAATAACAGGATGAAAAAAGTTTTGATCCTTCCGCGTACGATATAAAAAAATATATACTTTGTTTCATCCTCGGAATATTCGGCGATCAGCATTGGATGTTGACGGACTGATAACATTATCAAAAAAAAAAACCATTGTTTTATTTTTTATTTGGGATGTGTTTGCTCTTGATTGTAGTCTAGGTCAGAGTTGACAGAGACAAAGTCAACGATGGAGTGAACTTACCTAGAAGCCTGTTCACTCTAGTTTTGAAGAGGTTCGGGTCCAAAAGCCGAAATTTTGTCTAAAACTGAATTATTCCAAAAGGAAACACCCAATAAACCTTTGCCCGACCCGGATATCGAAGTCTGGACCTCATGCTCACCAGTAGCTCTTGCGGCCATTGGACCAACGAAGCAGTTAATGCTAATCTGTTTGTATACATACAATTGGACATGGTAGGCTCTAGCAGACAATTTACTTGATAACAGGATAATTTCAACTTATGATAGACTTCTACCGTCAATCTACTTTCTTCTTCTCAGTCAATTTGCTCTTGGGAGAGCGGTCGTGGTCACGTCGAGGCATTCACGTCGGAGATAGATGCGGACACAGCTGTCCTCACGATTTCCCGCCATCTCTCCCTGTTGGCGGACTGTTTGGCGCAGTCTGATATGCGGCTTCCAACTGCGGATTTCACTTGGTCAGTCCAGCGCATAGGTGACGTGCCGCGCGATCTGGCTCCCTATACTTTTACCTGTACGACCAGGTACTCTATGGAGTTGCCATCCCACCTAGAATTATGTCCAAAGTATTGCAGTAGGGCGACTGTACTACGGTCGGCAAACGCTGGGTGATGCCGAGTTCCTGGAGTATGGACATGTTAGTGAAATCCGTTCATGATATTCCGACCATCCTTCTCCAGCACCACATCTACCGCCTTTTCCAACTCACGCACTGTTCACTTACCGGCCGCGTAAAGAAAAATGGAGAATACTAGTGTTCGTCGAAACAATCTACTTTATATGCGTTTACCAAAACATTAAGCTGAAGCATCCAAATCTTAGCTGCCGTTACAGTAAGTACAACATCAAAAGTAGATACTTACGTACCTCGACCCGAACTCAAACTCTACTAGATCTGGGTGGAGCAAGAGACCGATAAATCAAAGGAACCTGGTCCCTTACGTCAGAGCGTGTCTGTTACACTATTACGACTGGGTATCGGGACTTACCAATTAACGGGACGATAAATAATATTAGTTAGGATTAGATGTTATGGTTGGTTGAGCTGATACCGATACGGATTGGTGTAGAGAAATAGAAAGTTGGTAACGACGTGAATAAGCGTTGTTTTCAAAGCTTCGTTTGCACAGCCCCCTCGCATCTTCAAAAGGACCTGTTAGAAACAAAACAGGATCATCAATAAGCGTCGCATACATCATGAAATCACACTTGTGTTGGATACCAAATACAGCTTTACCAACTATAGAATCACCGAGTGATTCTTAATTTATTTACTAGCTGTGCCCGCGGCTTTACTACCGTCAATTGCCTACCTACCCTACTATACTTAACTTCCTTCCTACTTAACCTACGACCTACTAATTTATTTTTCTAGGGTTATTCTTTCGCGGAGAATCTTAACACCGCCATTCAGAAAATGACTTCGAATGCACAACGCCATCTATAAAATATGGAGTTCAACTGTCCGAGTATCTGAATTGCGTGTCACAACAAACGCAATTCAGATACTCGGACAGTTTTCATATTTTACTTCTTGAACGCTTTAAATTCATCTAAGTTTTGATAGAGTGAACCGATTGCGATGCAACAATAACTAAGTAATACTTCAAGTTACGCAATTTTTATGTATAAAAGTTATCTACATTGGTTTCGTACATTTTACGTGATGCCTGCACAACTATACAGACAAACAGATAAACAGACAAAAAATCCAAAAATGCTGGAAATGAGTTCTGTTCGTTATCCTTTATCACTCTGGCAAAATTTTTTTGGAAAGGTTTTCGATGTACAAAACGACTTTGTTACAGATTTATTATATGTATTGATTTATTTATCCTCGCACTGGAACGCCTTGCAGCAATTACAACAATGGAGCACAAACTTATAATAAAATCACTATAAGTTCAGGTTTCCTCAAGATATTTTCCTCCACCGTTGTCAGCAATTTACAAGATAAACTTAGAAAAGACATATGAATTAAAAAAGTCACATTGGTACTGGCTCAGATTTAATAAACCCACTACCATGATATCTAGACTCCGAACGGCTTCTGAGGAGTGTCTAATGTAAATCCCAATAGTATTGACAAGCCGAGCATAAAAATTGGCTCTTAGCAGCAAAAAGTACACATGCTTACGAAGTAGATCTGTGTTTCAAAACCAGCCAGTATGATGAACTCATGAATCACGATATGCTTGAGCGAGTGACAGGACGCCCTCTACCTTTAATAATAATTGCTGTAAACAGAACTTTTCGGCTTCACCATCATTGTGATGATTTACACCGTTTTGTTACCATCAGCAACAATGGGATTCAGCGGTGATTAATGACATCATTGTTTTTGGTGAGTTATGTAGTTTTTTATGTAAGAGCGTTATAATCTACAATTATGTGATCTACAAGAATAACAGATCTACTAAAGTCAGTATTTTTTTAAACGCACGGCCTGAGTTACTTAGAAGAACTGCTCTTCTAACTTTCTTCCATCTGTAGTGCTTACTTAAGCCTAAAGGGGTTATTAAGCTTGCTGAAGTGAAATGGCATAAAAAACGCGGCTTATTTTCTCTATCTAAGAGAAATCTTATTTGTCTCCCTTCATAAACTCTAGACTCAAAGTCATTTATTTCATTTAAAAGGTACTTTCGAATTGTCAAAGTCAAAGTATTTATTAGCGTGATTATTGGTGATACAGTAGGTCCTTAGGTTATGGTAACTCAAAAAACCATCCATTATGGCATGCACTATTTAACAATATAATAATTTGAAATCGATATTACATATAAATAAAAAAAAAAAACAATATTTAGAATAGGTAGGTACAATCAATTTTTATAAAAAACATTTAGAAAACACCAGAACCCAATTAATAAGTCAACTTTTTGAATTTTCAAGCATAAATACATAATTATCATTTACTTTACTAAATTTTATCAAGAAGGAATTCCAGAAAGAGATGGAGCTAATTGCACTTTCGCAAGTATTAGTACTTACGCGACAGATACATGGTCGCTCACAATGGGCCTCATCAGAAGGCTTAAAATCACCCAAAGTGCAATGGAGAGGGCTAAGCTTGGCGTTTCCTTGCGTGATCGCATCAGAAATGAGATCCGCAAGAGAAGCAAGGTTACCGACATAGTCCCAAGAATTGCCAAACTTAAGTGGCAGTGGGCAGAACGGATGGCCGTTGGGGCCGAAAAGTTCTAAAGTGGCGACTGCGTACCGGAAGACGCAGCGTTGGAAGGCAGGCCTACCTCTAGGTGGAACGACCTGGTAAAGGCTGCGGGGGTCCGGTGGATGCGAAACGAATTGAACCAATCAGTGTGGCGACGCTTGGGGGAGGCCTATGTCCAGCACTGGACGTCTTTCGGCTGAAATGATGATGAAGTATCAGTAGGTCTTTATTGAGAAGAACAATAAATCCACGAAGATTATTTTACAAATAATCATCATTATTCTCGATGATCGATTATATGAGGTCAGCGCAACATTTGTCTTCTTCTTTAATACTTCTCTATTAAGCTCTAAACAGACGGGCGGTATTTAGACTGCAGTCCATTTGCATTTGAGTGGACTGCAGAGTCGGTTAGCAGTTTCGATGCAGTTGTTTAGATGTCTTATGTATGTCAACTTCACAGAAACTGCATCCAAACTGCAATTTTGCTGCTGGCATGCAGTTTAAATGCAGCCCGTCTGTCTAGGCTCTTAGTCGTCATCCTCGGCAGATATCCATCCATAGTTTATTTTTTCTTTCATCCATGGTCTCCTTTCATAAGCCGATTGAAAATCATCAATGGAATACTGGAAAATCATGACCCACCCAACCAAAATTGATATTATCAATATGGAAAGTTCAGCACCTACAAATTTGATCATTGCAAAATCAAATAAAAATCCAAGAAAAAGATTGAAAAGTGATCCAAAAAACAACATTACCAAATAAATTGTTTTCTCACCAACGGAGCCCAAATTATTTTTACGATGCGAATACCGTATCACCTTGGGGTTCATTAATTTTAATGTTAAACTGATACTAACCTACATACGTAACATTATCGCTGATTATCAACGAAGATTTGGCGATTTTTCAATGATTTTCATAAAAATATAATATTTGAGTAGTTATTTACACAATAAAAACATTTTACGACTTTTAAATTGACGTTGAAAGGCAAAAAGGCGATCCTTTCGACTTTTGACACGCTCGGATCTGACCTGATTTTTGCACGTTTCCATTTGTACGCGGGAATTTATTAAATAGTGATTGTATTGCGTCAGTTATTTTGGCATTCTCTTTTGTTTTACTTTAATAATGCGTTATTTATTTGCTTTTAATATCGCTTTCTCAGCCTTACCTTGCAAAAAATTAACTCACAAACTATTTTTTAAATAATGTGTTCTGCCTTTTCTATTGTTTATATATTCGGTGTATTTTATTTTAATAAATAATCTATACCAATATTATATAGAGGACAGATTTTTTTGTTTGTTTGTATGTTTGTTTGTTTGTACTGAATAGGCTCCGAAACCATTGGGCCGATTTTAAAAATTCTTTCGCCTATGGAGAGCTACATTATGCCCGAGTAACATAGGCTATAATTTTGACGGGAGCGAAGCCGCCGGGGGTCAGCTAGTTATATATCGTTGCGTTAAAATGTTTTTCTTATTTTATAACACTACAAAAAACATTTAATGCTGTCTTAATTTTAAACAACACAAGAGCAACAAAATTTCTGCTACTCAATAAAGAAGTCAATAAAGAAAATAACTTAGAATCCTTGATACATTTAGTACCATTTTTGTAAGCCAAATCAAAACTCTGATATATTAGAGTCTACTAGTCCAGTGGTTGTTAGGCAATTGGTATTTGATAAAGCTATCAAAGCTACACATAAAAGGCACTATAAACTGCAGTTTTACCTATCAGAAACTTGTACAACGAAAAACGTTGAATGAAACTATGATGGTGGCTTGTGTTCGGTCGTAACTTTTTTTTTTTTTTGAAAAATACATCTTAAATTTTCGCAGTAAAACGAAAACCCACACGAAATTCAGCTAACAGTCTCACGCGCATCAAATATCGATACAATTGCGCCACGTCGCGTTTACGATAATCGTCGGCGGGCGTGAAAGGAGATCTGCGTGCGCGCATAATTTTTGTAATGGCGCCCGCTAAGTGAGGGGACATCGTTCTACGAATTTAATTATTTAACTTATCGACATTGCTTAAGATAAGTGTTTCTTGAAGGTTTGTTTTAACTTAGTTTATTTTAATGGTGTTAGTTTATGTGAATTTAATAATAGAGTTAATAACAGCTGATGTGGATGCTGAGATGGTTTTGCGACTAGGGTTTATGTATACCATTAAGTTTTTAGTAAAATGCATAATTAATTTCGTCATTATTTTCAAATAAAGTTAAATGTGGTCTCTTAAATGAAGACCTGAGTAGATTTAGACAAATAACATTCTCTAAGTAGTTATTACTATATGAGTTCTATGTCCAGCAGAGGACGTCTTTCTGCTGAAATCATGATGATGAAGTATTTATAAGCGATGACAATTGTCAAGTCTATTAATAATTAATAGTAATACTGAGATCTCAGTGCAAAAATCTGCAGGTATTTAATTTTGATGAAACTTAAATTTTAAGAATGATTCTTGGCAGTAGAATAGATTACTGCAGGGTTGCCTGGCCGCATCTTGCCACAACTACCTTTCCGTTCTTTTTGTTTCTTTTTTTTACTCTGCCCTACACTAGGAACTTCTCCTGTATCGTGGGTACATATGCCACATCAACTAGCATTCAGTGAGCCCCCTTTATGGGTTGCCAGGTTTTGCAGGTAAACTGGCAGGCAACCCACAGCTTGCGGCTAAATGAGAGCTGGCAACCTTATTTTTCATATTTTCTACACCAGTTTATTGCCAAAAGTATGTTTTTGTTTGCCTCCTTTATTATTTTCTGATTAATTTAGTCGGAGATCCAAGACAGTTAAATTCATTATCCGAGGTTCGTCGAGCTTTATTCCCTCGGCTTTGGTGGTGACCACTGTTGATTCTGGATTTCAGGAGTTGCAGTGGTTTGGGAAAAGCGCGGTGGGAAAGTCCAAAAAAATAACTCTCCAGACTGTACCAAATCCAAAATGCAACAAGCCTTCGAATTTTAAGAATACTAATGTACAACTTTGTATCAAAAATCAAGTTGCAAAAAACTTCTCATGCCAAAAAAACCGTATCGAGACATTATCGCTACTGATTACGTTTTTATTAATCGTAAATTCAACAAGATATATTCACAACTCATCCGTAAGGGTACTAACTTTATTCCTAAATTGCAATTTATGATCGAAACGTTAACTGCAGATCGGATCGTAAAACTCTGTCACTTTTGGGAAAATAATCAAAATACTATAAACGTTGTCGAAAAGAAATTATTTGTAACTGTTTCGGTACAGGAGAGATAATTACCTGTAAAACTGTATTAAGTATAATATAGGTAAACTTAAATACACCTTGTATAATATCAGTTCAAAGACAACCCGCCAGAGAAACTTATTTATTTAACTTTTATGAACTTTACTTACTTTTAAACTTGTGCTGAATGCTCTTAAGAAAAGCCCAACACATGGTAATTCTTGTGAATACTACTTGGTAATACTACGGTTTAATTTGAAATACAAATAGATGACGGAAACATTTAAGGCCTTCAATTACGATAATTTTTGGCGTATGATTAAAATATGATCACTCTACGAGAGCCTACACGAGTACCTACCAAACACTATGACGAAAATCTATAAGTTTGACAATGAACACCAAATCTAGCACAAGTACAATTTACTGTGTCATTTTGAGGTGCCAAAAAAAGCAGCACTGCGTGTCTAACGCCCAGCAAATGTTGAGTTGGTAGCCCTTGTGTCATGGGCACGCTGAATTTTGCTGTATCATGTTCTTTACTATTCTTCTATTTTACTTTTGTGATTATTATGTTGTATTTGTTTAAATATATTTTTAAGGTTCCGTACCCGAAGGGTCCAACCAAACGAAACCTTATTGCGGTCACTGACGTGGCCGTCTGTCCGTCGTCTGTCACAAAATTTTATTTCTATGATTTTTTGAATTTCCCATTGAACTTGAAATTAGGTTATAATGTTTTTATTACATATATTACTAAGAAATACCAATATATTCCACATTTGGTACGGAAATCTAAATGTGTGATACACACTTGGTCGGCTCTCTCCTGATGGTAAGCGATGATGTGATCGTCGGTGAAGCACGTCTATCTAACTTCATAACGAACTTAAAACCTCACAAGGATCTCCCCTTAGCCCGAAACCATCACTGTCACAATCAACAAACACCACGTTTTTCTTATACCCCAACAAATCAACAGCCCACAATAAATCCTTCCGATGCCCTAATATTTACTGCACGTAATCATAAGTCACTGATAACACACCTGTCATGGCCGCCCGTCAAATGCGACTTATCTCTTATCATCTGCTGCATTTCTTTACGGATCAGTGTGACATGTTTGTCGAGATGAGAGGTTTTTATGGTGAGGTAGGTAGGTTTTGATATGGTGCTATATAAGAAACAGGCTACACTATTTCTTGAAATAATAATGTCAAGTGAAATCCTATGGATAACGATAATTAGATTGCATGTGCATAGTCTATGAGTTCATTATATATGATAGGTTTCGCGGTTAGTTTTTCTGATATGATTGCTATGACTGATGCATTATTGGCGGATAACCAGGGTTCGGCCGTGTTTGCTTTTTTTTGTGTATGTTCTTCGAATTTTCCGTCAATTGTGGACTGGTTTTGAAAATTATTTTTTCGTTACAAAGAGTATGTGCCCGAATTGGTCCCATTTAAATTTTGGTTAAGATTTGATGTACAGCTTTCAAGATATACAACAGAACTCTTCAATAAATGACGACATATCTGTATCTGTATTGCGAATTGTGAATTGCTGTCTGTTTATTGTTAACACCATTTCAAAACATAACATCACGCTAGTTCTCTCTAAAAGGGGTACGCAGATGTGTACAGTTCACCCTGGTATACTCTCATTCTACCATCACTTGAGGCATTATAGGTACTTTCCTTTTACTATAGAACTTGCCCATTAAATACCAGAAATAAAAAGTGAAAAATAAAAACAAATTACAAAAAAGAAATACAAACGACTTCCTTTTTACTTTGAAGTGTTTTTGGAAGTCGGTTGTATTTTTTTGTAAAAAAGTTTTATATCTCTATTACCATAATCGCATCAAGTATTCATTATTCATAGATGCTTAATATGTATTGGATTGTATAGTTTGTTTTAAGAATAGGTAGTCATTAAGAAGTTGTAGAGCAAATTAAACAACAACCGCAAATGAATCAATCTGTAAGTAGATAAAATGTTTTGTCATAATAAAACTATCTCCTAAACTTATTGATAATTTTAAAATGGTATTTAATAAACTTAGATTGTAAAACACAATAATTTGAATTGAACTTTGACAAACTGCTTTTAAATCACGATTCTGTATGATTGATCCATGTACCCAGACCTGTACTCGATGACAAAAAACAGATCTATAAAACACAAAGGATTAACCCACGATAACATTTAACTTTTAAATCCTGCTAGAACTAATAAATATAAAGGACATTGTAAACCAGGATCTTACTGATGAGGCAGTCACGGATCTAAAAACCCAGTTATTTTAAAAAACTGCATAAAAATTATAGCTCTACATTGGTCATTAACATCATATAAGTTAAACGTGAATTGCTGTTCAAGTAATTATTGAAATTAAAATTTAATAAAAATATGTTACTGACTACGATGAAAGGACGGTAATTTTTAGGCCACATTTCCAAATAACTATTGGTTTTCGCTAAAATAGACTTCTATCAATTAGCCTGGCAAAAATTTGGTAATGGAGCAGTTAAGGTTAGGTTAGAATTCAGAGTTAGATTTAAACCCAAAGAGGCTACTAAATACTTTGTGAAATTTATTCGATTTCAAAACGGTGAAAGAATACAATCCTAAAAAAACCAGCCTTAAAAACAAAATATCATCTTGCATTCATTCCCTTTCAGGAAGAGGAGGCTCGTGTCCCACCTGTAGAAAAATTGTAGTCTGACTAAGCGTCTCCAAAATAATGAGCTGGCCGCGAATATCCGCGCTATTAAGTCAATATTATAATTTTGAACTTTTTTGCTTACAGTTACTTCCATCAGAATCAGACACTCACAATCTTTATCACCAAATCAGCTCACACCATCAAAAAGATCTCCTTTGCTCTTCGAACTTAAATTGCCGACACTTCATCCCATCGGAGAACATATCTGAGAACAAAAAGGAATCATATCTATATTGTTATCAGAGTTTACTGTTGGTTCTACCATAAAAATATAACGAACATCGTTTGATGCGCGGCGATTCTGAATAATGCCCATCCTTTATTTTTTGTAAAAGGCATCGCTGAAATGTCCGATGGACACTGTTTTCCATTTATTGCTGGGGTACGTGGATGTACGAAGTTTTGAATAATATTTAGTTTATTTTTCCCGATAATACCTGTGTTACCAGTAGTATACCCCAGTATTTGTTTTTGTTGAGTCAGTTTGTACTGTTAAAGAGACATTTTCGGTGCAGTTCCTCTTCGATTTCCGCTTTGCATTATTAGATTCATTTATCATCATCACAATAGATTAATTCTCAATCAAGAATTTCTTTACTGAAATCTTGTTTATTATAATTTTTTATTGTACATTAAGTTGTCCTATAACCCCTGCACTCATTCATTATTGCAAACGTGGTTGCAGATGTGGGCAGATGGCAAATTGATCGTATAAATCATCATTATGTTATCCGGAAGACTGTCCTCTTGCTCAATTTACCGGAATTTTAACCCCCAATGCTGAACATATGAGTAGGTCTGCACTAAGGGAAGCCACATCGACCGGTCCTGTAGGGAACTTCTCTGGATGCTAGAAAATTAATATGCCACCTCCAAGAAAACATTATTCCTCACTTCGATCGTATCCGAACTTTCTTCGGCCACCCTTCACGCGCTGATGACCACTTTAGACACAATAAAAGCATATATTATTATAATAAAAACATGTAATACAATAAAAACTGCGACGGACATTCGGCAGTACGACGTACAATTCACAAAACTTGTAAAAGTTTACTACCTCGTCACTTGATCGTGTCTTTGGAGGTCAATCTTTGAATCTTCGGAGGAGGAAGTGCTGTCGTAAAGATGGAATTATATTATTTTTACTTAAATGTTCTTCGAAAAATCGTGATTCGGTAGTTTGGAGGTTCGGAATTCGGAGATGGATTCGTGGAAATCGAGAGGTTCTAACTGTATTTCGATGGTTGTCATTCAGATGCTGGAGTATTGATTTTTATTGTAGGACTTTATGAATGCCTAAGCAATATTCTGTAAGTGGTTTACATGAAGTTTTTTTGCAAACGGCCACTTGTCGAAGGGCATTTCAATCAATTCCGGAGAGTTTTTTTTTATAATTTTGTTTTTGGTCTAAATCATCACTGCACTGGATCTACGTGGTGCCTACTACCTCTCACAGAGTGGGTCCTGTGTTCCAGCAGTGGTAACATTAAATACTGAAGTTGCTGGTATGCTAACGCTTAGTCCGAAAGACCTATTATAATTTAGAAAGCTTTAAACATTTGGGTTACTAGATATAGACTGAAAATTCAAGAAGCTCAATTCCTAGTATCTTATTAAGATTCTTCAGAATGTAGGTCACATAATCTAAGATCCAGCAACACGCCATTAAACACAAAAGTAGCTACGAGAAAAAGGGTCAGCACAGGCATCGGTGGACACAACAAATCATAAGGAGAAGCCCTCAAACAAATGTGTGAAATATGAACAGAGGCTCCTTTATCTGGGCCTCCGAAAACATGTCCGTTGTGGGCCAAGTGAAAATGTTAACTTATTAGACGGGAAGAGTTCTTGGGAGCTTTGAGCAATAGTGAGAAAGAAAGTTGTATTGTTTGAGTTGATTTTCGTTGTTCAACTGTTTTATTAGTCAGCTTCTGCTAAAAGATTCTTGTTTATTTCAAAATGGTGATATTTAACAGTTGGCATAAGATACCCACTTTAGGAAGTAATAAAGGGACCATATCTTGGCCGTTCATATAATATCACTTCATAGGGTAGATCTTCTTCGTGTGTATTCGACCAATACATCGCGACTTTGACGAGGTCGTTGCTTTGTCAAGGCAAAGAGCGCAGAAAAGTAAGAGGGTCCATAGTCTGCGATGTAGTTCCACACAGAGTGGGTGATGCTGTTTTTGATGAGTCGCTGAAAGAACAAGCTAAAAGTATTATTAACACATTGCTTCGATCTCAAATAAATTAGGATAAGGAGCTAGCTAGGAAAAAGATGATTAAGTCAGTAGTGACCTAATTTAATGCAGCCGACCTGATTTTCATTCTAAAACCTTCCAGCTTTCTCTCTAACTGGAGGACTTAGCCTCTAGAAAATCCAAAAAAGATCCTCCTAATCGCCGCCCACTCTCGTATTTCACGCCATATTCTCAAGTTCACGTAAGACGTTATTTATAGGCGGAGGCGGCCGTGTCCAAAAAGCTTAGTTGTGTCAAAAGTTGAGCGTTAAATCATTGGCTCCTATCTGGACACTGCAGGCCGGACTGTGGCCACTAGTGTTGTGAATGTGACCATTGTTGTGCGGTAAGGTTTGACGTGACGGATTGATAGGCCTATCGGATAAGTGACCTTCCGGGTGGCACAACGCGATTCGATTTATATTACACCTATAAGCGATATTTACTAAACACAAAATTGCAAGTGCGTTCATCATCATCATATCAGCCGAATGACGTCTGCTGCTGGACAATAGGCATCCCCCAAGCGTCACCACATTGACCGGTCCCGTGCGTCCCGCATCCAGCGGACAATCGATACCATTACATACATCATTACATCCCGTGATGCGATATAATTCGACATAATTGTAATTTTTTTTTTTTTTAAATATCGTTAATCGATGCAATTTAAATTACTTTGCACCATCAGAAAAGTAACTAAAAATGAAAAAAAGACATTGCAAAAAAAAGTTTATATTGCAAACCATAGTATTTGGTAAGGTTGCAACCTTTTATTTGATCGATGGAATAAAAAAGTGATATTTTTATCTTTGGTGTTCTATTTCTGACTAAAACAGGCTGATCTACACATATAGTGATGTAACTGCTAAGTTTTCTCCATTTCGAAATTAAATTCATACCTCTGACAACTTTTCTATTTCTCACATTTTTGCTATTCGCTCTGGGACTTTCTAGATTTCTGTAATATACCCTAAAATCTATACGTAATACATTATGATAAATCATGACTACGTGGGTACTGCATAATAAATTATAAGTGCATATTTATCAAAACTTTTTCTATTTCCTACAAAACTCAAAAGAACACACATCAAAGAGAACTAACGAGACAAAAATGTATGTGACAACTAACACTACATGTCGCAAGTAAGAAAAATGTTAACAAACCCGTATTATATCATAATTGTGTCGTGTGCCAATGGAAACGGTGCCAAGCTAAGTGATCCGACACAAAATGAAATATGATGACACTTCCACACATTACAATACGAATATTTCGTGTAAATGAAAAAAATAAGCGTGTTTTTTTGGCCAGTAGTCCGAAAGAGTGCTTCGGTGTATGGTCTTCCGTCTCAGATTAGCCTGATTAGTGGTCTATAGTGTAGGTCAAAGTTAGATCAAATATGGATATTATGACTTCTTTACCAAATAAAATTTAGTAAGGAAACTTTAATATGAAGACTCCTCATTGACCAATACGGCGTATCAGTTTTGCAATGGTTCCTAGGACAGACTGGATACGAAAAACTGAGAACTGGGTGGGTAGGGGTGTGGCTTAAAAAAGTTTTATGTCAAGCATGGAACTGTGATAGGGCCTAGTTGATTGTTTGATCGAATGCTGTAATGATTCTTTGATCATCAGACGTAAGATCTACTTTAGCAATTAGTAACCATGATTAGCTTTTTAAAGTACCGTGCCCGAAAGATCCAATGGGAGTCCTATTGCTGTAACCCACGTGTCCGTTTGTCTGTCTGTCCGTCTGTCTGTCCATCTGTCTGTCCGTCGTCTGTCACAAAACTTATTCCGAAGAATTTTATAACTTTCCATTGACCTACGAACTTGTAATTTGGTGATAATATTTATTATTACGTATATTTTACTAAGCAATACCGATATTTTCTACATTTGGTACGGAACCCTAAATGTGCGAAGTCCGACACGCACTTGGCCAAGTAGTAGTTGTTCAACAAGAATAAGAAGCATGCAAGCCTTCTCCCGCACAGGGCCCGCGTGGTGGATTAAGGCCTTGGATTACCTATATCACAGAGAGGATGCCTGTATCCCAACAGTGGGAACATTATAGGCTTATGTTTAAGCCTTCTTCAGACAATAGTTTAAGTGCATGTTTAGTGTTTTAGTGCAGTGTGTTATACATCTATAGTTTCTATAAGTTCCTATTCTTAATAATCATGTTCAAATAAGTTTCGCAGCAATGACTTCTGTCGTTTCTTCTACCTTTTTTTAGTATACTAGACCAGTACAATTAGATCATAGCCAATTCGTCATTTCACAATATAAGCATAATCTATAACACAAAAACCTGAGCTATATAAAATCAATATTTCAATTAAGCATCCCCAATAACTGACACACAGGTTAATGAAGTAACTATTATTAGTTTAAAATTGCGCGAGTAAAACCAATTTTAAAGAAGGGTTTAAAAACTGATCCTAGCAACTACAGGCCCATTTCCCTATTGCCTGTACTATCAAAAATTTTGGAAAAAATTATGAAGGACAGGCTTATGAAACACCTACAAATGCAAGGAATCTTAAATGAGCGACAATTTGGGTATCAAAGAGCTATGGGAACTACCGATGCTGTTGAGGCACTGATCGATGAGGTTGTTTGCAATCTTAATGACAAACATAAGGTGGCAGGTATATTCCTTGATCTAAGTTCCGCCTTTGATACGGTGGACCACAATATTTTGCTGGCCAAGTTGGAGCATTATGGCATAAGGGAAAACGTTCTGAAGCTATTTAGATCTTATTTGCATAACAGACGTCAATTTATAGAAATAAAGTCGGTAGTGGATGGAGAAGTAAAAATAGTGAACTCCAATCTAAAGACAGTATTTCGGGGTGTCCCTCAGGGATCTGTTTTGGGCCCAATTTTCTTCATAATATTCCTGAATGATTTAATTGTGTACATAAAAAAGCGTATTACAGACACTAGTCTTATTATTTTTGCGGATGACACTAGTGAAATATTGTCTGCTAGTAACTTAAATACTTTAGAAATAAAAATTAATAACTTATTAAAAGCTTTTGAACACTGGTTTGGTACAAATAATCTTAAACTCAATGTAAACAAGACAAAATGTGTACTATTCAAGTCGAACGTCCGGAACAATGCTAGTCTTGTGATTTCATCCTGTGGCAGCAGGGTCGAAGTGGTTGATCATGTTAAACGAAATGAAATGTGAATACCTAGAAGGTATTCACATTGATGCATTACTGAGCTGGAGGGTTGAGACATCGTCTGTAACGAAGTCTGTTAGCTCGGCATGCTATGCAATCAGAAGCCTGAGGGACGAACTGTCACTGGCCCAGCTTAGGATGGTATACTTCGCCTTGGTTGAGTCTAAGCTTAGATATAGTATTGAGTTTTGGGGCAACAGCTAAAAATACAATATCCAAATGGCATTTGTAATTCAAAAAAGAGCCTTAAGAACAATGCTCCGTTTGAAACAAACGGACTCGTGCAGGAATCATTTTATTAGACTTCATATATTGACAGTGCCATGCCTGTATGTACTGGTGCTGTTAACCAATTTTGTCAAGAACTTGCACAAATCGGAAACTAATGAACAACGACAAGTTAGAGATAATACGCGTAGGAAAGACTTGCCTAACACAATCCAGCCGAAATTAGAGGTTGTTCGTCACAATCCCAGATACCAATCAGTCTTTCTATATAACAGGCTACCCTTAGAATTTAAAAGCATTAATAGCGTTAACTTATTTAAACACAAATTGAAGGCATATTTATTGAGGAAAAGCTATTATGGCATCGATGAGTTCCTTGATGATAAGCAACAACCGTAATTATTATAGGTCTAAATTTGAATGAATTTGAATTGGTAAATTAAATATTTTTGATTATGAACTTTTTTTTTCGTATATTTGACATAATATTGATATTTTTATAATGACATGCTATTTTTATTATTGTATTATTCATAGATTATATTATTGGATGACACTATTATTGATCTCTTGTAATAATTTAATTTTTTATCTCTGACATTTTATTTTACTGTTGTTATTCATAGACTACAAATGACATATTATTGACCTATTTTATTTATAACAATGTTTTTTTTTTTTTAAGTTTGACATTTTATTTTTATTATTGTTTAATTAATGGGTATATATTGAACCTTTATTGATTTCTTTGTATTTTATTTTTGTACCATTGACATTGTATTTTGATTATTGATTTATTCAAACTTTAAAATGAAATATTTTATCATTGATCATTTTATAACAATTCGTTTTATTTTTATTATTGATTATTGTAAACGGAATGTACTTGATTATTAATTTGAATTTGTTACATTTTATATTAGTTTTTTCTTTTTTTTTTCTTTCTTTATCGATCGGAATGTTTTAATGGTACCTACTTGTTTATTTTACAAAATTTCTACACAATGTATATTGTTCTGAAATAAATGACTTATGACTTATGACTTATCATGAATTTGTTATTATAAGTGCTGGCCAGCAATTTACCATCGGATTCCGATCGATTTGTATTAGCGCTGCTATTTGATGGTAGTGTTCTATGGAATTAGGTGCAGCCTTCTTGTGATGGGTTATGCGGAATCGCGGGTTAAGATAATGATCTGAGGTTGTGGTGTTAGCAGGGTTACGTTAAATTTTAATTGATTAGTTGTACGAGTAATTTGTAGGAGGGTAAGGGATTTTCTAAATTGATTACATTTGACTAGTATGGCGAGTAAACCCCAACACCGCTGGTGAAAGGCTAAACAGATAATGATGTCGAAAATGATTCTGATTGGGTCTTGAAAGTGGTCGGTTGATGTCATATAAACCGATCCAGAGGCTTTAAAAAAAGTGTCCATCTATCGGCGTTGGCGATTTTCTAAATTTATTTATTTTTATTTTATTTTATTTATTAGGTCTACCAACAATTGTTTACACTTATCTACAAATAACATATAACATGCGTATAAACTCTATACAGTGCAACAATTACTTATAGGTAAACACCACATGAACAAAGAACAATAATAAGTAGTTATGTTAGCAGTATGCTACACATTCTACAAGTAAACCTAGTAATATAACAATAGTAACATATGCGAAATATTAAAAGCATAATTGCCTTAAAAACTTACGTACACACAGTCGAAAAACATTTACAACAAATCTGTTAAACAGTTCATAAATTTAGACTTTTGTTTATTAAGAGAGTGAAAGTGAAAATCAACCACATCACTGCAACTATTCAAAACCCTACAAAACCTAGCACATGGAGAGTTAGATCCAATCACCGTTCTTCTCCTTGGAGGACTAAGCGGAGTAATAGGTTTACGTGGCATCCTCGATGGAGCACGAAAATGAATGAGTGCGAGCAGCGGCGGTGAATCGATATTTCCCTTCAAGATTTTGCTAGCAAACATTGCGTCGTTCAAACATCTTCGCTCTTCCAAAGAGTGCATGTTGAAGAATATCAATCTCTTTTTGTAAGAACGCACTTTTTTAGTTATTCCCACAGAAAAAGCCAGATGCCAAACGATAAATGCCAATAGGTAGGTATACAATGTGTCCGAGCTTGTATTAATAAAACCTTAGTCCGTAAAATACACTTAAGTATATCGATAAAAATTCGCCAGATAAGAAGTTTAAGCCCCAAATGATTTTATTGCATTTCTTAAAATTCTGAAAAAAACATAAGGCAAAAGTTAGCAGCGGTTATTTTTAGGTAATAATAAAATTAAAACGAATTGGCTTAGAGCTGTGAGTGTTTTGTTAGTGTGTAGAACATCTCATAGACTAACAAAAAAAATGAAACAATAAATGCAAAAAGTTGGGAAATTACGTTAAAAAATTACTTTTATGGTTCAATACAAAAATATCTTATCTTTTAAGTATTAGAAAAAAATTGTTTTAGATTCTCCATGTTACAGCCGTAAAAATAACATTAAATGTTCGCCGCTGTGAGACCTAGGTTCAAAGTTATAGTTGTTAGACTATGTGGATATTGTAATAAATAAGTCAGGTACTAAAATTGCTCTATCTTTGAGGGTGTGATGATTTCTCACCCCTTATGGTCATTTTATCGAAAATAAAAATTAAGGTCTAACCCTCTTACTAATAAATGCAGAATAAAGTTATACCAGGTATAAACCTATGAAAATGTATGGTTATACCTTTGTTATACCTGGTATAACTTTATTCCGTGTTTATTAGTAAGAGGGTTAAAGTTTTATTACTACAAGTCCGTACACATTGCGTATAAATGGAGATTGATCACATGACATTTTGATAGCGTTTGGCAATTCTATAAATTTTTGACATTAATTTATTAATCGCTATCGGGACTCTTAAGTTAATAGAATGTCACTTGTCTAAAGCTTAAGCTCTAAATTGTACATTTTATATCCTGAAAGTAAAAAAATGTAAATTATCAATCACCTGTCAATTTGCTTTGCATTGAAAAATACTTAAAAGCATGCTGTTGATAGGAACGAAGATGGTGCTGCCCACTTTTTCAACCAAGTATATTTTTAACTATCACATAAAAGTAGCCCAATGATGTGTTGTCGAATTGTCTCTATAGTTATTATTAGTTCCATGTCATCTGTAAATCACGTCCGTCCACGTCCGTCTGTCTTACACTTCAAAGACTCTCATTCCTGTGCTTCTGTCTCGTTTCATATAAATAATTGGGTAAATATATCATTGTTATAGAATTATTCAAAAGGAGGGGCCACATCCTCTTGTTAGTTGAACATTTAACAATGTGGTGATGTGGACGATATTACCTACCTACATAAGCGGTCTTTGAAGTGGTATATTTTGTCCAAGAGCAGGATTTATCGATTGTACGTGCTTATTACTAATCTTAGATATTTCATCTTCATCATCATCATCATTTCAGCCAAAAGACGTGCGTTTCGCATCCACTGCATTCCCAAAGCCTTGATCAGGTCATCGCTCCACCTAGACGGAGGCCTTCCAACGTTACATCTGCCGGTACGCGGTCGCCACACCTCTCTCCAGAACTTTTCTGCCCCATCGACCATCCGTTCTGCAAGCAATTTGCCCTGCCCACTGACACTTAGTGTAAATAACAGCTTAAGTTAAGTCCGTAATGTTTAGCTATAATATTCTTTTGTATCTCATTATGTGAAACCTTTTTTGCTTTATTTTTATCTTTTGTTGTTAGCTTATAAGACTCCTTTGTATTCAATAATGTTAAGCTCTTTGTTACCTGATTATTGCTCATTGTTTGACCTATAAAATTCCTTTGTAATCTATAGTGTTAAGCCCCTTTTGTTGTCTAATTGTTGTCTAATTTTAACCTATAAGATTTCTTTGTATTCTGTAGTGATAAGGACCTTTATTTTACCTGAAAACTGATGATTATTCAATAAATGCTGCATACATTCTGTAAAACAATCACTACACAACTTACAAGACGTGGCAACGCGCGAAAAACTATAAAAGAGCGCCGCCCACGCGCACCGCCGTCATTCTACAACACACCGTCCTAGCGTCAACACGTTTCTCAGCAGCTTCAATCTAAAATACTTGTTTCATTGTGGTATTCCTGGTTCCCTACTAAGTCTACAAAACAAAGTTCAACTCTGCACAGCATAGCAGTTTGAAACAATGGTCCTTCGTTCGCCGGATCACTGCAATCAAGCCTGAAATATTGAAGAAAGAAACATGAACGCGCGAGTTTTAGCAACTAAACACTGCTAATATACTTGACTGAAGAAAGAAACACGAACGCGCGAGTTTTAGTTGTTGATTCACCTAATCACTGCTAATATACTTGAATTCCACCACGTACACGGCCACCTAACGGTGATAAACGGCCAAACGTACAGAAACTGTGGCAAAAGAGCCACGCCGGTAAGGTGTGGAACGCTTTGGGGCCACGAGTTGGCACGCAACGACGAGTGTGGATTACTCCTACCGTACTCTGATGCACCTAAAAGCGCCCGCATCCTCTGCTGGGTGGTTTTCCTTACCCTCCCTTCCTTTATCGTTCCCATTCTTGGTCGGCATCACCGCGGTAGAAGCCCGGCCAGGCAGATAGGCAAGGTAGGCTACGCACAGAAGAATAGTATACAGTGAAAGTGAAAGTGAAAAGTGTTAGATATAAGTAAAAATAAGGTTAGGGACCCCCCCGTGCGCAATGGATAACGCACGAATATTGCGTTCAGGCAAGTCCACACCCGCCACAGATGCCACGCCGGCGTCAGGCTCTACAGAAACGGAAACGTGGAGTAAAGGCACCGGCACAGAGGAAACGGCAGGCGAAGAAAGCACACACAGTCAAGGTAGGGCAAATAGAATGACCAGTGATAGAAACGCGGAAGTCGATTTAAATAATACACAAGTTAGGAGTGCGCCAGGCACAGTAGTAAATGTTCCTACGGAAAGGACGAGTAGTCGATTGTCTATGTTAAAAGCCGAGTTAGAGTTACACAATTCCGAATTAGCACAGGCTAGGGCGGCATCCGCCGCGGCGTTAAGTCGTTTGGAGATAGCTAGAATAGAACTAGAAAACTCCAACGACGCGGAACCGCCGTCCAGATATGAAGAGTCACGTGTTGAGGGTTGGATTTCGGAACAACGCGTAACCAGTAGGCCGATAATATTAGACAACGTTCGAATCCCGGAACAAAGCACGCGGCCACCCAACATATGTAGGAATGAACCACGCGAAGGTGAAAACATGTCTCGAAATAAAAATAATAGCAGCGACATGTCAATGTTGGCCGACGCGATAATGCAAGCGGTAAATTCCAATAGATCAGACTCAGCGGCACCGAAATTCATTCACGAACTTCCCCATTTCGACGGAACAATAGCAGAGTGGATGGCTTTTAAATCAGTTTTTATGGACACAGAAACCATGTTCACAGACGTACAAAATGTAGCTCGTTTACGAAAAGCGCTACGTGGCGCCGCTCGCGAAACAGTCAGAGCATTATTATTCACGGTATCGGATCCGTACGAAATCATTGACACGTTGGAAAGACGGTACGGAAGACCAGAATTACTCGTACTCTCCGAACTCGAGAACATAAAACGCATGCCACGAATGTCAGAAGACGGACGCAACGTCAGCAGTTTCGCGAGCAAAGTAGCCAACGCAGTAGCGGCAATAAAATCGCTTAAACAACCGCAGTATTTATATTCACCCGAATTAGTAAACAGAATTGTAAACAAGCTAAGTATAATTCTAAAATATAAATGGTACGAGTTTAGATCAGCGCATGCCGGAGCGCCCGAGTTAGAATTACTATCCAGATTCCTAAATAACATGGCTGATCAGTGCGGCGCTATGTTCGCATACGAAACTGCGCAAGACGAACGCAAAACAAAACAAAAGCCCCGCGCAATAAACATGACACGTCATCAGAGCCACTCTCGCCGGAACGACGTAGACAGTGATAGCTCTTGTCAGTCGGAAGCAGATGACGACCCGTCGCGTAAAACAGTAGCCTCATTAAGCAAATCATCTAATAAAAAACAAACGTCGAAAACACATCAAAAACCACGACCGTCAGCAGAATCAACGCACTCGGAAAAAAGTAAATGTATTATTTGCGCAGGCAATCACAGTGCTACCGAGTGCGCGGACTTTTCAAAGCTAACAGTAAGCGAAAGATGGGACGCGGCCAAAAGCAATAAGATGTGTTTCCGATGTTTAGGTGATTCACATAGGCGACCAGTTAAATGTAAATATGTACCTTGTGGAGTAAATGGATGCGAAGCGGCGCATCATAAACTATTGCATGGCAACGATAAGACATCTCCGCCCGCACGCGGCAACGTAAGCTCAATCAATCACTTGCATAAATCCAATACCTACCTAAAAATAGTGCCGGTCGAATTAAGCGGCCCAATAGGTACAGTTAGCACCCACGCGCTGTTAGATGAAGGATCAACCATGACGTTGGTCGAACGAGACGTAGCGGACAATGTTATACCTAGGGGACGCGGCCAGCTCTTGTCACTAGAGGGAGTAGGAGGAAATAGATTAGACGATACGGAATCGTGCCATGTAAAATTATCAATTCGCGGTCTGTGCAACAGAAACATAGAAACTATGAATGCAAGCACTATAGGCAATCTAAACTTATCTCCACAAGAAGTTAGCAACGAGTTAGTGCGGCAGTGCAGTCACTTAGCCGAAATTGAAGATGAATTATGCTACGAAATGGGAAAACCGACCATATTAATAGGCCAGGATAATTGGCATTTAATAACGTCCAGACAATTGCGTGTCGGAAATAAAAACCAGCCCGTAGCATCGTTAACTAAGCTAGGTTGGGTACTGCACGGGCAAGACTCGAGGCCGCGTAACACCGTAGCGATAATAAATCACGTGCGACCTACACAGACCGACGACCCCGCACTAGAACTAATTAGAAATTTTTTCAGTATAGAATCATTAGGTATAGAGCCTCGAAAACCAAAGTCTGACCCAGACCAGCGGGCCCTAGCTATTCTAGATAAAACATGTAAAAAGCTGGAAAATTGTAATAGATACGAAGCAGGTTTACTCTGGCGGACAGACAGCGAGGAAATGCCAAATAACAAAAAACAAGCTCTCAACCGTCTGTACAGCCTAGAAACCAAACTAGACAAAAATAAAAATTTAAAAACCGAATACAGTAGGCAGGTAAACAATCTCATAGAGTCAGGCTACGCTGAAAAAATAGAGTCTCCGGCCACATCGCTGCGCAGCTGGTACTTGCCACATTTCTCGGTCATTCACCCCCAGAAAGGCAAAGTACGTCTAGTGTTCGATGCAGCAGCCAAATACGGGGGAAGGAGCTTAAATGACGCGCTCTTAGCAGGCCCAGATTTGTTACAATCATTATTCGGTGTATTAGTTAGATTCAGAGAAGGCAAAATCGCGGTCGTAGCCGATATAAAAGAAATGTTTTTACAAATTAAAATAACCGAACAGGATCGTGACAGTCTACGATTTTTATGGAGGGGTGAAGATAGAGAAAAGCCACCAGAAGAGTACCGAATGACGTCATTAATATTCGGGGCAGCGTCATCACCCTGTACTGCCATTTACGTAAAAAATAAAAACGCAGAATGTCACAGTAAACAACATCCAGAGGCTGCGAAAGCTACTGTCCGTAATTTTTATATGGACGATTACCTAGGCGCGTTCAACACCGAAAGCGAAGCGAAGCAAGTAATAAACTCAATGCACGAAATGCATTTAGCAGCATCTTTCGAATTACGTGGGTGGGCGTCGAACGTACCCGAAGTGATAAGTGATGTTACGGACACGCGCAGCACCGATACGACCACGCTAGGTAAAAGCGATACGGAGCGAACTTTAGGCCTGATATGGAACCACGCACGCGATACGCTAGGTTTTAACGTCAACCTACGAAATACTCCCGCGAACGTCATTCAAGGCGATACTCTGCCTACCAAGCGACAGGTAACTAGCGCGGTAATGTCAGTATTCGACCCGCTAGGTTTAGTTTCACCAATTACGATGATAGGTAAATGCCTCATACAAGAGATATGGCGCAGTGGTATAGGTTGGGACGAACCCATCACGGCCGAACATCACGTAACATGGCTATCATTTATAAAAAACTTACAACTATTAAAAAAGTTAGAAATAGATCGTTACATACCTGCGACATTCTCTGGCGAAGGGGAGCTACACATTTTTTGCGACGCGAGCGAAAAAGTGTACGCCACAGCAATATACCTCGTCAGTTCAGAAGCAAATGGTAACAAAACATCACGATTAGTAGTAGGTAAAGCCAAAGTGGCCCCATTAAAACCCATATCAGTACCCCGGCTAGAGCTTCAAGCAGCAGTATTAGGCAGCAGATTAGCCGAATCGGTCAAGCGCGAGTCCGAATATAAAATAATAAAATGTCATTATTGGTCTGACTCAAAAACTGTATTAGCTTGGATTAAATCCGACCCGCGCACATTCAAATCATTTGTTGCTCACCGACTAGCTGAAATCGAAAGTCTAACTACTACAGCAAACTGGCACTGGGTACCTAGCGCTGATAACGTAGCGGACGACGCAACCAAGGGCATTCCTGCCAATTTCAACTCAAAACATAGGTGGTTCTCGGGACCAGAGTTTATTAAAGGCGACCCCACAACCTGGCCGCAGGAAAAACAGGTAATAGCGCCGTCACCCCCCACTGGGGAGGAAAGAGTATTAAAACAAGTTCACGTAACTATTAGGCATGACGTTAGTGATTACTTACCTAAGATAGAACGTTTCTCAAAGTACATACGACTAGTACGTGTTGCTGCCACCGTTCTCCTCGCCGCTGAGGTATTTAAAGCCAAACTACTCAAAAGAATCACAAAGAATGAGCTTACACCGAACCACATTAAGCTCGCAGAGTTATTACTCGTAAGAAGAAGTCAATATAACTCATTTGCCGAAGACATCACAACCATAGAGGCTGGGCGGCGGCCACCGAAGAAGTCACCGTTCCACAAGCTCTCCGTGAAGGTCGACCGCAATGGCATCCTGTGTTTAGACAGCAGAATTAAAGATGAGCACAACCTACCAGTCCTACATGCCAAAGAAGGCTTCACGCAGTTGTTGGTGCATCACACGCACACAACCTTCAATCACGGCAACCATCAAACTGTCATGAATGAGCTACGACAACGATATCACATAATAGGACTGCGCAGTGTTATACGCTACATATGCAACCAATGCCAATGGTGTCGGACCTATAAAGGGAACCCCTCTAAAATCCCCTTAGGCAACTTACCAATTGAGAGGCTGGCCCAGAACCAACCACCTTTCACAGCTACCGCGGTGGATTATTTTGGGCCAATGCATGTTACGGTCGGACGAAGGCATGAAAAAAGGTGGGGCGCACTGTACACGTGCCTCACCACACGCGCAGTTCATCTGGAGTTAGCCACATCCCTCACGGCCTCCGCCATGATTATGAGTTTGCGACGTATGATAGCGCGCCGCGGCACACCGACCGTGATATACAGCGACAACGGAACTAACTTCGTGGGCGCTGAAAAAGAAATAAACGAAGCCATACAAAGCAACGACCAAAGCTTGAACGCCTATGCATCTGAGAAGCTAATCACCTGGAAGAAGATACCACCAGGTGCCCCAAGCATGGGAGGCGCCTGGGAGCGCCTTGTCAGATCAGTAAAAACAGCTCTAAAAGTTACCTTGAAAGAAAGATTTCCCTCTGACGAAGTTTTACACACATTACTGTTAGAAGCCGAACATATGATCAACTCAAGGCCATTGACCCCGGTGAACCCTAACCTAAACGAAGAGGCGCTGACTCCCAATCATTTTATTATGGGACGCTCTAGTGGATTATTACCCTTTGGCTCATTTAAAGAAACCCAATGGGATGCACATTCATGGAAAACCACTCAGGCATTAGCTGATACGTTTTGGGCACGTTGGTCGGCAGAATACAAACCTCTTTTGATGCCTCGACCCAACACTAACCCCCAACACAAAAACCTAAAGATTGGAGATATTGTGATTATAGCTGATAACACATTGCCCAGAGGAGTATGGCCGAGAGGAGAAATCGTCAAAGTTCACCCAGGCCCAGATGGACGCGTCCGAGTGACAGAAGTACGAACAGCAGCTGGCCTAATCCGTCGCCCGGCCTCTCGCCTTATCGTTATCACATCAGCGGACTAAAACCGCTAGGTTTAGTGCTTGCGCACGAGGGGGAGATTGTAAATAACAGCTTAAGTTAAGTCCGTAATGTTTAGCTATAATATTCTTTTGTATCTCATTATGTGAAACCTTTTTTGCTTTATTTTTATCTTTTGTTGTTAGCTTATAAGACTCCTTTGTATTCAATAATGTTAAGCTCTTTGTTACCTGATTATTGCTCATTGTTTGACCTATAAAATTCCTTTGTAATCTATAGTGTTAAGCCCCTTTTGTTGTCTAATTGTTGTCTAATTTTAACCTATAAGATTTCTTTGTATTCTGTAGTGATAAGGACCTTTATTTTACCTGAAAACTGATGATTATTCAATAAATGCTGCATACATTCTGTAAAACAATCACTACACAACTTACAAGACGTGGCAACGCGCGAAAAACTATAAAAGAGCGCCGCCCACGCGCACCGCCGTCATTCTACAACACACCGTCCTAGCGTCAACACGTTTCTCAGCAGCTTCAATCTAAAATACTTGTTTCATTGTGGTATTCCTGGTTCCCTACTAAGTCTACAAAACAAAGTTCAACTCTGCACAGCATAGCAGTTTGAAACACTTAGGTTTGGCAATCCTTCGGGCTATGTTGTTAAACTTGGTTATCTTGCGGATCGTAAATATTAACAGACCTTAAAAATGAAAAGATTTGATGAGGAAGCCGAAGAACCAGGTGTTGTGGCGTATTTTGGGAGAAACGTATGACCAACAATGGGACGCTATAGGCTGAGTTGAAGTACAACTAGCAACATAAACTGCTAAGCTTGATAATTCTGTACTCCGTGTAATGACCACTATAAATTTTAATTGTTGCCTCTTCTCATGTATAAAATATGTTGATATGGTATTGCAGATTTAGTAGCATTAATCGAGATTCTACAAGTTACTAATGATAAATTTTATTCCTAGCGGGTACTAACAACACAATAACACTTTACCTCGTCCAGGGATCGAACTCCGGACCCTTCCCTCAGCAGCCCCACTCAGGACCACTTCATCATCAAGGCATCTTACTGATATCAAAACCACATTTTAGAACTCAAAAGCCAAAATGTCTCACTACTAAATACATATTGTACAGCATACCTACGTCTGTCTAATTGTATCTTGACACGATAGATGGCAGCCATACATCAGCAGTCAGACGGACTCGCGCATCAATCTGACGTGACCGTTTGTCTCTGTCTCTGTTTCTACGGAACTAATTCTAATCGCCGTGTTTGTTACTGAAATAATTTGAGAGGTATGAATGTGATTATTAAATGCGTGTAGTCTGATTTCAGGGTAGGAAAGAAATAAATGCCGATCCTGTGAGGGGAGCCAGAGTGGGGCAAAAAGCTGTCAATACAGTATATTTTTAAACCTACAAAAGGTGTTCCGAATCTGGGGACAAGACCAGGAAGAGTGAGATTATTACCTCACTGAAACAACCCTGGTGGTCCTATTAGCACATGGATACGTGCCCTCTTAAAAAAAACACCTCAAACCTTCTCTATAAAACGCCTGTTAACTCCTGGAACAAAATAATGCATCGGGTGAAACTCGAGAACTGTCAATAGTTTTAGGTATTATTTATCCTCGCACTGGAACTCTTTGCAGCAATTACACCAATGAAGCACAAACTTATAATGAACCAGCTATAAGTACAGGTTTCCTCGCGATGTTTTCCTTCACAAGATAAACTTAGAAAGGTATTGTAACGGTTTAAGCCAACAAAAGTCTAACGCTTGTGTAGATATATACGGAGACTTAGCTTCAAGAAAATCTAAAATGCAGGCTTTGTGATGTTCTTGAAGCTAAGTCTCCGGCTGGACAACTAGGCCGGTATCATAAAAAAATGAGTTTGATTAGCTTCTAAAAGCAAGTAATAAAGATCTCTCATCATCATCATCACAGAAGAAAAGCCACGTCGATCGTGCGTCTCACATCCAAATTCTTCGAGATATCTGCCATGTTAAAATAAAGGAACATAATGAAAATGTAGATCACATTTCTTCCTTACACATATCCCTTATCCGACCAACTAAAACACCTTTACGTACAGATCAGCAAGTAAATAAAAACAGTCAAGTTATGTGACAAGTTACCTGTACCAGTACTCGCCTACGATACGTCGCTCGTCGTGTGACCAACGTGTGGGTTTGTTTAATTTATAACTGTGTGGTAACCAGGCGTTACTCGTAAACTGAACTGGTTAGATATAGGAATTGAGGCGTTATCGTCGATGTATGGGGTCAGGCTTGTCTGTCTTGGATGACCGCTGTTTGAGACATGTCTTCACTTAAGTGAAGACAAGGTTGGCATGGTCTTATTTTGTAAGTAACATTGTCATTTCTTGTTCTGTGACGTCGTTTACCTTTTTCTTTGTACGTATTAGCCAGTGTTGATGTCTGATTGATAGATCAGATAGGTAGTTGTTCTATTTAAGGCGGTACCCCGAGCAAAACGCCGCGCAAGCCGTTTTTGTGCTGTTTTTAGGAGCTATCTACTCGTTATTTAAAAAGAAATATCAATTAATAATGATACATTAAAATTCTACATAATATTGATTCTAAAATGGTAGATTTAGTTTTTTTTTAAATGTTGTATATATTTTACTAATCTCCTTCCAAAAAAACATAAAAATGCGAAATAATTATTGATATTATGCATCTCCTCGTAAAGTGTTCATTAATTATTTTTTGTACTAACACTAATGGATAGACAATTTAATAACGAACATTTTTGTAGATTTTGTTTTTTCAAATGACCCAAATTCGATTTTATAAAGATTTTATTCTAAAATCTGGGCGTATTCACTACTGTAATTCATGCGCAACCAGTGCCGCTAGACCAATAGGAATGCTCAAATCTCATGCCGATTTTTTGGTCAGGGTACCGTCTTAATAAACAGCAACATCCGCAGCCTTATTGCGTGATGAAATCAGCAAAGGCAAAGGGCAAAGATTATCAAAAATCGACCAATGACAAGCGAGATGAAAGACGCAATGTGGATTTCCGTCTATGTGATTGGTCGATTTTTCATACTCTTTGTCCCTTGCCTTTTGCGATTTCATTACGCAATAAGGCTGCCGGCCGGTTAGACAGAAGCCAAGCAAAACATGGTTAGGAAAAAGTCTGGGCAGATCGATTGATGTTTGATTGAAAAATAAACAATAAAGGTACCTAGTAGGAAAGTTAGTTATGGTAGCACAACACTGGAAGACTGACCCACGATTTTTGAAATAAGCATTTGTAGTTAGAAAGAATGCCTGTCAACATTTGGCACATTCTTAACTCCAAAAACTACATTCAGAAATCGGTACATAGATTTTTTTTATTTGGACTTCTTTTTTTTAACCAGTTGTAAAAAAATAACAAGAACCTGAACTTCATCATCATCAGCCTTTTTAATGTTCCCACTGCTGGGACAAAGGCCTCCTCTCTGTTAGAGGGAATGGGTCGTAATCCACCACGCGGGCCCAGTGCGGGTGGATGTCACATGTATTCGAATTTTTGTTTCTAGGACAATTTTTTCACGATATTTTCTCTCACCATTTTGAGAGAAGTGGTAGTGAAATAATATACTCAAAGTAAAGCGCCTGCCTGGGTTCGAACCCACGACCTACAACTTATAAGTCGCGGCCGATATCAAAGCCACGACTTCAACCTGAACTTCAGTGCTTTTTAATGTATTTTTTAGGGTTCCGTAGCCAAATGGCAAAAAACGGTACCCTTATAGATTCGTCATGTCTGTCTATCTGTCTGTCTGTCCCTACGTATGTCACAGCCACTTTTTCCCGAAACTATAAGAACTATTCTATTGAAACTTGGTAAGTAGATGTATTCTGTGAACCGCATTGATAGTTTCACACAATAATAGAAAAAAAACATAAATTTTGGGGGTTCCCATACTTGAAACTGAAACTAATATTTTTTTTCATCAAACCTATACCTGTGGGGTATCTATGGATAGGTCTTCAAAAATGATATTGAGGTTTCTAATATATTTTTTTTCTAAACTGAATATTTTGCGCGAGAGACACTTCCAAAGAGGTAAAATGTGTGTCCCCCCACCCGCAACTTCTAAAATAAGAGAATGATAAAACTGAAAAAAAGATATGATGTACATTACCATGTAAACTTCCACCGAAAATTGTTTTGAACGAGATCTAGTAAGTAGTTTTTTTTAAAATACGTCATAAATCGTAAATCGCAATTTTCCAAGTACGGAACCCTTCGTGCGCGAGTCCGACTCGCACTTGGCCGGTTTTTTTTTAAATCAATGGCGTATTTAGAACCTGTATTTCACATACCCTTAGTGAGTAAGTATACGTTATATCAATTAAAAATTGCATATTTTTTTGTTTTCGGTGTCTATACAGCAGCTGCAAATACGGAATTTGGATAAATACTTAGAGGTAATTCCTTTTTCTTGACGATCATCACTAACTCCTCTCAACTGTATAAGATAATAAACATGAAACTCACTTACAATAACTAATTAAATAAAACGATAAATTCGCGATAACTTTCAAAGTTATGAGCAAACACTTTCTGTGGTAAAATGAAAAGTATAAAAACTTCTATTGCGTGTAAATTTAAAATGAAAAATATGTGATATGCTGCTGGGCTGGAGTGAGCCGAGAGTCACGAGACGAAGGACCTTGTTAACTTAGTGTGGAGGAGGAGCTTTTTATTTTGTATTAGATTTTCTGTTTTCATCTTGTCTCTGATGCAGATATATAATTATGCATAGTTTATAATTCGTTAAGCCAGGTTCACATTTTTGAGAACAATGTCTCACAGAGTTAAATGTTCAGAATGATATAGAATCCCTCTGGATTCAAACCTGTTAACGAAATAAATGCTAACGTAGATGTTAAATTCAGTTAAAAAAAAAAAAAAAAAAAACAAAGAAAGTTAGCAACACGTCATTCTCTTTTAAAATCCTCAATTTGTGCTGTATTCCCTCAAACGTGTTGGTGTTTTAATTGAAACAAACCAAAATTATGTTAATTAGAGCGCAGTGATGGATGGTTACAAAAAAAAGTTGATATCTGAAAAAATATTAAATAATCTAGTTACCTGAGTAATTTATGTTCATCAAAGGAAGCTTTATAAATAATAATAATATGTAACACTGTTTATATTAAATTGCTATTAGAGAGAGTTAATTGAATGTCATCATCGCAAATAGTTTGGCACATGATATGCATGTTTATAGGTTCGATAGAATATATTCCACCTGTTCATTAATTGTCCTGACTAATACCTGATTCCTAATATATTACTGTTAGTAATTCTTTGAATACCGTTTGAAAAGTATCATCAAAATAGAAGTGTTGTATTCATCCTCCGGTAGAATATTTCCGAATGCTTCAGAAAGAAAATAAAATATAATAACAGGCACATAACAAAGTAAAATATGTAGCGTTTAATCTCTAGTCAGTAATTCAATTAAATGAACGATTTTATCATTTTTCCTACTTCTTAATATATCCCGCTGGAAATGATAAATCAAATAAACAGTTTGCTAGAAGCACTCTAGATGGCGCCATCAGTCACGGGGGATATAAATTTTCGGTGTGACGTCAACGCATCTAGTGCCAAGTTTTATTGCTAATCCTAACACATAAGCTTTTAAATTTTATATACCTATTAGGTACAGCATAATACATTAAATATAAATTTGCTATTGTTAATTCGTCATCGGTGTACCTAGGTAAGTACATCACTTCCATAATTACACTAACTACCAGCGGCTTAGTTGCGTAAGTAAATTCGCAAGGGGTTTGACCCCATGAAAGTGTATGACAAATTCTCTTTAAACAATAGGGTATTGCCAAAAAATCCAATATACCAATATTTTTTGGCAATACCTAATTATTTAAAGAGTACACGAGAGTATACTCTTTCATGGGGTGAAACCCTTTGCCATGCTGAATTCACGTACGCAATAAGACTGCAGCTAAACACAAAATTTTAACATAGATATACCTATGTATGTATATAAATTCACACCGTTTTCCTATGGGGGAGGACAAAAACTACAATACACCATTTGCTTTGACCCTTACATTTTGCTTCACTTACGTTCATCTGGTAAAAAAAACACGTAAAAAATAAAATAAAAAAAGCCAAATATTTGTTATTTTTTGTAATTTCATTGTGTGAAATTATCTGACCGATTTGCTTATCCGGAGGTTAAACGGGCCCTAAGAATATTACAAACCAGGATAATTTGATCACAAAAACAGACTCCTTTTCCATACAATCCGAGCACCACATAAAACCTTATAAACGCCACTAAATACTCATCTTTATACGACAATAAAAGTCGGCCATCTTGAAGTAAATATATCAATAAATATATCAAAAGTATGAGTGTATGTATATTCATTCTGATCATATATTGATCTCGTCATGTGCATCACTTTGTATCCTTATTAGGAAATTATATTGTATCAGATTTATTTAACAAATATTGTAGTCGTAAATTGAGGTATTTTTATAGCGACTTTATTATGTGGGAGTGTTACAAATACAGGACGGAAGATAAAAAAGGTTTCCTCAAACTCAAGTGTATGTTTGGTTGGATGTTTGTTAGTGAATCGTGATTTTGTTTTTGTTTAAGTATAATAAGTTGTAAGATTTTTTATTCTAAATTAAAATATATAGTGAAGGTGTTTTGATTAGGTATACATTCTCGTAATAATATCAAAACATCCCGAAGTACTGGGGGGTGACCATAAACGCTTAGAGTAAGATTATTTTGAGTGTGCGTAAGGGACAGGTGTATAAAATTCATATACATTTTTCGCTTACACACACTCAAAATAACCTTACTCTAAGCGCACCTGTCACCCACCTGATATTATTTAAAAAGATTATATCCCGAAAAAGTGGAACTCGTGGCTAAATAATAACAGCCGCACGGGTCGATCTTCAAGGTTGAGCAACGCTTGACGAGCTCGGTCCGTGGATGGGTGACCATTTCAACATACCGAGTTTCCTCCATGCCTCGGCAAGCACCTTAATTTTAAGCTCTTTGATAGTCGTTACGGGTAGTCAGAACCCTTGGATCTGACACCAGTCTTGCCAAGGGGTATTGTGTTGCCCAGTTACTGGGTTGTGCAGGTCAGATAGGTAGTCGCTCCTTGTAAAACACTGGTACTCAGCTGAATCCGGTAAGAATGGAAGCCGACCCCAACAATAATTGGGAAAAAGGCTAGGCAGATGATGATATCCCGAAATATGTAGACGTCCAGCCGATCAGACCACGAGAGCAATGCCCCAAGCAAAAACTGGTATTTTATAACGATACAATTACTAAGTGAATACTTATTAGCTTTATGGCATGTAACACATCACTGTCCCACAAAAGGACGAGCCAAATAAAAATTACAACGCATAACAAACGCAAACGAATCACCGAAGAAAATTAATTAAAACCAGTTACTACACTAACCCCTAACTGCCAACTATCCTCAGTTAAAACAGAACGGAACAACAATACCGTCCACCATTCGTTAACATGCAATACTACCAAAAACCAGACCTTTTTAGTCCACAATAGAAATTATCAATCACGTGAATTTACGGCGCGGAACCAAAGCTTGCTTTTTCCACTATAAACCGTATAAATTCGGATGAAAGCTAAATATTTAACTGACTTGTATACGACGAGCTCCTCCTAAATGTGTCGCATAAATTCGGTCAAGTAAAAAGTCGTCAACTCTTGGACGTAAGGTTATCGTGGATATGACGACAGGGTTAAAATCCTTGAAAATAAACAGTATACGGGATATTTTTTTTGCGAATTTTGTTGTTGTTTCGTTAGAAATTAAGTGAATTTTAAAATTCATATTAATGTGTTAAGTACCTATGATTACTTATTAAAAAGATACCTAAGAACATTCAAATTACTGCTTACATTACATCACATCATCAGCCTATTAATGTTCCCACTGCTGGGACACAGGCCTCCTCTCTGTGAGAGGGAATGGGCCGTATTCCACCACGCGGGCCCAATGTGGGTTGGTGGATGTCACATGTCTTCGAATTTTTGGTTCTAGGACATGCCCGGTTTCCTCACGATGTTATCCTTCACCGTTTTGAGAGCAGTGGTGAAGAAATAATTTACACAAAGTAAAGCGCCTGCCTGGGCTCGAATCCACGACCTACAACTTGTAAGTAGCGGCCGATACAACTGAGCCACCACTGCTCACTTATTAATGCTCAATTACTGATTGACTGGACCAAATACTCGTAGAAGAGAAATAAATTGAGCTGGAAGCACTGTCAAAGATCATATCTTTGGCTTCTCGTAATCAATAAATCGGTGACGGAATTACCCTGAGTTGCCACATACCTGAAAATTTTAACGTCCGTGCAATTTCAAGTTACTTAAAAGCCGACTTTAGTTAATTAGTACTAAACTAGGGTTAATGACTCAACAAAAGCATTTTAACTACTGAGGCTGACAACTGAAAACACTCAGCAGCTAGAAAACATATTGTGACTACCAAAACAATACAGCACAATACACCACATCCACACTACTCTCACCCTCCGTCGCCATTAAACGCAATAGTTACGGTTACATAATTTATTGTTTTTCATCTTTGAAATCTTAGCGGAGTCAAGTTGTATAAATCATGCGTTAATGCCAGAGTATTATACAAATTCAAATTTATAACATGATAAAATTGCCGAACGGGCTCCCCCCTGCCCCCTACCGCTAGGGGGACGTAAACTACGCTGCCCTTAACTCATTAGAGATCGGATTCGGTTTTTGAAATTTTGACTTTCGAGATTGTGTATCAAAATGTGTTGTCAGTTTTTTGACTTTGTGGTTATTGGTTGTAGTTCTTAAAGTATATTTTGGATTATTGTTGTGGTTTTTTGATAGTTCTGTGTGTTGAAGGTCTTGTGTTGGTCAATTTGTTTCCAATACCTTTTTTTTCGTATTTTTACAAGCTTTATAATTTAACTAGTTTATTAATATGGTGAAAATGTGTGTAGGTACCTACTTACATGATAGTTTCTGATACAATGTTTTGTTTTATTGCTATTATATTCATTCTATTAAGCTACATAGCTACGAATTTTGCACATCGAATCTTAACTAATATTATAAAGAGAATTTGCTGAATTCTGTGAGTTTGTTCAGACCCTTTTAGGGTCTCTCTGGAACCACTACACCTATTTGAAAAAGTCTGTCACCATTTGAAAGTTACATTATTCCAGATGGGTATAGTCTATAAATTATTATCACCCAGTCAATGCCGGGGTAGGCCACTAGTTGGATAATATTTTTGTAGCTAAGTGAAAATTTCAACTGAAATTAATGTTAACACTATCCCCACAAATCCTATCGTACTTACTATTTGTCTCACGCTTTACATCTACATATTGAAGAACGGGTAAAAGATTACATCACCATATGTGTCTAACACTTTGACGGAGATAACAATCTCAAAACTAAGACATTATCAACAGTCATAAATAAGAAAGTGTAAATCAAAAACACAAGGTGTCCCCATAAAAAATATGTTACACATACTGTCACAAACCCTTTGTGGAAAGATGATATACACCTTTCTTTCACACAAATCTTTCTTTCATTCTCGCCCATTCAAATCCGCTCAAAAGCATTTTTTCACACAATCGAATAACTCAATTCAGAAATAGAAAATTAATAATCGTCTAAAACCCGAATGCGAACGAAAAAGGCCGATTATCATCGAAGCAATTATTATCAGTGAGTTTGATTTATACGGATTTTGGACTGTAAACCTCTTTCTTTCCATTCAGGTTTAATTGAATGATCAAATCGGATGGCATTAGCGGGCTCCTTTGTCTCTAATTTGTTTAAACAATGGGAATCAATCGGAGATCGGTTTGCGGTGGGTTTTGTAGTTCGTGCCGATTTTTTGGGGTTTTCTTTAAAGATGTCCGTTTTTAGTGTATTGTTAAGAATAGGAGTAGAACAATGGGCCTTTATTTTGATGTGTAGCTAGTTCTTGAAACTGCTAATATGGATTGACAAGTACTTTGGTATGATTTTCTGCAAGAAAGTTCGTAATTTCTTTATATATTGCAATAGCAGGCTAAACGCATCGAAACAAAATACAAACGGTAAATGATACTGTGAAAACGACTCTGTAAAAACATCCCTTCACAGCATTGTTAACAAAACATTCCGTTATTAATTAACGCACGACCAAAAATCATCGTCGAAACATCCACCCCTGAAAACATACACATCAAATACGCCAAATATTTAGCAAAATCAGCGCCAAAGGTTATTATATTAATACGGCAGCCGGACCGTCCATAACTAATAATTATATTTTGTCGCCCATCCGTAACAAATATGTCCCAATACGCCGATATCGGTATGGTGTTCACCCCCTACTCCCCCTATTACCCCTTCTACCCCCATATTTAATGCGGGTACCCGATATTCAACTCTGCTGTATTGGTGTACCTTAATGAATTTAACATTAAAATCACGGTAAAGGGTTGTTAGTATTTTGTTTTGATAATTTGGAAATATTGGGTTTGTAACACCTACCTACATATTTTTAAGGAACCGTTTTGTTACGCTGAGTGGATATTTTTCGAATAATTATTTATTATTTGCATAGAAATACAGAGCTTGAGACTTTTTAGTTTGTATTTTGACTATAACAAAGTTCTAAGTAGATTTTAGCTTTTTGGCAAAAGCAAAGGCATCTCATCGCCACACAACACTGCGTAGATAGGTAAAGTCCAGATTACAACAGTAGATTACGTATCTCTCTCAACAGTTAACTTAAATAAAAAAGTAATAATACATAAAATAAAATTAATCTATAGAAAAGTCGTTTTTGTACATCGAAAATATTTCAAAAAAAATTAGCTAGGGTGTTAAAAAATAAACAACAAAACCAATTTACAGCATTTTTGTTTTTTTTTGTGTTTGTCTGTTTTTGTGTGCACGCATTACGTAAAATGTATGGAACCAACGTAGAAAACTTTTATATATAAAAATTGCGCGTAACTTGAAGTATTAGTTAGTTTTTGTTTTCATCGCAATCGGTTCACTCTATCAAAAGTTAGATGAATTTAAATTGATCAAGAAGTAAAATTATCACAACACACGCAATTCAGATACTCAGACAGTTGAATTCAATTTTAGATAGATGGCATTGTGCATTTGAAGTAATTTTCTGAGTGGATTCTCCGCGAAAGAATGACCCTAGAAAAAAATTGGTAGGTAGGTAGGTAAATTGGTTGACGGGAGCGGCGCCACGGGCACAGATTGTAATAAAAAAAATAACAACCTAAATTAGGTAGGTGCTAACATATTGAAAAAGGATAATTAATCACTAATTCTATGATTTTTAATTGTGTATAGGATTAAGTTTTCCTAACAGGCGTTGCTGGTGAACCAAAAGTTTTAATTTTATAATAGCATCGACTTTGATTATTATTATACACGTGCCTGACATTTAATTCATTATCATCTCACATAAATTAATAGTTTTTATAGACTATTGGTGTCTTGATAAATTGACATCATTATTATTTAAAACTATTTAATTCAATTTATAAAACTTCTAAGAGGTGACATATACCTATTCATTTAATGCGTCTGACGCACCCTTTTTTTGCCTCGTGAAATGGTTATGCATACTGCGCTACCACGAGGAGATAAACAGTCAATCCTGCTAATCATTTTCCTTGCTGACTGCCACTTTTTACCATTTTATCATTAAATTCACACAACAAGGAACACAAGTTGTAACTATTGTGCTAACTGAAGACCTCTTAATTAATCAACCTTCTCTTGTTCTTCGTATCGCTGGAACGGCAGTAATTAAAATATTGTTAATCCAAAACTTCGCCAGTTCTATACCATTGTCAGTGGCCGCACAGATGTTGTGATGGTTGCACGTTTTGGGGTACAGAGGACAGGATAAGTGGTGGAGCATAGTTTGTGATAAAGCTCCACATCCAAACTCTGCTACTGGGGGTAGAAAAATCCACTTTTCGAGTTTGGAATCGCTCAAGACTTTGCATAGCACTCGCCAATATTAGAGAAGAATAACAATTCCGACAGAACATTCTGACTGACTTACGCACCCAAAAATAACACCCATTCCATCGCACGTCATCAAATATCAAAACTACTGACTTCCCAAATACCGATGTCAGTAAACCTGACGGGAAACAGAAGCCTGCTATCAGGCAGCACCGTTTCAACATCGTCAGAAGGCAGATAAAGAGCGAACACCACTTCTGCACCGCATCGAACGCCGTAGATAAGTATAGGCACTTAGCACACAAACTATGCATAAGCATTGCTTTTTGATAACTCGCCGACGGTACTTCTGTGGGGGAAAGTGTTTGGGAAAAATCAGGCAGCCTTTTTTTTCAAAGGAGAAATTATATAATATTGTTTGAACTGTGGCCAATAGAATTACCATTCCAAACATAGTAGTTGTTGTTTTATTCAGTCACTGTCAACTAAGATTTGCCGGCCCTAAAAGCTCATCAATATTTTAGTGGTCGGCAGAAAGTGAAAAAAATATAATTTGCAAAGCAGCTTGGCATAAACAGTGGTCACAAAGGCGAGTATACTTATAATTAGAATATTTACCTCCTAGAAACCTAGATCATATCTACGCTGCGCGTCGTCACAGTAGATAATTGACTGCAATAGCGACCCTATATCGCACCCTAAACTTGCAGCTATAATGAGTAGCACTTAAGCTTGTAGTGTAAAATAAAGTTGGTAAGGTATTAAGCTTAGAGTGTAAAACTTAGTAATAGCAACGAGCTTAGGCATAATATAATAATACTATTCCATTTACGCGATTTCACATGCTGGCACAGTTTACAATACGTAACCATTTGCCATGAAGACTCACTTCCTTATAAATTTACAGGATCATACCTGAAACTACCAATTTCATAAAATAAAATATGTTTAAACATAGAAATACTAGAAACATTTATGTGTAATATTACTTAATGCGAAAGTTTGGATGGATGAAATGTTTGTTACTGAATCACGCCAGAATGGCTGAACGGATCTGGATGAAATTTACCACAGAGGTAGATTATAGTCTGGAATAGCATATATGCTACGTTTTAGCCCGGTATAATGTTCCCTTGGTATGAAAAAAACCTTTTAACGCGGACGAAGCCGCTAGTCTAGCCTAGTCAACAATAATTTTAGTTACTTTAGAAGACGAAAGTTTTCACTATGGCTCAGAGAAACCCCTGCATTAACACTGAAAGACAAACCATTTTTTTTTGTTTTAGTTAGCAATTTTTCATTTAATTTTCCCCAACACTTTTCTTTCAGCCAGTACGCGTGTACAGAACACCTCTCACGCCGGGCGATCACGCGCACATTTAGCGGTCTTTGATTAAGTCAATAGGTGGCGTGCACGTCGCTGCTCGCACATACATTATTTACATTGACTCTGGAGTCTGCGGGTTATGTAAGATGCCTGATTATTGGTTCAGAGACGTGGGGAGATTGGAAAGAAGTGCTAGAGAGTATCGACACCTAAGTAGGTAGGTATGTGAAGGGTGGAAATAGTGGAATAGTTCCAGCCACCCTTAAAATTAGGAAACGTTTCTTCTCATCATTTTAGTAGACACTCTGGCGTCCTGAAAAGTGAAATACATAAATAAGTAGTTTTAATAGAATTGAGTTATATAAAATTCTTGAATCGATTCAGCCACCATCTTGAGAACTTCTATTGTGTTATTATATTTTGCAATTAAATGACCAAAAATACCTTTTAAAACAATCAAAAATAAGTAGAAAGTAGTAATTTATTTAAACTTCAGTAATAAATAAATGAAGCAAGGCATCCTCTACCAGTCAAGCTTTGGGTTAAAAAGGACATAACAGTGTACGAAATAATAATTTATTCAATTTTTATTTTTTTAAACAAGCTTTTTCCTGTAAACCTTTTCATTTGATACAAAAAATAACTAGTCCGCCATCTTGGGTCATCCGCCACATTGGATTTAGAATGATGTCACTTAGCTAACCATGCATTGTCATCCAAACTAAACGTGTATGCAAAATTTCATCTTAATCAGTGGAGGATAAAAACTGCTTTAAAATTCAGTTGCAAGATTTGACCCGAACACACTTACATACATACATTGCATGTTAATTTGCATTGTTTAATTAAAAGCTTGTAAAAATATGAACAATAATATATAAATAAATTAGGTACCTAACTAATAAAATACGAGTAATGACAGCGTTTTCTGACGGGAATTAATTAATTAATATTAAAGGCTTTCTACTTAGCACCGTCAACTAAAACAATATGTTTCATTCCACAAGTACGAAAAAAACTTACTAATTATATAGGCGCTAAACCTAACTAAAGCTGGAACCATCCAAGTCATTCCACGACCAATTTACATCTGTCAAATTAGCTCACCAATTTTTTGCTCAACAATTTCACACTTCAATTAAGAGCGCGCACACACTGTCGTATCGCAAAACATTTGGCGTTTTAACGGTACAGCGATAATCCTGCATGAAGGAAGCAATAGATCACGAGAAAAAACGTCAGCGATGTGGGACGCCTGTGTGTGCCCCGCTTTAGAGTTATGAATAAATTATTTGATTATAATGATTTATTTGAGTGTGGTATTAGTATGTTTGAGGGATGTTTGTAGTTTAGTTTGTGGTGGATGATTATCTTGATGTGTGAGACGGGAAAGGTGATACGTGGACAATGTTTTCAGCCACTGTCGTGCATGTTAGTAACCTCGAAGAAAACGTACACACGTGTACAATCATAAAATTGGAACACCTAATTGGATATAATTTTAGCGTTATTGTATAGAAATTGTAATGTTAACGTAATAAAAACCAATACTAAATTCAAGCAATAACCACTATGCTATGCCCTAAGCCTTAAGGTAGCCTAAGTACAAGTTAGTGTTGTAAGTAAATGTTTAATTTTTACTTAAATAATAAGTGATTATCTAAAAATACCATATATATATTAGCTAATTTGTTGTGAAAAACACTACTTATATAAGAGTAAAAAGATATTTTTCTTATGAAGAAAAAGATTAGTTTTTTATCAAAAAACTTTATTTATGCATGTACTTTTTATTTTTGGCATGAAAAAAAATTGTGGTTCTTTAAAAACTTTGAAATTTTGTAAATTGTCATTTTTGACTCTTCCGACTCAAAAGGTTGCCGACCCCTGCCCTAAGGCTTCTGTAGACAGGTGCGACGCAACAATGCGACACCGATGCTAAATATGTAAATTTTATATAGAAATCTGCGAAAATCTTTTACTTTTGTCATCAACATATCAGTCGAAATATGTCCACTGCTGGACATGGGCCGCTCTCAAGCGTCGCCACATTGACCGGTCACGTGCATCAAAAATCTGCCATATTCGAACCAAATTAACCAATCCATAAAACCAAACAATATTCAAATAAACACATCTACAAAATGAAACAAGGAACAACACCATCCAAAAAACTGTAACACTACACACACCCCATCCATCAGCGTTCATCACAAATCAAGAAGACGCATGCTTTCCGCCGGGACTCGAACCCCGGACTAATGGCGCCGCCCGATTTATTAACAACGCTACATACACACGCTAATGTAGTTAAAGAAGGGGCATAAAAGGTTCTCTCAAAATTATGGCGACCAAAACAATGGGAGATGGTGACGGGCTACTTTTATGTTGTCTTGAAAGAAACAATGGAGTTGACTATTTTGATCTTGGAAAAACTTAATGACCAGAATTATACATACAAATATGCCTTTTAACGTTAAGTCTTTACTTAATGGGTTTAGCATTCACATATGAAAGTATACTGAAGATATAGGATAGAATAGAATATACTTTATTGTACACCATAAAAGTTACACATCAATTTATAAGAAAAACTTAATTATTCGGGTACAAAGGCGGTCTTATCGCTGACAGCGATATCTACCAGACAACCTTTGGATGGACTGATAGAACTTATAATGGAAAAAGGGGTAGTCTGTGGTGTACTGCTATTACATTAAAACATAAATTAAGTAATAATTGTCTAAACCAAACAAAAAGTAAAAAGCATGGCAAAAATGGATCCCTATGTGGAACTCGGCTAGTTCTCATCAGCTAAGAGAAAAAGGTACATTGGGTTTTTTATTTATATCAATGGGTACATCAGAGAAAGCAACTAGAATAAAAGTGCTTTCTGCATTGCGTCTAGCATAAACAAAAGACTGTGACGATCTGTCATCTCATCCGATTTTTCCATAGTTAGCCTATGGACTCTTATAGGATTTACTCGTACCTAGCCTTACAAATTCATCCAAGTCTTTGCATATTTTTGATCTGATGTAAAGTTTCTATCCTGACAGTTAAAAATAGGCCTTTAGCCTCCACTATGATCTATTTCTCATCCCACAAACATACTTAAAGATTAATTTATGAACCGCACAAGATAAGCTCACACAGTGCAGTTTCTAATATGGTGAGCAGATGTTCTAAGACGCATAAATCAGTATAATGACGGATACATGTGACAAGTGTATGTACATCACACGTCATACAGAGTGATATGTCGCTCATATCATTTGCATGTGTTTATGGCATGTGGTTTAGCAATTATGGGTGTTAATTATAGGGTGTCGGAAAAATAGAACAAGAAGAGTTGCAGAGTTTCGTAGTTGGCTAATAAATTTGTCTATCCACATAGGCTAAGTGAAAATTGGCAAATGATTATACTTTTCCTTATAATAAATACAGTGGACTAAGCCAAACGTGTGCTCGGAGAACGGATGGTTTTTTCGACCGAAAATGTCTGGAGTGGCAACCGCGTACTGGAAGACACAACAATGGAAGAGGAGAGGGCGAGAGAGCTATGCTCGGCGTTTCTTTGCGTGATCGAATCAGCAAAGAGGATATCCGCAGGAGGACCAAAGTTACCGACATACCCCGAAGAATTGCCAAACATAAGTGGCAGTGGGCAGGGCACATTGCTCGCAGAACGGATGGTCTATGGGACTGAAAAGTTATGGAGTGGCGACCGCTTATCGGAAGACATAGCGTTGGAAGGCTATATGGACCGATAACCTGGTTAAAGCTGCGGGAATCTGCTGGATGCGAGACGCATAGGACTGATCGATGTAGTGACACTTTGAGGAGGCCTAAGTCCAGCAATGGAGGTCGTTCGGCTAAAATGATGATGGCTGTGGCTCATCATCACGAGTCAAAAAAACTTTTTCGTGTCCATGATTTTTACAGGGAGTCCAAATTGACTCTGTCATCCTAAAGTGACGAATAAAAGTAAAAGTAGAAAAAAAACCTTTACATAGTACCTAAACCAAAAATTTATTAGGTAGATACCTAATTTACCCACTACTAGGACTTCTAATACATCATGATCGTCGTATTTTGTTTTGTTCCGTTTATGGTATGCGTCGTGCCTGGCGCAAATAAACTATTTTTTTTCTTTCTTTCTTTCCTTCTTTCTTTCCTTCTTTCTTTCCTTCTTTCTTTCCTTCTTTCTTGCCTTCTTTCATTCTTTCTTTCTTTCCTTCTTTCTTGCCTTCTATCTTTCTTTATTTCGCTCATTCTTAGCTCTTATCCCAATTTATTTGGGGTTAGCGTAACATGTCTACTGCCATACATTCTGTATTAGTCTCCATAATTATCCCTAGTTATTCACTATCTAGTTAAATCTTCTTTCAGTCAGGTCCATTCACTGTTTTATTCCCTACTTTTCTAATCACCTTAATATATTATATTAAGGTGATTATATCTCACTTTCGACATACCAAGAGACATACTAACCCATTAAAAGAAGACCACACGTCAGAAATGTAAGCGGCACGTACAAAGACACACTAACTAATAACCGACACACATTTCATTAGTAAAACACACAGAAATCATAACAAAAGACCCGAACTTCAAGTTATCTGCCGCCGCAAACATTTCAGTGGACCACTTGAAAGTTAAACTCTTTTCAACTTACCGCTGTCACTAAGTAGGCGAGGACAGAAGGCTCAAGCTTGTGATATTCATGCGCATTCAGGCATGTAGAAGATATGCACGCAGCAATTGGGTAGGGGTCTAATTGATAGTTAGTTTAAAAGTAAGCCAATCACTATAAAATAGCATAGAATTTATAAATCATAATTTTCCCTAAGAGCTCGTCAAAGATCAAAATCTGAGATTAAGTTTCTACAACTTAATTTCATCGTCATCATCATTTCAGCCAAAAGACGTCCACTGCTGGACATAGACCTCTCCCAAGCGTCGCCACACTGATTGGTCCTGTGCATCTCATATCCACCGGACTCCCGCAGCCTTTACCAGTTCGTCGCTCCACATAGAGGGAGGCCTGCCAACGCTGCGTCTTCCGGTACACGTGATAACTTTTCGGCGCAACGGTCATCCGTTCTGCGAGCAATGTGCCCTGCCCACTGCCACTTTTTGGCAATTCTTCGGGCTACTTAATTTTAATTTAAGCTTTATTTTAGGTTCAAAAACTTATGATAAATTTCCAGATGGTGCTATATTATTTCAGGGTGTTTCTGGCTTACCAGAGCTGCAGTGCTTGGGGATAGTGTTGACAGATTTGCTTATTCTAATTCTTCAGGTTATTATGTAACTTACAAATTACAGGATTTTGTTTCGTTTGTCACAGAAAAACCAAATGGAACTTCTGACCTCATACTTCTAATGATAAAGCTCTTTCCATCTCACCGCGGCGCCTGCGCATTCTGTGTCAACATGCGCGCGCGCATCTTAAACAGCTGTTTGTTTAGCAATTTTATTCTTTGATGTTTTGATTATGTGGCAATGTTCTGATAAGTTTGTTGATATAACTCTGCGGCAAGGTTTTGAACGGTTTAAAAGATTTAATATAAATAATGACATATGTATTTCGAAATAGTTTTTGACAAAGAAGGATTTCTCAAAATAATTTTTCATTGTTCAATGAAATCAATGTAACTATCTACTTATTCAAAGAAATCAAATAACTATTATATAATTATGTAAAATATGCCAACCCTAGAAGTCCTTAAAGTACAACCATGTACGACAATCCAGTATACCCAAATACTTCAAAACTACCTTCATTTTACCAAATCAACAACTCAACTGCCGTTACCAAAAAAATCTTCATTTACTTAAACAGAAATATTATCACGCGACCCCTGAAATCAGTAAATAACTCCAAACATATAGCTCTTGAAGTGTACTTGTACAATTTATTGCCCCTTGCTTAACCGACTTGGAAAAAAGGCAATGAACAAAGGCAAAAAAAACACAGGATCATTCTAATAGCAGGGCGAAGTGAATCAAATACTTTTCCGACGGGGAGGGAAATAAAATAAATTTATTTGGCTCTCCGTTCACTAAGTTTGAGAACTGTTTAATTCTTGAATCTTGTATTGGATTTTTTCGAGGCTTGAGTTTGATTCGGAGTGGGTGCGGGCCCGGTTGGGTGCCAATAGTGAGGCGGAAGTTTATTTTTTTTGATGTTGTTGAATTGTGATGGTTCACTTTAGAAAATTATAAAATAGGATAATTTTAATTATGTAGCGCTTGAATAGATCACAAATTAAAGATTAAAGGCTGATTTTTGTAGTTAGATAACTTTTTTCTGATTAATAAATATGGCAGTTTGACATATTTTCCACACAAAAGCCGTCAAATATCGCGTTTTATTCTTCACATAAAAGTTATCTGGTCAATGTAGTGTGCTGAATGCACCTGCTGATAAAGCCTTAAGCAGTTACGTAAATAAACTAAACATCATCACATCATCAACCTTTTTAATGTTCCCACTGCTGGGACACCGGCCTCCTCTCATATAGGGAGTGGGCTTTAATCCACCACGCGGGCCCAGTGCGGATTGATAGATGTCACATGTCTTTGAATTTTTGGTTCAGGACATGCTGGTTTCCTCACGATGTTTTCCTTCACCGTTTTAAGAGCAGTGATGATGAAATAAATTACACAAAGTAAAGCGCCTGCTTGGGTTTGAATTCACCACTCATAAGTCGGGACCGAAACCACTGGGCCACCACTGCTCACAATAAACTAAACAATTTTCTAATAAGCAAACTGTTACTGTGTGTTTAATTCGGTACAGGAAAACTCTGAAATAATCATGTCAAAGCCATCAACTTTAACCGCAGTCCCCAAAAACTATACCCATGATTTTTTAACACTAGTTTCTTAACCTCACAGTAGTAGGGTTAAAATTATTACAAATAACTTTAACCCTGCCACCGCGAAGGGCTCCCCGACCTGCTGTTGAGTAAAACTGTTTTAACCCTCACACTCTCATATTCGTCAAATGGTGCTTTTCATAAATATGCAACACCGCATCACATTTGTGCGTGGTATTGCCAGACTGGATAACTTTCTTTTTACCCGACTACGGCGAAGCCAAAAGGGAGGGTTATGATTTTAACAGTCTATACATTATATGTATGTTTGCATTTACGTATGCTCTTTCGTAGCGCCTAAACTACTCATCCGGTTTTGATGAATAAAAAAAACCGTAGTCGGGTTACAGTTTTTAATGAACTTTTTTTAAGAACAACTACTTTAAGTAAATGAGCCATTTAAGAAAGCTAAATGAACTGTAGTTAGAAATATTCGAATCATTTACAAATCTAAATACATGTTAAACGAATAATTAATTAATATATAATCACCTGAGCCTAAGGTGACAATTGTGACAGCGATAACAATTTGTTGAAAAGTCTTAATGTAAGAGATTGAGCTCGTGTTATTTCGTCTCTTACTTCATAAAAGATAGCTTGATCTCTGCGACATATGTCAAACTGACGTATACGTTATTGTTACCGTATTGTTAGCCTGTCAAGCGCTATTGATACTGACAGCTGTCACAGAGATCAAGCTATCTTTTATGAAGTATACATTCCTAACTATTTGACATTCGTTATTATTGTTGGAATGTCACTTTGACTAAGCCTCTTTTCTGAATATTTTTCAGCCACATCTAAATACACTGTTATTTAAGGAACAATCAAAGAAGATGTTTGATTTTGGGATATCACTAAATGTATACTACTTAGATAACTCAGGCGAAAAAATCAGGCGTCCAAAAATGATAATTTGAAAAGTTTTTTAATAACAAGCTAACCATATTTTGATGGCAGCCATGACAGTTGTGTTTGACATGACGTTTGAGGACTTTGACAGTTTTAAGAAGTGACGTTTTTGAATCTTCCTTTGCTTTGACTTTGAATTGGATGTATTGCGGCTTTTTTTTTGTGATTGTTTCTGTTTCGCGACCCAGTTTACGACTACGAACATTGATTGATTGCTTATCTTTTGACCCCGGCTTTGTGTCGTTTTTTTACCGCAGTGATTACGATACACGTCAATCAAATGTCATTGTCAAAATGAAATTTTTCGCATACTGCTGATCTGATCCACTGTATTTAATTTTATGTTATGTTGCTCTCCTTGACCATGTTAATTTGAATTACATTGAAACGAAGTGAAATTAAAGAATTTTAACAATAAAAAACGGTTATTTAAATAACATAGAATAGAATATACTTTATTGTACAAGAAAAACTTATTTAAACGCGTGCAAAGGCGGTCATAGTGTACTTAGATAATGCTAGCCCAGGCTCCATACATTTCTGGAACATCTCCTTTAGCAATAGTTTTTGATTTCCAAATACAGTTTGCACCATCGTCAACCATATCGTTTGACAACAACTAAGACATTGGTCAAACACAAGTTTTTTCAATAAAAATACTTGGTATTCAAAATTCGAACACCAAAAAGAACTTTATCAACGCTAGCAACCCAGCCAGGGTCCGCCCTCCTGATTGTACCTAAATAATACATTCAATTTGCAAGGTCTGCCCATCAAATACTTTGCTCGTGATAACCTCGTGTTTGGCCGCCATCTTAGAAATAATGGCGTTATTTAGAGACTTGCAATATGCTAAGATGGTAGGCTGTGGCATTAACAAGTCAGGAGATGGTTGTGTTTTGTGAGAGCAGAGGTGCGGTGGAGCGGTGGGTGAAGGGTTTTAACCAGGTAAGTAAAAGGGTTCGCTCTTGTACAGGTGACGAGCTACTGGGAATCACCAGCAAGCAATGTAATCATCACCATCGTGATAGAATGGTCGTGGT